>JAVSCE010021211.1:0-114755 GCA_032199065.1 Smutsia gigantea | reverse complement strand
CTCAGATGCCTGCGGCGTTGGGTCATCGGCCCGCCGCAGTCGGCCGCACCGGGAGCAGGGCCGCCGCCCGCCGGTAGGTGGCGGCGCCGGGCAGCGTCTCGCCGCGACGCCCGAAGTGGTAAACAAGCCCGCAGGTTCCGGGGCCTCGCTCGGGGTCTCCTTTTGTGTGAGCGCTGGGAGGGAGGTGGGGGTCACCGGGAGGTGGGGGCGGGGGCGGGGGCGGAGGAAGGAGGAGGAGCGGGAACCGAGGCCAACAAAGCCTTGTTTCTGATGCGATGGTCAAGCTTTCAAAATCGGAAAATCGGCCTCCCTTGGAGGGTGTGACTTTGCGTGTCGATTTCACGCGAACCACGCGCCAGGGCACGCGCGGAGGCACCTCCAGGTTTACGGCCAGCGGGGGAGCTGGGGTGCAAAGTGCGTGAGCAGCATTAAGGAGGAGCCAGGTGAGGATTAGAAGCAGCCGGGGCTCCCTGTCTTCCCTCCTTCCAGCCCCTCTCCCCTCCCTCTTCCTGCCCCCTTGGCCAGCCTCTCAGGTGAGCTCGGGAGGCGGGGCGCGCCACCTGCCGTCTGCGGGCCGAGCTGGGTGGAAGCGGAGGTCCCTGAGCACCAAGCACGTGCGGGCTGGCCGTCGCCCACCTTGACCGCCCAACTCACGACAGACCAATGAGATGGACATGACCCTCGCCATTTTACGCGGACTTGCCGAGAGGCGGAGGTCGCAAGCACAAAGCTGGGATTGGAACCCTGGCCCTTCACACCTCAAAACCAAGGCTTGTCCCACAGTGGGGAGCCCATTACCTCGCCCGTGACTCGTCCAAATAAAGCTCCTTTAATAGGGGTCATTCTCCAAAGATCTTTAAAAAGAACCAAGACATGAACGTAATTAGAACTTCTTAAGCAGAACAAAGCAAGAGCGGGTGCCGTGCGTATATGTGAGTCTGGTGGGTGAAGCTGCTTCCCGGAGGTCGGAAGGCGACCCGAGGCCAGCGGACCAGGGGGCATTGGCTTCTTTAACCGCCTTAGGGGCTCATGCACATTCGCAGAGAGGCTCTGCGGCGGCACCCTGCCTGATACTTGTTGCTCCGCGGAGGGCTCGGAAGAGGGGCCCTCTGAGCGGGAAGCAGTGGCTAACTTTTATTTTCTATTTTAGGCAAGTTACACACAGCCTTTTTATTTGGCTGCACCCAGCGCTCCCCTGCTCCTTCCCGTCGTTCTGCCTGCCTCCTGAGGGACGTGGCGGACCAATAATTTTCATCCAGAAGACCTGTTTTGGGTTTTTTCATCTGGAAATAAATTCGTTTTTCCAAGCCACACGATTATAGGCAACTTTTTAAAGATTTATCAGAGTGATAGTTTCATGCTTATATTAAATGGTGTCAGTTCTCATTTTTTTAAAAAAGAAAGTTTGTGTGAACAAAGTTAAATCGAAGAAATGTGGTTTTTCTCTATCTCTTTTCATGAAATAGTAAAAAAAAGAGAGAGAGAGAAAAGCTGCTTCTACCACTTTTGGGGGATTTCCAGGTTTCCAAGAATTTAGCTTGCAGTACAGTAGATTTCTGTGGAAAAACTACAGCAAGAATATCTTGCAGATCATTGCTTTCCAGTCATTGTTTATTGGTTCCTGACTTGATGAGAACCACTGTCTGGGTTTGCTCTGACATCTAGAGCCCAGGTCCCCATCCCAGGAGCCAAAGAGAGTCCTTAGCAGAATCAGGAATGTGGCAGCCATGCTTGCTCCTTTGTCCCTTCCCTGATGTGCTGGCAAACCAGCGTGGTATCCTCCAACTCGCTCTGTGCTTTATCAGCTCTCCCCGTTATAAATCTTGATTTGGTTCTTGGTTCCTGGAATGCAGCAGCTGCATGGATTCTGCTGTCTGATTATGACTTGAGACACGTAGAGCCCAAGGGACACCGTTATGTATCACCGTCATCTCAGGGACCGCCCTGTTTGGAGGTGCAGTAGTGCCCAGCCACCCAGCATGGACTAGGGAACAGAGATGCAGTTTAGGCCGTGCTCCCTAACCTCTGCGTTCCAGCTTTTGGGAGGCTTTAAGGATTTCTTCATATGTGAGGTACTTAAAACAGTGCCTGGCCCCTGGGGAGCACAGTACAGCACACCTCCCAGGGTTTGGGGGAGGGTTACATGAAATAATGCCTGCGAAACCCTTAGCCCCAGGCCTGGCACTCAGAAAGGGCTCCATAAATGTCTAGCAAGTAATATCACCTTTCTCTTTTTGAGTGTCATCTGTATGCTGCAAACAATTTAACGCTTTTTATATATGCCCTTGAATCCTTATAGAAAACCTAGAATGTAGATAAAATTATTACACATGCAAGGAAGTCAGGATCAGGTGGGTTAAGTAAATAATCCAAAGTCACACAGTATGTAGCAGGGCCAGGATTTGTCTGACTTCAGATTATTGATTACAGGCAGCCTGGAAAGAAAGAGGAAATCATAAGTAATCTTATATGATGAGCTGAATGATTTTTGTGGGAGGGAGAGTTACAATGGACTCCTCAATATGAATGACTTTCTTTTATCCCTGTATCTTTGGGGTGGCTATGGAACCCAGTGATGTAAGGCTGATTACAAATGTAGACATAAGAACCAGTTGACAGTAGCCACCTTTGAGTCTCCTATCATTGCCTAAATTCCAAAAGTTTCATGGGACCCTTATAAGCCCAGGCGAGAGAAAGCTCTGTGTACTGGCCAGGACTCTTTCTGTTTTTACAAAAGACAGAAAACCAACCCAAACTGGTTTAAACAGAAAAGAGATCTAATTGACTCATGAAACCAATATTGGAAAGGTTAGGCTTCAGGCATGGCTTGATCCAAGAGTTCAACCGTATTATCTGGACTTGCTCTTATCCATATCTCTATTCTAGTTTCCTCTACATTGGCTTTATTCTCAGATTGTTTCCCTCACTGACCCTTTTTAGCCCTCACTTGTTAGGCCTAAGATAAATTGGGTCCCTAAAGGAAATATCACGACTTCCTTTATTAAAAGAGGCTAGGGATGCTGGGCAGGCAAGAACAACAGATATCCACTCCCTCCTGCCTATGTGGCACCATCATTCAGAACTATGGTAGAGAAAAAACTTGGCTGGTGAACATTTCTGCCACACTCTCATGTCCAGCAGGCAGGGAAGGGGTAAGTAGAACTGTTTCCAATTACGCAGGGGATGGAGGATGACCCCCAAGATCCTCATGTTTCAAGTCGGGCTAGCTGATCCTAAATGCTAGAGCAAGACCTTGATGTCACAGGATTGTGTCTAGAAGTCTTTAGAAACCTTCAGTGTCCTACTGTAGCAAAATGCTTTAACAAGATAATATATGGTAACATAAATATAACATATTTACATAATAAAATGTTATAACAATATATAAAAAATATATGTAAAAGTGGATATATGTACATATAAACTATTATATATAAATTAATGTAAAAATGAAATAAAGTCCAACTGAACTTACTGAACTAGAAATCCCTATAGATCCTCAGTGAGATTCACCACGCACACAGCTATAAACCCAGTTACAAATCCACACTGAGGGTGAATCCCGGGCTGTTAGGTATGTTCGTTCGCCAGCTGTGTGATGATTTGTTCCTCACACCAATCTTCTGCAATTCTGATCACATTGGCAAGTTATTAGATGCCAGGGACCTTGGGTCACTTCTGGAACAGCCACGCCTGAGAATATTCACTAGACAAACTCCAAGGTGTTGCTCTCCTGCCGTGAAATGTGCCCTGCGCCAAGGACGTGGCCACTGAAGCATGTCCAATATTTAGGACAGAGGGTGCTGCTGGGCACCTGCGAGCCGGGTTGGCAGGTGGGCAGCTTCCCACCTGCCTGGGGTGAGGTTCCTAGTGCTCATGTGTCCCTGCAGGACCTTTCGTCCACTCCCCATCCTGCAGTGTCCCCTGTCACTGATGCGGGGATTCAGGACCCCATTCAGAGCACAGCACTCCGGGGGCAATCACCCTGTCAATCAAGGGTGTCTGTTTGTCCAGGAACACTTCAGTGCTACGGCCCACCACACAGGGAGTGAGCAAAACCAGCCTGAGCAGGTGTTGGCGTCCCCAGGATGTGTCTGCACTCCTCCCATTTGTCCTGATTCTCTGGCCCTGGCCACTGTCAATGTGCTCCTCAGGTGGCCCTAATGTTCAGCTCTATTGTAGACGTGAGGAAGTCACCGTGGTAGCGGCTTTTGAGCATTCAGTATATACTAAGCTCTTTCATACATGATTTCATTTCCTCCTCTAGCAGCCTGGGAGGGCAGCATTATCAGCTTCCTTTTACACAGAGGGAATTGGCGCCAGAAGAGGTCTCGTTGTCACGCACCCCAAGTCACACAGAGAGGAAGTGAATGAGACCGGATTTAGTACCGTGCTCAAGTGATTCATGTTTTCATTTATCAGGTAGTTATTGCATATTTAGCAGGTGCCAGGCAGGGTGTGCAGTCCTGGGAATTCTCTGAGGAACAAAACAGACTAGATTGCCCTCAGCAAATGCAGTGTTTATTAGAGAGAGAGACCTTAATAGATCAATCATAAAGCGGATTGCTTCAAATGATGTATCATGCTGTGAAGGATGTCTCTTCTCCTAGGTTCTCCTACAAGTTGACAAGGTTTGGATGCAAGTAGTTCATCTGGGGTGTGAGTGCAGAGAGGGAGGCAGAGAAAGAAGCCAAAAAAGGGCATGTCAATGGGATACTGACCACTGTGGATGACTACTTGCTGTGGATGCTCTTGAGAGACATGCAGACACAGGCATCCCCTCACTGAATGGTGGTGGGAGCTGGGTATTCATCACCCATTTCTGTCCCTCGCTGGTTGAAAGGCGCTCTAAAGGGGCGTTGACCACCCCGACCCTCCCAACTCGCACAGAAAGCTGGCTGAATGCTGGGTAGCAGTCAGAGAGGACCCCTGGACAGAGAGAGGCAGGTGCTGAATGGAGGGACCCCTCCACCAAAGCCCCAGGACCCCTGGGCCCTGGCAGGGTCTGCTCCAATAACCCTGATAGCTGCATTTAGGATAAAGAGGGTAGGTGAGAGGGAACAGAATATGAAAGGTGGAGAGGTGGGCAGGAGCCCAGAGGACTGAGAGCTTGGAGAAGGCCAGAACAGCCGACCTGCAGGTGTGTGTACTGCATGATGAGGCTGAGAGGCATGTGGGACAGACAAACCTTTACTATGAGAGCTGTGTGACCCCTGGGAAGGCTTTTAGGAGGTGGATGGCATGTCAGGCTCACATGTTAGGAGGACCTGTCTAGCTGCAGCATGGAGAGCAGTTCAGAGAGGGTCAGAGTTACAAGAAATGATTGGGTAAGAGGTTCTTGTGGAGGTCCCGGCGACAGATGATGCTGGCTGGGTGCAGGGAGGTGGTGGTTGTGTTGGAGGGGACAGGAAATAAAGTCAGTGGATCTTGTGCTGTCTACCTCCTTCACCCCATATCCTGCCGCACCTCTGCCAAGGCCATTGCTGACCCTCACTGGACCCACTCCTACTGACCTCCCATCCCAAGAGTAGGGTGAGAACACCTGAACAGAATGAAAGTATTTGCTGTTAAGAGGTGTAGCAATTAGGGCTCATGGGAGGGAGAGACAGAAAGGAACTCTAGCAAGCTTAAGCAAGAAGGGCATTTATGGGAGGCTCACAGAGCTCAGAAAACCTGGGTGGCTGAAGGACTGCATGTGAGAAATGGACAGGAACCCTTAGGCTCCGGATAGCCAGGCAGCAGGATCTCCTATTCTTTCATTCCCCAAACTGCTGAGTGCCTGCTATGTGCCAAGCATCGTCCAAGTGCTGTGGACAGAGAGTGAGCAGAGCTCTGTCCTTCCTCTCACAGGCCTTACATTCTTATGGCGGGGGCAAGCAGTGAAAATGACAAGTGGTGGGGAGAGCTCATGAAGAATAGAGGAGGGCAGGGGGAGGTGTAGAGCATGGGGGTTCTACTTCACATGGGCAGAACAGGGTTGTCCTTTCCAATGAAGTCATCAGAGAAGAACTCTGACTGAAAACACAGAGGAGCCATGTAAATCTGGGGAAAGAGTGGCCCCAGCAGGGGCTGGAGGCTGCGGTGCTTATCGTGGATGGAGAAGGCCATGGTTAGGATTATGGATTTCGAGTGAAATAGCAAGCCCCTGGAAGGATTTGAACAGGGGCTCATGCCATCGGGTACATGCTGACAGGACCACTCTGACTTCTGGGCAGAGAATGGATTGTAGAGGCCAAGGAGGAAGCCCAGTTAGAGTACTAACTGTTGGAGTAGTAAGAAAGTAGCAAGACACAAGATAGTCTTTGGAGGTGGAGCTGAGAGTATGGATGGATTAGATAAAGTCTGAAGGGAAAGACAGGAGTCAAAACTAACTTCTAGGTTTTTGGCCAAAGGACATGCTGTTTATTGATATGGAGATGGCTTGGGATGGCTGGGGAACTGAGAGTTGTGTTTGTACGTGTTGTGTCATGCTGAGAAAGACCCCTAAGGAAAGATAGGCACTCCAACAATCCTACATCTTTGTGTCCCCTTGCTCAAGAGCCAAAGTCCTGGGGTGGCATGTTGGACAAGCGAAAACGATTGAGAATCCACTCTAAGACGAGTCTGAGGGGTAGGCATGGTCTACAAGCCTGTTGAGGGACATTTTAGCTAAACAAGAGGCAGTGTGTGCTGAGTTTTAAGGGCAGGGGCTAGGACCAATGAGCAGAAGTTCCAGATGGCAGGTTTTGATTTGGTATAAGACGGAAACTCCCAGGCCTTTCCAAGATCCCCTGGCCTCTGGGATGCAGCCATTGCCTG
Organism: Smutsia gigantea; assembly: GCA_032199065.1. Classification (NCBI taxonomy): domain Eukaryota; kingdom Metazoa; phylum Chordata; class Mammalia; order Pholidota; family Manidae; genus Smutsia; species Smutsia gigantea. Next base: position 107,957 of record JAVSCE010021211.1, on the reverse strand, counting down.
GCACTTGACTCATTCAGGCACCCCGGCCAAGCACTTGGAGGGTTGCACAGGAAGAAAGCTAAGCTCTGTAGGTGATCGAACCAGGGGAGGGGCTCAGGGTGTTTGATCTGAGACCTCCCATGAGAAAAATATTTTGAAGATACATCCCTAATATCTATATACCTGTGTGTTTGTTCAGTCACATAATCATGCTCTATTATAATACCTATGCCTACAATAAAATTTTACAAAATGGACTTCTAAAAGGCTAAACAATAGATGAATAAATTTGTTTTAATTTTTATTTTATTAATAATACAAAAAACACTCTGTTATGAAAACATTAATTATAAATATTTTAGAGTGATTTGATTGCAAATACTTCATTATTTGTTTTATTGGTTTACCACCCTGTCATATTGAAATGTGAAAGCCTGTTTCTAAATTCAATTTACCTGAATACTTGGTTTACATTACTGTTGAGCTGTATACAATAATTTTAAAAGATGGCTGGTGCCAAATGTCAGACAGGCATCATTGGCCACAGTGAATCATGACTCCATGTTTCAGTCCCACCCATCAATTGATCAAAAACACACATTCATGAAATGTGGTTAGTCATTCTTTATCTCCTTTGATATTAATTAGTTGTTCTTGAAACTGAATTGGAAGGTTTTGCAGTTTTATGTTGTTCTAATGGTGATAAAATACCCAGAAAGTCACCATCTTAACCATTTTTAAGTGCACAGTTCACTAGTGTTAATTACATTCACACTGTTTTGTAGCCAATCTTGAGAACTTTTTCTCTTGCAAAACTGAAACTGTATACCCATTAAACAATGTGGTTTCAGGTGTTTAATAATTGGGCACACAGCCCAATTAAATATTTCATTTGAAAAATAGCCATTTTGTTTCTAAATGTTAAAACATGTACCTAGATATAATTATGGTGACCACATGTGTCATTTTTGTAACTAAATCAAAATCACAATATGTTGGAAACATTTAGAAATATCTGTTTCAAAATGATCTCTCTGTAGCATGTTTCTTTCAGAAAGAAGTTAATTTCTAATTCATTGTTCCAAGCAGCACCTTGACTTGACATTCCAGATGAAATCTGGTTCTTTCTTCAGTTTGCCTGCTATACACCTATAATATTGAAAGCTCCATGTCATCCCAGAAAAGGTCAGAAAAGCTTTTCTTTTTGTCAAACAGGACAACATCTGTTTCTTAAGGTTACCACCTGTTATTATAACACTGTATAAGGATTTGACTGTATTTTAACTCTTTGTTTCATAATATTAACCACACTGATGACACCTTGTATCACTTTGTGTACATTTTGCCTTTTAATTCTCTCATGCTACTGTTTTGCCTGTAAATGATCCAGCGAATGGTCTCCTCTTGCAGTGCTTACTCTAAAACCTGACCCTGGAACTTTTATTAAAAATTGCAATCAACGTAGCCATCAATCCCTACTGTGATTACATCTATATACCCTTTTCCCATAAAACATCATCTTTAATAAAGTCATATGCTATTGAGAATGTTTTCTTTTCTACATCTCTCCTTTAATAGTTTTCAAACAACTAAATTCTTCGCGTTGTCATCATTGAAACAGAATATAGCAAATACCATACCTGATACATGTTAAAAAAACCCATGTACTTTCATCCAACTTACAACAAATGTCCCATATTACTTATTTTTCAAATACTTGTATTTGAAAATCTTCAGTAATATGTTCTGTGTCTCTCAGCAGTATTTGCGACGAATGCATTTTATTTAGCCTTTATTTTTCTGTGTATTATTTCCACTATTTTTATTTGAAAAGAAAAACAAATACTCATATCTGGTATGTGAGTTTTGGTGTTTTGCACCAAAAACCTTAGAAGAGGCTTCTAAACATAATTACATCTAATGTATTTTCAAGTTTGGATTAAATATTCATTAAAGATTGCTAGAAAATTGTAAAAGTTTATCCGTGTGTTCTAGATATTTGTTTTGTTTTAACATTCACTAAAGCACACAACTCCTAGGAATACAGCACAGTGAATTTTTTACCTATGTATCCACCTGTATAACCATGACCAAATCAAGATACGAAATTATTTCCTGAGCTTCAGAAAGCTCCATTAGTTCCCTTTCCAGTCAAAAACCTGCAGGAGTCACCATTTTTCTTTTCCTAAAATAAGTTTTGCATCTACAACATTAATTCAATATCTGTATGCACTGCAAAGTGATAACCACCAAAAGTCTAGTTACCATCCATCACCAAACGATCGACCCTCTTCACCCATTTCTCCTACTCCCCAAACCCCTTTCCTTCTAGTAACCATTAATTTGTTCTCTGTTTTTGTATTGTTTTATTTGTTTTGTTGTTTTGTTTTTAAATTCCACATATGAGTGATACCATATGGTATTTGTCTTTCTCTAACTTATTTCACTTACCGTAATGCCCTGATCGTCCATCCATGTTATCACAGATGGCAAGATTTCATTCTTTCTTTATGGTTGAGTAGTATTCCATTATTTATTTACTTACTCACTTATCACATCTTCTTTATCTATTTATCCATCAGTGGATGCTTAGGTTATTTCCATATTTTAGGTCACTATTTACAATAGTAAATAATGCTGCAATGAATGTAGAGGTCCATATGTCTTTGCAAATTAGAGTTTTCATGTTCTTCAGGTAAATACATAAAAGTGGAATAGCTGAACCATATTGTAGGTCTATTCTTAAATTTTTGAGAATTCTCCATACTGTGTTCCATAGTGACTGCACCAATTTGCATTCCCACCAACAGTATACAGGGTTACCTTCTCTCTGCATCCTCTCCAACACTTGCTATTTCTTGTGTTTTAGATAATGGTCATTCTAACAGGTATGAGGTGATATCTCATTGTGGTTTTAATTTGCATTTCTCTGATAATTAGTGATGAACATTTTTTATATGCCTGTTGGCCATCTGTATGTATCCATCTTGTGTGTATTCACTTTCTTTAGAAAAATTTCTGCTCAGATCCTCTGCCCATTTTTTAAAAAATCAGGGTTTTTATTATTATTATTGAGTTATGTGAGTTCCTTATATTTTTTGTATAGTAACCCCATATTGAATATATGATTTACAAATATCTTCTTTCATTAGTATGTTGCCTTTATGTTTTGATTATGGTTTCCTTCATGGTGCAGAGCTTTTTATTTTGATGGTATCAGGGTAGTGCTGACCTCATAAAATGAAGTTGGAAGCATTCCCTTCTCTTTCTTGAGGGAAAGACTTTGAGAATGATAGGTGAATGTTTGGGGATGTTTGGTAAATTGAATGTTTGATAAAATTCACGAGTGAAACTCTGGTCCCGGGATTTTGATTGCTGGGAAGTTTTTGATTATTGAATCAATCTCCTTACTACACATCTGTCTATTCAGATTTTCTATTCCATTGTGATTTAGTCTTGGAAGATTGTATGTTTCTAGGAATTTATCCATTTCTTTTAGGTTGTTGATTCAATTTGTTGATATAATCATGTTCATAGTAGTTTCTTATGATCCTTTGTATTTCTGTGGTATCCATTGTAACTTCTTCTTTTTCATTTCTCATTTTATTTATTTAAGTTCTCTCTCTTTTTGGGGGTGGGATCTGTATCTTTTCAAAGAACCAGCTCTTAGTTTCATTGATCTTTTCTATTTTCTTGTTAGCCTCTATTTATTTCTGCCCTGATCTTTATTATTTTCTACCTTCTACTAACTTTAGGTTTCATTTGTTCTTTTTCTAATTCCTTCAGATGTAAAATAGATTTACTTGAGAGCTCTTGTTTCTTGAGATACGCCTGATTGCTATGAATAAAAAAAGATATTTGTAAGAATACAATAACTATAATCTTTATTCAGTTATTGTATTTTTCAGTTCAGTTATTGTATTCTTCAGCTCTGTGACTTCTGTTTGATACTTTCTTGTATTTTCTATCTCTTAGTTGACGTTCTCACTGTGTCCATCCTTTCTTCTGAGTTCAGTAAGCATCTTCATAGCCATTGCTTTGAAATCTTTATCAGGTAGATTGATTATCTCCAGTTCATTAAAGTTTTTTTTCTGAGGTTTTGTCTTGTTCTTTCATTTGGAACATATTCTTCTGTCTCCTAATTTTGCCTGACTCTCTGTGTTTCTATGTATTAGACAAATCAGCTATCTCTCCTAGCCTTGAAGGAACGGCCTTGCACAGGAGATGTCCCAAGAGGCTCAGAAACACTACCCACCCTGGCCACCAGACCCAGGTGCTCAAGGGGTGTCCCCTGTCTGAGCTGCATGGTCCACCTGCTGTAGCACAAGGGTGGGTAGGCCTCTTGCCTAGTCTGGTTGGGGTGCACAGCTGTGGCATGGACAGCTGGATGTGGAGGGGTTGCCCAACCCAGCTGTGGGGCCTTCAGAGGGGCACACCCTCCAGTGCTAATAGGTTAAAGGGAGAATCCACAGTGGGGTCTGCCAGCTCCGGCATTAGCGAGTTAGAATGAGATCACAAAAATGGTGTCTGCCAGTCTCACCATACCTGGCAGAAGTCCCAACGAGCTCTTGCCTCTCCAGCAGATGTTTTAAGATTAGTAAGTGGGTCTCCTTCACAAAGCCTAGGCACTGTTCAAGGTGGTGTTTTTGTGCTGGGTCCTGGGGCAGATCTGGGCACAAAGCCCTTTAAGAGTGGGTTCTCCACTCCTTACAGTTCTATAATTTTCCTGAATGTTATCCCCTCTGTTTTTCTAACCCGGTGTTTGGAGGGCTCATCTCTCCCATGCAGGATCTAGGGGACGGGGTGCTGATGTGGGCAGAGACCCCTCACTTCTCAGGGAAAAGTTCTGTAGTTTGGGGATTCCTCCTGATTGTGGGTTGCTGCACCTTGGGTGAGGCTTTTTGTTTGTTTGCTTATTTTGGTGAGATTATGTCTCTGCTTCTCCTACCCATGTCAGTGCTGCCCTTCTGTCCTTTGTCGTGGATGCTCCATTCATCCAGTGTTCAGGTCTTTTTGAGAGGAAATTATTCCATATGTAGTTGTAAATTTGTTGTCTTCATGGGAGGGAGTGAGGGAGGGGTCTTCCTACACCACCGTCTTGAACCCCTTTCCACTACTCTGACCTCTGCCACAATGGGTGAGTTTTGCCTGTTCCTGAACCCTATATAAACGGAATCATACATACTCTGTGTTTACCTTCTTTTGCTCAATGTTTTTGAGATAAATCCAGTTTGTTGCATGTATCGGTACTTTATTCTTTGTCATTGTTGTGTAGTTTATTCCAATGTACAAATACAGGCATACCTCATTTTAGTGCATTTCACTTTGTTGTGTTTCATAGATACTGTGTTTTTTACAAATTGCTTTGTAGCAACCCTCTCAAGTAAGTCTGTCAGTGCCATTTTTCCAGTAGCATTTGCTTGCTTCATGTCTGTCATATTTTGGCAACTCTTGTGATTTCCAACGTTTTCATTATTATTGTATTTATTATGGTGATCTGTTATCAGTGATTATGACTTGCTGAAAGGGCAGGTGATGGTTATCAATTTTAAGCAATAAAATATTTTTTAATTATGGTATGCACTTTTTTTAGACATAATGCTATGCACACTTAATAGACAACAGCATAATGCAAACATGACTTTTATATGCACTAGAAAAACAAAACGTTCATTTGACTTGCTTTATTTTTAAACTCACCTTGTTGCAGTGGTCTATAACCAAACCTACAATATTTTCAAGGTATCTGTAAGTAAATGAATCACTATTTGTTTATCCATTCCCCTACTGGTGGACATTTGGATCGTTTCCAGTTTGGGGAAATTATAAATAAATAAACTTGCTATAAATGTTCTTGTACAAATTTCATAAAGTAGATATATGTTTAATTTTATTAGAAACCACCAAGCAGCTTTCCTGTTATACTCCCACCAGAAGCTGGTGAGATTTCAGTTGCTCTAATCCCTGTTCACACTTGACGTTAGTCTTTTAAATTTTCACCACTGCGGTTGCTGTCTATTGATATCACATTGTGGTTTTTAACTGGCATTCCCCGATGAATAATTATGGCACACATATTTATAGATCATTTGGATATCTTTTTTTGTGAAATGCTTATTCACATATTTTGCCCATTTAAAAAAATCAGTTGTGTTTTTCTTATTAACTTGTAGGAGTTCTTTGTATATTATGGATCTGAGTTCTTTGTTACAATGTACTGTAAATATTTTCTCCCACTCTGTGACTTTCCTCTTCACTTTAACAGTGTCTTTTGATAGGCAGTTTAAGTTTTGATGAAATCCAATTTATCAATTATCTTATTTCATGGACAGTCTTTTGTGTCCTACTGAAGAAATCTGATTTCTAAGTCATGAGGATATTCTCCTATGTTTTATAGACTTATACTTCCCAGGTTTAGCTTTTACAATTAGGTCTAGGATCCCTCTGGCATTAATTTTTTGAGGTGGGGGACAGGGTTCTTTCCCTTCCCCACAATGTGGATATTATTCAGTTGTTCTAGCACCATTTCCTTAAAAGTGAACATAAGTGTTCAAGTGTCAAATCACAATGACTTCATATTACCATTAGCAATGTCTCCAGGTATAATACATACTTAGGATGGTGTTCATCACTTAAGGACAGTGAATACAAACCCTTATTTAAAAGAATATTCTTGGAAATTATAACATTGTTTGGAGGTCTTTTCCTATCTCACTGTCTTATCATTGTTTTTATCTTGCAGTGTGACTAATAGCTCGTACTGGGGTAGGAGAAGGATCTGTTCTGCAAATTTTTTTAGTTTGCTATGCTTGCATTACTATAGTATATAGTCTATATAGTATATAGTATAACCTTTTAATATATTCCAGAAATCTTTTAAAATTGCTTATTCATTTGTTACAAAATTTCCACATTGAACTGAGAGTTTGTATGTAAAGTCTGTCAATTTTTTCTTTATATATTTTGAGGACATAATACTAGGTGCATACACATTTAAAATTATTGTATCTTTCTGGTGAATGCAGACTTTTATCACTGTGAAGTTATTGTCTCATCTCTGGTAAGACTATTCCTCTTAAAGCAGATAGTATGTGCTATTAATTTGGCCTCATCAGCTTCTTTCATCATTTCTCCAACCTTTTAATTTCAATTTTTGTGACCTTTGATTTTAGATGTTTTTCGTGAAAACACCATACAGTGAAATGTTAAAAAATCAGTCTCTCTTTGTAAGTTAACTAAAAGATTTAACCATTAATATTTTATGATATATTTGTGTTAGATTTGGCATCATATTTTGTGATTTCCAGTAGTTTTACTTTGTATTAGTTTCCTAGGGCTGCCTGTATTCGTCTGGGTTCTCTAGTGGAAAAGAACCAAAAGAATATATTTACATTTATATTTACTAGAAAGAGTTGGCTTGTGCAATTATGCAGGCTGAGAAGTCCAAGATCTGCATTCAGTAGGCGGGACACCGGAGGGAGCCAATGGTGTAAGTTCCACGCTGATTCCAAGTGTGAAGGGAGCAGAAGATGAAGACCCCAGCTTGAAAACAAGCAGAGAGAAATCATTCTTATCCAGTGTCTTATTCTTTTCAGACCTTCAGTGGATTGGACGAGGCCCACCCACCCTGAGGAGGGCAGTCTGCTCTACTCAGTGTGCCAATTCAAATGTTAATCTCACCCAGAAATACCTTCATGCAAACACTCAGAATGTTTGACCAAATAATCTGGGCACCTCGCGCTCCTGTCAAGTGGACATGTAAAGTTAACCATGATGCTGCCATAACAAAGTACCACAACCTGAGTGGCTTAAACTTAACTCTCTCATAGTCCCAGAGGCCAGAAGTCTAAGATCAAGGTGTCAGCAGGGCCATGCTCCCTCTGCAACCCTGGGTAGAAGCCTTCCTTGCTGCTCCCTAACTTGTGTTGGCAGCCACTGATTATTGGCATTTCTTGGCTTTCAGCTGCCAACCTCAGCCTCCGATGTCACATGGCCTGTTCCCTCTGTGTCTTGGTCTCCTCTAAGGACACAGCCATATTAGATAAGGGCCCATCCTACTTCAGCACCACCTCATCTTAACCTAATTATATCTGCAATGACCTTCTTTCCAAATAAGGTCGTATTCACAGGTACCAGCGTTTAGGATTTCAACCTATTGGGGGTTGCAGTTCAACCCATAGTACCTTGTTCCATGCCTCTTTTACTCTCCTTTCTTGCCTACTTTTGGATTATTTGTACCATTCCAATTCTTCCTTCTAGTACACTGAGAGTTCTATATTCTATTTCTATTCTTTCCATTGGTTTTCTAGAAACTACAATGTGTATAGTTGAAGTCAAAATTTAATCAGTATCTTTACCCTCTTCCCAGACAATATAAGGACCTTAGACCATTTTAACTCCACTTGCCCCCTCCCAACCTCATATAACATTATCATTATGTATTTCCATTTGTTTTTTCAACAATCTTTTTATTGTAAAATAAAACCCAGAAGGCAGAAATCCACATGAATCAAACGTATGGCTTAATGAAAGGTTTTAAGATAAATACCATTCAGGTCAGAAAGAAAATTTTGCCAGCAACCCAGAGGCATCTCTGTATGCTTCTTTCCAATGATAACTCCTTCCTCACCTCTTAATTAAGCACAACCTTGATTTCTATACTTACAATTTTCTCACATTTCTTAAAAAATAGTTTTATCAACTGAATGTACATCCCTAGAGACTATAGCACTGCATTGGTCATTAAAACGTTTTGATATTTCTTTTCAGTCTCATTTTTCCATCCTTTTCTTTTCCTTATAGTTTATGCCTCGAAGAACTGGGTAGTAATGAGTAGTTTAGTTTCCCACAGCCTGGGTTTTAAAATCACACCCTCACAGTATCAGGTATTTCTCTGCTCTCTGTATTTCCAAAAAACTGGGCAGCTGGATCCGGAAGCTAGTTTGATGCTTTTGGTCAGGCTATAGAATTTGACAAGACAATATCCACTTGTCACTCTTTCTGGTATTAATAGTCATTGATGCCTAATGGCTAACTGTGTTAATCCATTGGGGGTTGGAAAGTGGTGATATTCTATCTTTTTGTTGTTCTTGTTATTTAATAGTTGTAAGACTATTATAAGAAGACACTTCTCCATCTACTTCCTGGTTACCCAGTGGTACAGTTCAAATAGTAAAGACAGGATAAGTGCTTGAATCTTTTCCTTTACGCAGAAGTTTTCAAGACAATAAATTAGTTCCCTATCATCCTCTGAGGATGACCAGTTCTTTTTTCTTCAATATTATTACGAATTCATGAATTTAAACATTATTTTTACTGCAGTTCAAATTGTCACCATGAGAGCCTCTTCAGGTTGGTCTCTCAGTCTTTAACAGCTTCCTTGCTATCTGATATGACAAGATGTTCCAGAGTCACCTTGTGAATCTCCTGCACCAAGATGGATTCAGTCACTTCTTCAAGAAGTCCTGGTTCCTTTTAGTGAGAAATAGTACTTCAGGACCACAATTTCAGCACTAGGAATACTCATTGTTCTCGGTCATTGTTTTCTTTTTAATAAAGCTAAACACAAACACACACACACATACACACACACAGACGCTTCCCAGTTTTTCTAATTCTGATGTGTATCATTCATTTCATGATATTCATGTCTTATACACAAATATAAAGATAAAATATCAACACTGATACTTCTAATATACTTAAAAACTACCAATATTTCATTTAACTTCTTCCATATTACACCTATAACTCTTCCGTCTGCACTATGAAGCCTTGTTCTCAAAAATACAAGGGATGATATAATTAGAATTTCCCATAGTAAGTAATTTGTCTTATCCCATCTTATACACACAACAGCCTTGGAAAGTGAATACCAATTTAAGAACTAAAATACTCATAGATAGGGCTAGAGGGTATTATGCTCAGTGAAATAAGCCAGGTGGAGATAGACGAGTACCAAATGATTTCACTCATCTGTGGAGCATAAGAACAAAGCAAAAACTGAAGGAACAAAACAGCAGCAGACTCACAGAACCCAAGAATGGACTAACAGTTGCCAAAGGGAAAGGGACTGGGGAGGATGGGTGGGAAGGGAGGGACAAGGGGAACAAGGAGCATTACAATTAGCACACATAATGTAGGGGGGGCATGGGGAAGGCAGTATAGCACAGAGAAGACAAGTAGTGCCTCTATAGCATCTTACTACACTGATGGACAGTGACAGTAATGGGGTATGTGGTGGGGACTCGATAATGGGGGGAATCTAGTAACCACAGTGTTGCTCATGTGATTGTATATTACTGATACCAAAATAAAAAAATTAAAAATAAATTTAAAAAGAAAAAAAAAACTAAAATACTAATGTACTACCGATATGATTATTTAAACATTAAAATAAATCCTTTTGCATATGCTTTCCCCACTTTCTCTCCATTTTTTAATGGTTGTACTATATATTGTCAGTTCATATGGCCAGTATAGCCTTTACTTACCCCCATTAAGACATCATTCAGTCTTAGTTCTACAGGTTTACTATAAATTTAATTCTTACTACCTGCCCTTACATCCATTAGGGTCATTTGGGTGGTCTGAAGTTTAGTCTTTGGTAAATATCACACAAAGGGCTCTTTGGGTCAATTCCCTGAGATCCTGTGGGTTGATAACAGTTTGTTTTTTAATTTCAAATTCAATTTTATTGGATAGCAAATCCTGGGCACACATTTTCTTAAATATATGATTACACTTTCTTTCGGCATCAAATACTGCTGTCAAAAGTCTGATGATAATCCAGTATTCTTGTCACACAAGTTCTAGTCTCTTTGTTCAGATACTCAAAATATTTTTAATATTTCTTTTAAGTCCAGTAATTATAGTAGAATATCTCTAGGTGTTAGTAGCTTTTGGTTGATAGTCATAGGTACACAGTGTCCTCTTTTGAGCTGTAATTTCAAGCCCTTTCTTTTCCTTAATTTAAGGCAAGTTTTTTTTTTTGATTACACTCTTCAGTATTTGTTTTGTGGCCTTGCTTGGTTCACTTCTTCAAGTGTTCTATTATCCATATGTTTAGCCTTCTTTGCTATCTTTAATATTTGTCACTTTCTTCCGAATCTTTTTTTATCTTCTTCATTTCTTTTTTACGTGAACACTTTTTCTTTTTTTCATCCTTTGTTCTCTGAAGGCATAATGTATTGTTGATTCTTTTTCATATTCCTTCTGATTTAGTCTTGAGTTCTGAAATGCCTTTTCATTTTATTTTTATTGTCACCTTCATTTCTAAGTTTTTATAATTCTGATATATTTCCACATCTTTTATCATTTTCTTAAATTTTTTTAGATTCCTTTGAAATAGGAGATTAGTCTTATCTATTTTGTGGGCATGCCATTTTTGTGTGTTTTTGATGTTTTTGTTCCTTATTTTCATTTTTAAAATTCTAACTTTGTACACAACTTAGCCTTATTGCTTTTTCTATTGCTGAGTTCTAGGGGAAGTTAATTTTCCTGACTTTTAAAATGAAGCAAGATGCTATGGAATGAATGTTTTAGTCCCTCCAAAGTTCATGTGTTGAAATCCTAATGTCCAATGGGGTGGGGAATTTTGGTAGATTATTAGGTCATGAAGTCTCTGCCCCCACAAATAGGAATAGTGCCCTTATAAAAACCCCAGAGATCTCCCTCGCCCCTTCCACCAAATGAGGACACAGGGAGAAGTGTCCAGGCTGGCCCCCTGATCTCAGATTTCTAGCCTCCAGAACTGTGAGAAGTACATTTCTGTTGTTTATAAGTCACCCAATTTCTGGTATTTTGTTTAGAGCAGCCCAAGCTAAGACCCTGAGTGAGGAAATTTCTCAAACCATCATAAAGCTTCCTCTTCTGGCATTTTTGTGTGGTATCAAACCTCTAGAGGGCTTATTTTCTGAAATGTCCTGTCTTGTCTCCACTCTTATTTTGGTCTGGACCTTCTCCTTTCTTCATCTGCATTGTCCTTATCTGGCTCAATTTTAATTCCATTCCCGGCACTTTCCCATGGGGCCATGTCCATGAAGAAAGTCCTAGAGGGTTAGTTTTTAGAGTTTATGACCCTTGCCTTCACCCAATATTGGTCCCTCTCAGTTTCAACCACTGTTTCTAAGTTGGCTTTCTATGCTTCCAGTAAATTTCTGTTGTGGTTCTGCTCTTCTCAGGTATATAAAATGTCATTCTGTTCCTTCTTTTTTCTTCTTCCCCCAGACTCCAATATCATGGAGATCTTAGAGTGATTGGTAGTTTGTATACACTCACTTGCATTTGAATTGGTGAGTATCTTGTCAACAGATTTTTGGAAACGTTGTCTGTAATCATGTAGAGATTAAGAGCAAGAAAAGAGCTGCACCACTACAATTTCTCCCTAATCTCTCTCTCTTTTTTTTAACGCATTATTTTATACAGTCAGTGTTTGTTTGGAACTAGCCACATATTTTCCACTTTCTTGGCTCTTTGTTCCTTCTTTCTCTTCCTTCTGGGATCAGTTTCTTTCTGCCTTTTGAGTTTAATGATAGTCGACTGGTGGTAAAGTCACAGTGTTTGTCATTTTATAAAACTACAGTTATTTTGCCCTTGAAAGATATTGTCTCTGAGTGTTAGCATACCAGGTCGGCAGTCGGTTTTGTCCAGCCCATTGAAGGTATGATTCAACTGTCGTGAATTCCATTGTTACAGTTGATAAGTCAGCTGTCAGTCTGTCACTCCTTTGAAAGCAGTGTATCTTTTAACTCTGGCTCCTTTTATAACTTCTTGTTTGTTTTTCATGTGTTGCTGTTTCACTATGATGTACATAGGTTTCTTTCATTTATACTACTTGAAATTCATTATGGAAGAATTCATTATTGAATTCTCAGCCATTATCTTTTCAAATACATTCCCTGCATCGGTCTTTCTATTTTCTCTTTTGGGGACTCTGCTTAAATGGGTATTAGAATTTCTCTGTTTATCTTCCATCTCTTGTTACCTCTATTCTGCATTTTCTTTTTTTCCCTTTGTGCTGCATTCTGGAAAATGTCCTCTAACATATTTTTCATTTCATTCAGTTCTTTCTTTGGTTATGTCTTGTCTGTTTTTCGATGCACCCACTGAGTTCAACATTTCAATCCTTGAACTCTGCATTTGTAGAAATCATGTATATCGCTACATGATTATAGACAACATTTACAACAAAACTGGTGACAAGATATTCATCAGTTCAAATACAAGTGAGTGTACACAAACTGCCAATGACCCTAAGATCTCCATGATATTGGAGTCTGTGTGGGAAGAAGGAAAAAGAAGGAACAGAATGGTATTTTATATACCTGAGAAGAGCAGAATTCCAACAGGAATTTACTGGAAGCACGGAAAGCCATCTGAGAACAGTGGTTGAACCCGGGAGGGGCCAAATACTGGGTGAAGGTAAGGGTCATGAACTTTAAAAACTGGCCCTCTAGGGATTTCTCTGTATATATTTTAGGTTATCTTTAATCTTTAGACATAGTAAGCATACCTGCCTTATGATCTGTGTTTGACAATTCCAATATATGAAGTCTTTGGATGTTTCTATTTTATGCTGCTACGGATCGCTTTTATCCATGGTACCTATTTTCCTATGTGCTTGATTATATTTTTAGTCAGGTGCTGCGTTTTGTCATGAAAAATTGTATGAATAATTTAAAATCTAGAAGGAAGGAGCATTACTTACAAGATCTGCATTTGTTTGTGCTAAATACCTCAAAGCAGTAGAGTCTGAATTTCTTTCAAATGAAATTCACAGCTATCAGGGGTTGGTCCTTCCACATGGTTTTACTTAGAGCTTCAAATCCATGCAAGTATTGGTCCACTTCTGGATCACCCATAAATTGAGATTATATTCCTTTAAGGTCCAAGTTTATTTGGGAGGAGGGTCTATTATGATTTGATTCTGTTCCTCTTGACTCAAGACACTGTAAAATCTAACTCTTACATATCCTTGGCTCAGCAAACCACCTAAGAAAAAGGGTATTCAGGTTCTTACTATTTCGGCAATTTTCAGTTACCTTGTAATTCCTATGTTGCTAATTACTTGATATTTTAAGATTTTTAAAAATCAATTTTATCAGCATTTTTAGATGTGAAAATGAAAGTAGGAGCCTTTGTCCAAATAACTTTTCATTAACATCCAGAAGGTCCACTTGTCTTTTGTTAGTTTACTAATAAAATAGGTATTGTAACGTGTGAAGCCACTTAATATGGCACAGACGGCAACATATTAGGGTGAGACTTCACTCTTATACCACAGGATTCTGGTACCTTACATACTGGGAATGTTTAACCAAAGAAGAGCAGTAGTGATGTCTACATATTGGCAACTCATAATAATTCATTTATTCTTTGTTTTTTACCTAAAAATAAAAGCCAAGAAAGTCTAATATTTCCTTTCTGCCTGTCAAAAGATCACCTCATCTCAACCTTTCCGAATCTGGTTTCTGCCAACCCAAGTCTCTTATGATTACTATCAAAACTCATTTCAGTACAAGATCTGTTGTCAGGCATGTTCAGTCTTCCCAACTCCAGCTCTTTCCTTCGCTACAGGAGATCTTGGACAGCACACTGAACTTTGCTTTCCACTGTGTCTGTAGTTCTACAATTTTACTTTATTGGGGATAACCATGTCACTTCCATGGCATATGAGGCCACTTTTTAGTTGTGAAATGAAACAAAACATGTGCTCCTGATCTGCAAGCATCTGAAAACAGGTGTGTGGGATTTGAATGTGTGTGGGGAGGGTTTTGGCCTGGAGGCGCCCTAATGTCCTTCTGATGACCCCACGGGACAGTTCTTTACCAGGCAACTCAATGGAAAGCTCATGCCACGTCCTGCCATCTTTCAAGCCATTTCCCCTTGTCACAGTGCTGCGTTCCTTATCGTAAAGTTTCTAAAATGCCAGTTTCTTTCCGTGTAGTGGGCTTTCAGCGAACCTGTGGGTAGTTTTCTCATTCTGTGTTAGGAGGGATAAGCGGACCTGCTCTAGGTTCTCCCCCCTTCTCTGTTGCCAACCAGCTGGTGACCTGCAGGAAATCTTATTCCACCGTCCTGGATGCAGTTTCTGCTTTTATAAAATGAAGGGATTGAGTTGGATTGATGTTCTTGAAGATTCTAGACCTAAATCAATGATATGGTCCATATTGTAGGATTCTCTCCTGTTCCTATGATGGTTTCTATAATGTCTTAAATTTGTAGTAACTAAAGAACCAGAGCAACTCGGCTTCAGTTGTTTAATTTTTAGTTAAGTTGTATGGGGTCCATCTCAAAACTGTCACTGAGACTGAAAGGTGAGTTTGCTACCAAGACAAATGTAATATGGACATTATGTCTCCAATTGAATAAAAGCAGAAAGAATTTGGCATAGGGTCTTGGCTTATATCCAACAATCACTGCCCCTTTTATTTAACAAAGTCTGAAATCATTTGGCATAAAAGCATGTATATATACCTGACCAAGGTATTCCTTCGTGGTTAAAGCTATTTTCCTCTTTCCCACTCCCAAAAGACATTCTTTGCTTAGATTTCTTTTCCTTATCCTAGCAAGGAAACAGTGGAAAAAAACTTCCTTGCTTGCTCTTCAGGGATAATGTCTGGATATAATTTGTAGTGTGTTGTGCTCTCAAAAGGAAAAAGTAGGTGTGCCATATTGCAATGCTTTTCCTTTTCTTCTTTTCACATTTTCTGTGATCGAGTTTTCACAACTTAAGCTTCCATTTAGAACCTGGAAGAAATTCTGTTATTTCAAGGCTAGCATTAAAAATTGGAATGCTTTCCTCTAACTCGTCTTCAGAACCTTTGCGGGAACGAGGGTCCCCAGTGAGCACCGTTTGAGCTCCGTGTCCTGGCTGCAGCAGCCTGTCCCACCCCAGAGGGAGCCCTGCCCTGCTCCTAAGCTCCTAGTTTATGCTGGAGAGCAGTCCTCTGCCACGCCGAGCAGAATGACCTTCTCTTGGGCTCATCTCACTCCAGTAATTTTTCTCTCTACACCACATTTTTTTTATCCCTTTTTCTTTTTCTTTTCTTCTTCTTCTTTTTTTTTTTTTTGTGTGTGTGTGTGTGTGCCTCAGTGGGTAGACTGGTGGGTTTCCAGGATTCCTGAGAAAGGTGTCAGCCACCATCTGTTCAACTGCCTTTCGACTTTGGAACGTGAGAAGTTAACTTGACATTGGTGCGAGATTGTGGTGGAACTCAGGCACAGAGAGGGATGCTCACATCCTCTCTGAGATCCGATTTCAGCAGCAGTGGACTACCAAGGCAGGGCCTAATTGCTTTGTGCCAGGGCTCCTTTTGAGGACATTGAAACTGCATAGGGAGCCTGGAAAACAGTGAACACCAGAGCTTCATTTCTGCTGGGATGGATTATCAAAGTTAATCATTTGCTTCAAATCTACCCTACCTCTCCCATCTCTGGCTATCTTCCCCAGGACTCCTTTGTCTAGAGGAATGAAGTGATGGGGTGGGCTCCTCCCTCTGTTCCTGAGGATCCACCATTCCAGCACCCATGGTCGACCATCTCCATGAGCAGGGACAGAGAGTAGTGCTGGATGGTGTGGGTCCGAGGCATACACATACAGTTGCTGTCTGTGCCCTGCCCAGGCCACTTGGACCACATGCTCAACAAGAGCCCATCTCCCCCAACTGGGATAAAATTGGTCCTGGGCAGGGGCGGTATGACGGTTATTTTTATGCGTCAACTTGATGCACCACAGGGTGCCCAGACTTTGGGTCAAGCATTATTCTGGGTGTGTCGGTAAGAGTGTTTCTGGGAAAGATTAACATTTGAATTGGTAGACCAAGTAAAGTGGATTGCTTGCCCTAAAGTGGGTGAGCCACATCCGTCAGTTGAAGGCCTGTCTGAACAAAAAGTCTGACCCCCCCCCACCCCCCATGAATAAGAGGGAGTCCTTCCTGCCTGACTACCTTGAGCTGGGACGGCCCTCATTTCCTTCCTTCACACTCAAACTGAGACATCAGCTCTCGCTGGGTCTCATGCCTGCTGGCCTTCCGACCGGAACTTCTACCATCCACTCTCCTGGGTCTCCAGCTTGCTGACTGTAGATCTTGAGACTTGTCAGTCCCTGTAGTCGCAAAAACCAATTCTGTAGCATATAATACATATTTATATATATGACTATATGTATTTTGACAGATACAAGGATGAAGTCATACTTGCAAACAGACACAAACACACAGGCATCTCACTGATTCTGTTCTTTTGGAGAAACCCTAATACAGGGGGCAAAAAAAAAATCTTGCATCTTTTAATGGTTTGTGACCCATCCTCAACAAAGGATCATGGTACATAAACAGATATATATGGTATTAAAATTTCACAGGGGTAGGAACAATTAGGAAAAACTGCTGTGATTTTTAAAAAGATTGAGAAACACTGCTTTGGGTCCACTTTTTCATGTGCCCCAGATGCCTTCCACCTACCAAGATGTGTGTGTCTGTCCTCCCTGGCTCTCCCCTCACCCCCCAGTCCGTCAACCACTGCCGTGATAACGGGTGGGTATGTGGATGCCTCCAGTCCGCTGCTGAGAGGTGCACTGGTGAGTCTGAGCTGTTTCCCAGTTCCCCCGCAGGGGTAAGCTCCAGCTGCCTTTGGGGCTGGTGCCTGGGATCGTACCCTTTATCTCTGCCTTCTTTCTCCTGCTGATTTGCTGGTGCCTTCCAAATCAACCGCCTGCACTCAAATCTCTGTCTCGGATTGCTTCTATGGGAGCCCAAGCTAAGGCTATACATACATATGTATAAATAACCTATAACTTCATTAATGAAATAAGGAAAAGAAGGTCCATGCGTGAGACAGTGTGCCATACCAAGGTGGTTAAGTGATCCAATTCTAGGTGCCTGACATCCACTTTAAACGTTTTTGTTTAAAGTATCCTGGAGACAGACTGCCTCACTCCCCCTGCTTTCTAGCTGTGTGATCGCGGGCAAGTGACATGGCCTCTCTGTGCCTCGGGTTCCTCATCTAAACAGTGGGGATGATCACAGTGCCTGCTCACAGGGTCGTCGAGTGCACCAAAGGAGTTAGTCTGTGGACGCTCTCAGGCGGTGCCGGAACCAGGACTGGCTGCCATCTCTGTGGCTGCTGCTGTGCACGTGGTTCTGTGGCTGCCGGACTCCCGTCTCACCAAGACAGCAGGAAAGGAAAGCAGCAATAAAAGTTGTACTAGGACTTTTTAAACGAGAAGTTACCTTTAGTCTGAAAAGGCTCAGACGTTGGGCCATCTAGGCTAACACATTCTTACTGTATTGATAATTGTCACATTGTTCAGTGTCTACCAGAGCGATCCACACCTCCATTTTTGGGATTCAACGATCCCTATCTCCAGTAAAATCCATGGCCAGCACCTGCTTTATGACCCACTGGGCTACTGAATCCAACCATGGAATTATTAAACAAGTACGCACTGGCCTCATATAATGAACCCTCTTGGGCAATATGTCCCCCCTGGCATGAGAAAAATGCTCTATGTTCCCTTGCTCTCCACTGACAATGACCATATACACGGAGGTGATAGCCCTCAAGCCTGAAAAGTGAGAGAACCCAGCTGCTTTAAACACCCTACCTACTGGCAGGAGGAAGTTAAGATTCTTCCCTCCCATGTTTCAGCTTCCAAAGAGATATTTCACTCGGCTGTAGTTGTGATTTTGACATGATTTATTAGTGAGTCAGAGATCCTGAGCTGATGACATGTTCAATACCACTATAAAAACCTACATGGTAATTTCTGTTTGGACCCAAGCAGTTCCATTTAGATTTACACTGTTCATGGACTGCTTGTTAATAATGGAATCACAACCCACAGAACTCTCTCTTCCTGTTCACACTGGAACCCACCTCTTAATCAAAGGCCGATTTCCCCTGCATATACTCTACTTCTGTTTCTTCCCTTCCCATTATCTGGGTATATGAGACATTTCTTTTTCTATAAAGAGTTGAATTGCAAATATTTTAGACTTTGTGGGCCATGTGGTCTTGTCATAACTACTCAACTCTACTGTTGTATCATGAAAGCAGCCACAGATAATATGTAAACAAATGAATGTAACTTTTCCCAATAAAACTTTATTTATAAAAACAGGCAGTAGGCCAGGTTCAGGCCACAGGTTGTAGTTTGTGGATCCATACCTTAGAACAACAAAAACAAATAAAATTAGTCACCCACCAGACCTACTCAATAAGGTATTAAAAAATTGCTTTGCTTTTAAAAAAATGTTTTATATTTCTATATTCACTTCTAAAGCTGCTTTGAGACACAGCCAGAGTTGTACTGCAACATTCTCTATATTCACCAGGGTTTGTCAATTGACAGCAATAATTAAGGCCCTCGTATTCATGCACTCATTTCATAAAAGCCACATACTGGCCACTATGGTTTCCCCACTGTGCATTTATCAGTGCTCCTTTCTTGACTTTTGTTCTCGTTGCATACAGTATGATTTTGTTTACCACATTAGGCACAGTAATAAGCTTTTTCTCTACTATGGATACACAATCAAAATCAAAGAAGAATATTGACTGTACTAACTTTGGCCCAAGGAATCTGTATGGAAACTTTAGAACAGAAATACGATTTCTCTGGTTATTTCCTCCACTCTCCTGAGTTCAACTCTGCACAGATTACTTGTCATTGTGGGGACACAAATAACACTTCATTAACATCACCATTCTGCTCATGGTAAACAAGTTTATTTACACTTGAGCACTGCTGAAGAATGAAGTCATAGAGAAAAGTTCATGGTAGGTGGCCCTGTCTTTTCCATTAAGGCGGGTTTTGACAAAATTCTCAGCATCTCAGTTAGACATGCTATTCAGCCATCCGGGGGTTAATGAAAATGCTGGGTGTGCACCTGTTAAAAGGGGGCAACACTTGTAAATGAGGCTAGTCACATTTTTACTTAATGATATGTATCATTGCTGTGTCTAGCATTTGTTCCTAACTCCTTGTTCCTTTGCTCTTCTAGTACATATAAAAAGGATAAATCAGGTCTCCCCAGTGACATTTGATGGCTGGCTAGCTATCAGTTAAGTCGGGTTTTTTTCTTATAATTAGATATGAAGTTGTTCTCAATAATGACAAAACCAGAGAGGGTGGGACTCCAGGTGCTTATTTGAGATTGTGAGAAGGAAAAACTTTAATCGGCACCCTGGAAAAATGTTGTGGAGGTCTGGCCCTTTTCTGTCTTTGAAAACAGGATGCATGTAACAGCAAACACCATCTAAATGTTCAGCTCCTAATGCAGGATTGGTTGGCAGTCCTCCCACAAGGGACAGAGGTGGGAAATTCCAGCTCCTGGTGCTGTGTATGTTGGGAAAATACATGGTGGCAGATGCAAATGTGAATGCAGGCCCATGTGATGGCCCTGCCTGCACAGAGGAGAAACCTGAGCAAGGTAGAAGGAGGCCATGTCCCCTTCTGAGCTTCCTGGGTCAATGCTGGGCCTTTCCTCTGGAAGGCCAAGCCTGGGGCCACTCACAAGCTCCTTGGGGCAGCCAGCGGTTGGCATCCTATCACTCTGGTGGACCAAGAGGGACACCTGTCTGTGACAGCTTGGAGCCGGATGCCAGAGTGGTCTTTCCTGGGAGTCAGCTGGGTATGGACAGGCTCCAGGCAGGGGTGGTAGGGGTGGGAAGAAGACCAAACAGCCGCAGAGCCCCAGCCATGCTCTGGGCATTGAGATGGGTGTCTTAGATCATCCGATCACATGGCATGGAGATTACTTGAGATTCTGAAAGTGGCTTACCTGAACCCCAGGCAGGGTGGTTCCCTCTCTGCATCAGTTTCTTGGGAGGCTAACTTTAAATAGAAAAAGAACTAGAGATGTGTTCCACTCTCACCTGCAATAAGAAGGGTCAGTAAAAAAACCTTTAAAAAATGGATCTTGCACCATCCTCTAGACTACCAGTTAATATTTCTTTCTGGTAATGACTGGACCAAAGGTAGAGACACAGCTATAAGGCTCCACTCACTTCAGAGATGGGACCTGAGGCTCAGAGGCTGACGAGCTCGGTGTAAGCTCCAAGCACGAAGGTCCTTTCCACACTCCTCAGAAGCTAAAGGAAGGACGATATTTTTAAGGCCCAGATGTGAACAATGCCCTGGTGCCAGCATGATCCTGAGAACTATCTTAGTTAGGGTCAATGCTAGCTGCAGTGCCAAGCAAGCCCCCAAATATTAATGTCTTAGCACCATGAAAGCTGTTTCCCCTGGTTAGTTAACAATCTAACATAACTGTTCCTGATCAGCAGACATCTTGCCCCTGTGTGGGTCCAGCCTCTTACAGGTTGTAGTAACTACTTGTTTAATAAACCCATATAAGAAATGTATTCAGGGAATCATGGACATAGATTCCTTCCACTTATGGATCTGCTATTCCCTAAAGCCTTGGAATCCTTAAGGAAGAGCACAGAGGAGAGGGCATGGATTCTAATGGGCCATATTTCGAATTCCATTGGCTGGAAATTATTCTAAGCTACCAGGGAGCTTGAAGAATATAGTCTAGCTGTATGCCCAACAAGAAGAGCGAATGGGTCCAGCGAACAGCCTCTGCTACAGGGGCCCAAGGATCCTTGTAGCTCAATGGTATGTCACCCTCAGGGTCTGGCCCTGGATCAAAAGTGGCAGCCGGCAAAGCTGCATTCTGGCTGAAGAGCCCCTGAACTAAATCCTGGACATAAGTCATTACCCCCCAAGTAATTAATCTCTTGCAGCAGTTTGGACTTTGGCATCCATCAGACAGAGAAAGAAACAAAGAAAACTAGAGAAACAAGGACATGTGTTAGGTATGCCTTAAGTTTCCTCATCTGTGAAACACAGCTATTACCCACCAACTTCAAAGGGTTGTGAGAAACAAAGGAGTTGATATATGTAAAATGCTTGAAGGGTGCCTGGCTCAGAATGAATGTTCAATAATAAAGAGCTATGGGAAGAGGAGGGGAAGTGGGGAAAGAAGAGAAAAGGAGGGTTCCCTGAAGCAGAAGTTTCCCCAAAGTGTACATTTCCCAGGGGGTTTTGCTTATTTCTCATTGGCCAGAACTTAGTCACATGGTTTCAAGGCAGCAAGGAAGACTTTATTTCAGGGACTCATAATGCTTGGCTTTATTTCTAGGGAAGAAAAGGAGAATGGGTAATGGGGGACAATTCATAGTTTCTGCTGTGTTCACTAACAGCCTGGACAAGGCTCATTTTTCACAGCAGCTAATTTCCCAGAAAGTGGACAGAATTCCCTGGCTTAAGAGAACAGAGACCTGAGACGAAGTCCTTAGCCAGGACTGTGGAGTGACAGGCAGCTGGGAGCCCAGCTGGGGGCAGCCCTGTGGTGACTGCTGCTGGGTGCATGGCCTGAGCTCTCCACCTCCATGAGCATGCCACCCATCAGGGAGTGCAGGGAACCAGGCCACCCCCAGGACTGAGGCTAATTTACCTAGGAGGGCCCCTCTCTCCACCCATGCCTCAGCCATTCCCTCCTGTTTCCTTGATCCTTCAGCCCCTGACACTCCCCCCACCCGTACCACCAGCAAACAGTTCCTTACTGCTGCCTGGGACCCTCCACTCAAGGCCTCACTCAGGCCTGATGCCCAGGCTCCATCCACGCTTACCTCACCCTCTGCACCTGGTGTTACAGGGTGAATTGTCTTCTCAAATTCTTATGTTTAAGTCCTAACCCCAGTACTCTGTCAATGTGACTTTCTATTTTTAGAAATAGGATCATTTCAGATGTAATTAGTTCCTAGAACTTATAAGAAGTGTCCTCACAAAAAGAGGAAGTTTGAACGCGGGTATGCGCACAGGGAGAGTGCCGTCTGAACATGAAGGCTGAAGCTGGGGTGATGCACCCGCAAGTTCAGGACACCAAAGATGAGCAGCTATCACCAGCAGCTAGAGGAGGGGCCAGAGACAGGTTGTCCCTCACTGTCCCCAGAAGGAAACCACCCTGCCGACAGCTTGATCTTGGACGTCCAGCCCCCAGAACTGGGAGACAATAAGAGTCATTGTTGGAACCCCCCAGTCCATGGTACTTTGTTACGGCGGCCCAAGCAAACCAACACACCTGGGCTGACTCCAGTTGCCACCAGGTTTTGAGCCAAGCCTTGCTTCAACCATCCGGACCAGGCCTCCTCAGCTGGTCCCAGCCCTTAACTCCACCTCCACATCACTCACCCCGGATCTGTCCATCTGCTCCCCACTGCTGCCCCGAGTCTCTCTCCCTATAACCCCTAGTCTCTGCGGCTGACACCCTGGCAACACATCCAGGTGACACATTCACTTTAAAAATCCTCTCATGAAGTGGTACGGCAAGCGAGTGTTTTAGGGGAAGCCAGAAACTCTCACCTCCCCTAAGGCTTTATTTGTGCAACGAAATGAAATAGATCTGAATATCTTCTGGATAAGCTGATTAACATGGACAGTCACACTGAACAAGCAGATCATTTTCTTTGAGTGGGAGTGGAGAATTAACTCAGAACTTCCAGGGTATCTGGGCCTCAGTGCAAAAGTCTCAGTCGTTATCTACAAAGTACTCTTCCAGTAACAGAAATAAGAATTTCATGAGAGAAACTTGGAAAAGAAGCAAAATGAAAAGATATACAGCTAGTCTGAGGATATCTGGAACAGAAATCCCATTACTGGAAAGTTCCCCAGCTGGTTAAGAAGAGGAGCAACCACCAGGTGCCCCAGCTTCCCCCTGGCAGCCCCAATTTCAAAGATTCACTTCCCAGGACACCCTAAGAATTCTCATACCTCTATGTTTTGATTTGGGGTTCAGAAAAGTTGGCCTCCACAGAGCCAGGGCTCATGTAGGAAGCTCCAAAGAGTGCTGGCAGAGATCAGAGAGAAAGGCACAGCCTGATGGGGGTGCCCGGTCTGGAGAGGGCAGGGATCCCAAGGGCCCACCTGGGGAAATGACCCACCTCTTCTCCCAAACTGTTAGGCAAGTGCCATCTGGTTAAAATGAACAGCAAAGGAAGGCAGCCTTGAAAGGGGAGAGAAGTCCCAGTTGGATGACCCTAGAGAGGGCATCCAGAGGACAGCCATTGGTTCCTAACTACCCCTCTCCTACCAGCTGAGTGCGTGTGAAGGTGTGAGCGTCCCAGGGCTCTGGCATTCTCTCTCAGCATCAGCCCCGAGGGGAAATGGAGGGCAAAGCCTGCACAGAAGGATTGCCCAGGGGCATAGTGGGCAGTGGAACTACCCACAGGTCCGAGGCTTTCTGCCCGGCCTGGCACCTGCTTCAGAGAACGATAGAGGTGTTCTCCCAGGCCACCACCTGCACCACCCTGTGTGCCCTGCCTGGACTCTCCCTGCCTCCTGAGTTCTGCAAGTCCAGGTATCATGGCATCCCATGGCCCTTGATGCCCAGGAGCCACATTGGGTATTCAGGCACCGTTCTCATGAGAGCACAAGAGAGAATATGCTCCCCTTGGCACTGGGCACAGTGGGAAACCAGGACCCCCGCCTCATTTCAGAGGAAGGGGATGGCCAGGAGCAAAGGGCAGAGGGGATCCGGTCTGTGTTGCATCAAAGTTTTGTTATTTTTTTGTTTTTCATTTTCAGATGAATAATTCAGTGGCTATGCCAAGGTTGAAATATTTTTCTGTTTTCAGTAATATGTGAGAAAAGGAAATGAATTTTAATGAAATGTTTTGGTTTACTTTATCGAAGGCTTCCAGTAGAGTGGGATTCCCACGCCCTCAACAGATGTCAGCTGTTTTATCCTCTTGCTTGCAAAAGGCAAAAGCAAGCCAAGCAGCCGCCCTACTCAGCCCTCTTGCATTCCCACTCCACAGTCCTGGACAGGAAGAGCTACCTGTGAGCATGGAGCTGGTAGAAATTTGAAGCCAGGTGCATTTCAGAAAACGAAAATTACAAGTGTTGATTATGATGTTTTCCCTGACATAGACCAACAGGTCTCTGTGGGTGAGAACACCTGTCCCACGTCCCTGGGGCCTGTGCATCCCGCTGCATCCGGCTTTGGCAGATGGCCTAAGCTCTCTGAGCCGACCACTCCCAGGGAGGCCTTAAGCATCATAAGATTCTGAAAACAGGATTTAAGGGGAGGTGGAGAGAGGTGGCAAGATCTCTACAGAGACAACAGAGCCGTCAGGTGGAGGTGATGTCACGGATGTCTGAGAATATGCCAGAGCATGAGCTAATTTATAACTGTGGGCTCAGGACATATTTCTAGCAGCAGTTTCTGAACTCAGTCAGCCACTCACCGATCACGTGGCCTCTCTTCAGTGGGATTGCTGATGAGATCCCTCCTAATTCAACAAAATGCCTGCCTCAAATGAGTTGTCATCTGTAGATCGATCAAAGGAATGATTCCTTGAGCCCTGAGCACTGGTGCTAGTTTGGGGGATGGAGAGATAAAGGGAAGCAGAGCCTACCCTCCAGGGCTTAGGAAAATCAGCTTGTCTAGGCAATGAGTCTGCGTGACAAACAAGAAAACCCAAAGAGGTCTGCAGCCAGGTGCCGCTTGCCTGGATTCTCAGCTGCTACCATCCCTGGGGTGTTGACTTGTCCAGGGACCCAAGTGGATGTCTCAAAAGAGAAAAACAAGAGTAACTGTTGAAAGAATATAGCCAGAAAAGATTTCTGTCATCACAGGGATCTCAGAGTAATTCTCTTTTCATGTACTTCCCCATTTAAGGTTTCCCGATCATGTTCTAATTATGCATCATTGTTGCCCCTGGTAAGAAAAGGGGAAACATCTTCCTGGTGGTGGGTAGGGGGCACTGGGATTCGCAGTGACAGCTTCCCAGGAGCGTCTTTGCTCCATTGTTCTGATTGGTACAGAGGGTGGGGCTAGCAAGTAGCAAACTTGTGAAGTAGGTGACTTCTGGTGGAAGCCAAACAGGAGACCGCCTTTCTCATTTTCCTTTCCTGGGTCTGACTCCGTGACGGAGGAAATGTCCTATGACTTCCTCGTGGAAGGCTACTATCCTACCTCCCTTCCCGAAGTGGCCTGTGGAGGGACAGATGCTGTTGATTAACTTGCTATTTCCTCTCTGCTCAGAACCCCAAGTCTGACAGCCTGCAAATGCTGTCTCTATGCTGGGTAAGTCCTTAAATCACACACTGCCCAGGCTGTCTGCAGCTGCTGTGCTCAGTGTAACCAATCCCCACCACAGAGTGGCCGAGTGGAGGGAGGGGATGCCGGAACACAGCAGGATCAATGTATATGTCCACAGGTTTTACACTGGAATATGACAACATGGTGAGGGGAGAGGCATGGGGACCTCATGTAGACCTGGCTCAAGGAATGATTTGGTCAGGAAAAAAGTATCAAAAGAGCAAAATGAAGAGCCCCTGTGTGCAGAGAGCTGCAACTAAGGGATGAATGAATCAATAAAAACCAGTAGAAATGTAACATAAGCCTGAAAAAGATACCTACTCCATTATGCTGCCATTAGCCAAGCTGATGCTAATGTTTATATGGGAAAAACAAGCAAGACTGGACGGGACACCTGGGACAAAGTACTGCAATGAAGAGTAACTAGCCCTCCAGATGACCATACTCCAAAGCCTCAATAATTCAACTAGTGTGGAAATGGCCAAATAGCCAGATGTGTCAATGGAAACTTAGAAAATCCAGAAACAGACCCAGAGACACATAGGACTGCTAACATATAGTTTCTGATAACAGTGGTGTCTCATTTCAGGGAGGTAAATGTTAACGTTTTAATAAATGGTGTCAGGACAAATGGATTAAACACCCAAAGAAGACAGAACTGGATCCATACTTCACATTGTACATGAGGAGAAGCTCCCAATGGATCAAAATTTAGATGTGAAAAATGCAATCATAAAAGCATAAGAAGAAAACGTGGACAAATTTCTTTGGAACCTCGGAGTAGAAAAGACCTTCCTATGATTTAAAGAACCAGAGCCATTAAAAAAGTATTGAATAAAAATAAAAAGCTTCTAGAGAGGAAAAAACAAGACAAAAGACAAATAACAAATACAAAAGTGGGGGGGAGGGAATCTGCAATTCAGACCTCCCTAGCTCCTAGAAATTGAGAATATGAAAAACCAATAATCTAATAGAAAATGGACAAAGGATTTGAATAGAGTTCAATAGTAAAATGTTTTATATATATGTATATAAACACACACATACAAATGGCTCTTAAATTTATGAAATATGTTTGATGAAGGATATATAAATTAAAACTACACCAAGATACCACTTTTCACATATCAGTTTGGAAAAACCCCAAAACTCGAGAAAATATTCACTCCACTGGTGACGTTGTTGGCAGACATAGCTGGTGGAAATGAAAAATGGCTCAACTCTTGGGGGGGCAGTCTGGTATTCAAAAGTCCATGAAGATAACTAATGTACCACCTTTGTCCAGAAACCCCACCTCTGGGAATTTGCCCACAGTCACACATCACATAATCACACCTGAACAAGATCCATCACTGCAACATCATTTGTCAGGGGTAAAAAACTGGAAATATCTCTGGTGTCTATCAGTAGGAAAGTGGTTAAATAAACCCTGGATTATCATACTGCTGTTTAAAAAAAAATGAATGGGGAGCTCTTTATATTCTAATATGGAAAACTCTCCTTAGTATAGTAAGTGGAGAAAGCAAGTTTTAGAACAGTATGCCACCGTTCCCGAAAGAAAGGGAGAAATAAGATTGCACATTCACATTGGCATGTATTTGCATAAGCAACATTGGGCAACTATATATGAAACTGATATAAGGACCTGGAGTAGAATGGTCAGAGATGCAAAAAGGACTGAGACTCATGGTCTGGGTCTGACCCCTAAATGAGGGACATCCAAAACCTTCCCGGGACCCCAAATGGATATATTAAATTTCAAATTAAAAAAACACGTTTTTAGTCAAGAAGAAGAAATTAAAAGAGAAAGAGCTTGTTCTGAATCTCTACCTACCCCAAATCCTCAGCCTGAATTCCAGCTTCCAGTCTGTCAAATGTCAATGAGAAGCTTGGAGTTAGTGTTTCCCAGAAAGATGACTTAACAGCTGATCGCCCAGTTTAAGTTCAGCTATTTGCTTAGTGTAAAAGCCCAAACCAGATTTCTACAAAACAAACAGTAAGATTACACCACGACTTTGGGAGTACACATGTATGTCTCTTGTGTATTTGACTTCATGTTGTAAATATTTAAAATAAAGCAATCCTTTATGATGTTTCACAAGGGTATGAGGGATGTATTTACTCATTTTTACTCCATGTTTTCCCAACATGCACTTGGTGGAAGGTTCTATGTCAGACCGGAGGGTCCCTCGCCACTGGGAGATGTAGCCAAGACCCTCTGGTTGGCTGCATGACTTTTATGGCACACTCGGTCTTGTGCCACTCACCCTCATATTCTGTGCTGTGGGCACACAGGTCCTCTAATTCCTTGCAGCGCTGTCCCTCTGCTATATGCTGTCCATACTGTTGTGTGCCAGACAAGCTCTTTCCCTCATTGCTTGACAAATTGACTTCTACTCACCCAGCAGGGTTCAGCTCAGTAACTGATCACAAAAAGCAGATCACACAGTGGTTGCCAGGGGCTGAGGAGTGACTGCTCATGGCCTCCGGGTTTCTTGGATTGGATTGATGAAAATATTCTGAAATTAGAGGTGATGGTTACTAAACTCTGTGAAAATACTAAAACCACTGTACTGGACACCTCAAAGAGTGAATTTTATGATATGTGAATTATATTCAATAACTTTTTTCAAAAAAAGTCCCCTTCTTCAAGGAAGTCTCCCTGGATACAGTCAGACACCCACTACCTCAGAGGACCCTGTGAAACCTGTTATGGAAGGTATCACAGTTATAAAGAGTCACTGTGTCACTAGTGGTTAAGTACAGTATTGTGCTGAGGGCAAGGCGGTGGGAGGCATACATTGCAGAGAATTTAAGAGCAACAATAAAACAACTAAAAATTGATCTTTTCTTTACTATGCCATGCCTGGCAGTTCCATATAATGTCAGTGATAAAATACATTTCCCCCCTCCAAAAAATTTTTTTGGTCTAAGTTCTAAACAATTACTGTTGAGTTTAAGTGATATAAGTGTAAGCTTCAAATTAACATTCTTATTACTTATCCTTTAGTAAACACTGTATTTTACATGGAAGTTAATTCAGAGAATTCTCAATTACAGGCAGTACCCCACAGATGAGCTCAGCTGTAGGGATTCCTCTGGATTTAAATTTGTCACTGTAACCGTTCGAAGTGGCTCAGCTGGTGTCTAGTCCTGTGCTACTACGAATACCTGCCTTTAAACTGCAGAGTCAAAGCAAACACCGAGAGCACACTAATTACAAAGACAGAAAGGGCACTTGAGGTGCTTCAATTGTATCATTCCATGAAATAACTTGAGTTTTTGTGTTTTAAAATTTAAAACAGTGATTCAGAATGAGAAGTGTGAAGTGTAATATTTTTGGTGGGCGCAAATTTTAGTTCATATGTGAAATATTTTACAGAATTTGACAATGAAATTTATTCTTTTCTAATTGTTTGTTTTAAACCAAGGAACAAATCAAGAAAAGAAATTGGACAACAGTGGTAGGTATCATAGGGTAACTGCCTAAATTGTACCCTTTACAAAGATTTTGGTTTTCTTAGTTTACTTATTAGTTACTGAACAATTATTTAACCAAAACAATAATATATGAGACTGTAACCAAAGGGCCAAGTTTAATTTTAGACATAAAAACTATTGAATAATCAGATTTGGCTTTTCCCTTTTTTGCATAATAATATTGATTTTATTTTTATTCTTTTTTACTGGTAAGATTACATACATAAATATTCAACATGAGGAAACTTTCAGTGTTTAATTTCTTTTCTGATCTTTTTTGTTATTCATATCAATTTGTGATTATTGTTGAAAATAATTTAGTTATTTAGAAAAAGGAATTATTTTAATACTCCCTCTTCTATTAAATAGCAATATTCATGAAGGATATACTAATGAGTTACATATGTTCTAGAATAGATCCTAAATATTTTGAGAGTATGTTGAACATATAATATGCACATATATTTTTGAAGGATATTGATATTCATTTAAAATATTGAGGAAAATATTCTTCAATGCAAAGTTTTGGTAAATTGCTAAATTTGGTAAATTAACTGTTTGGTATCTTAGCCATTCAGTGAGCTGTCTTTAACCATAAGATAGATAGTGTCATCTCTGTTTATCTCCATGGGAAGCTGAGATGTAGAGAATGTGAAAATAATTTGTCTGGGATCTGAACCAGAATCTTCTAACTGGAAAGCCTACTCTCTTAGCCATTATCCTATATTGCTTTCTCACACACATACTATTAAACTAAAGTTGCCCATGAAATGCCATCCGACTGTCACTTCACCAGAAATGCTCCCTAGGTGAATATGAATGGCCAGATGGGGATCCAGAACGCTGGTGAGTCGCACTCATACTTTAACCCAACCACCAAGGATTAGAGCTCACAAGCAGGTGACAGCTCAAATGCCCAAGGACCCACTTCCAGGGTGATTCATTGGCTTCATTTCCTGGACTGGGCTTTTGGGATCATACCGTATCATTCCTGACTCAGGGCCTTTGTACCCATTGTTCTTTTTTGTCTGGCTCCCCCTAGGCTCCAGCTCTTGAAATAAATGTCATGTTATGGGTTCAAAGAAGCCCTCCCTGACTATTTTATCTAAAGTGACCCCTCCCGATCACTAACACTTGCCTGTTTCACTTATTTATAGCATATACCTTTTGCTAGCTCCATTTTTTCTTTCTTTATCAGATCAGTGACTGGCATATAATAGGTTCCTAGTAGGTATTTATCAAGTTATTGATAAAAATGACCATATGAAAAAAGATTAGTAATGCTGTGCTAAGAAGGATTCTGAGGTCACATCCCAGCTCAGTGGGACAGAGTACTGTGAGAAATTAGCCATGTCTGCCACACACAGGATGCACCTGTGGGTCCTGGACTGCCATATTATCCAGAAGAGAGAGGCAGGCTCCCAGCTATTCAGCATCCTTCCACACACTATCCCAGGCTCCCTCACTGATGACTCCTCAGTGCTCTCTCTCTGGAGATAGAGAGCTAGATCCTTAAGGGTACACAGGGGCTAGTCCCTGAGGAGCTAGACCAGGGTTCTGTATTCCCATTTGGCTATTCATCTTCACCTGGGGAGCACAGTAGAGTACTGCTCAGAGTCAGCAAGCCTGATTTCAGAGTCAAGAGGGTAAAGACCTTGGTTTCACCAAGATTCTCACCTTCATGTTGGTTTGAGGGATTTGCTAGGTGAGCAAAGCTTACTCAATAGGTTCAAAGTTCATAAACCAAGATTCTACCAGCTTCCCACAGCCTGGGTCTGCAAGGAAAGAGTTCATTAAAAGGATGCAGAAGGATAAAACCAGCCCAGCTGTACTGGATTCTCTCCTTTCCCTCCCAAGTCATTAACAAAGACTGACACTGTAGTCTTTATCAGAAAACCTTGTTCCCTAAGTGGTGATACAGAATAATTATCTCAGCATGCAATCAGCACAGCGATCTTCTTCAAAGCAATTTGTAAAATTTGTGGCAAGGATACGCATTTTTAAAATAGATTAAATTTTCAAGAGCTTGCCTCTTAAACCTGGACAGAATGTATTTACAACTCACCTGGTGAGATGATGCATATCTCCAAGCTGGAATTCTCTTTCATTAGGCCTTGCTTAATTGAATCAAGCAAAGTCATTCTGGGCTTGTCCCAAAAGAAAACCTTTTATCTCAGGGCAAATGTGTCTTAACAAGGCCCTACAGCTAAATAAAGCCAGGGTGAGGTTTCCACTCACCCCAACTCTGCTCCTCCTTTCAAAAGCCTACCACCCCAGTATATTTGTTTTTCTTTTAAGTAGAAAATTGCTTATGGCGTTAACTGCTGCCAGTTGTTTTCTCCCCCCCCATCCCCCGCACTCCCTTAAACTGTTAAGAAACACCGTATCTCCCTTCCATGTTTTTCCTTCCTTCCTTTCTCACGAATAAATTGTACATATGCTGGAGTATGCTTTGCAATGCAAAGGCATGTTCAAGGTGAAACCAGGAGTTTTCTGATTCAGCCCTGGTTGGTTTCCACTGGATTGGCTCTAGAATTTGGGCTGTGGATAAATCTTTATTGAACTAACCAACGGTCAAAGACCAGGACTCCACATTCCTCCACACATGGGAGTGTTTGTAGGAGTCCACGCAGTGTTTACCATGGGCTGTCACGCTCAGCAGCTAGGACACCCGTGTTGTCTGCAAGCACATGCTCCTTCACGTTCAGACCCCGATTCTGGAAGCCTGGGTGGAGGCAGGGCTGGTCCTTGGGCCTCACTCTAGGCTAGAGAAACTGACAGATAGTTGATGTGAAAATCGTATATTTTTAACAGGTGGGGGGCACTCAGCATCTAAAACCAATTCATAAATCTGAAGCCTGGTCCATTGCCTGCCAGGTACGCTTTGAACAGTTTCTCCAGGACTCTCTGCAACTAGCCCAGAAGAATCTAAGAATCTCTGTCAAGGAAAGTGCCTTGTCTTCCCTGGCACTTTTCGCAGTAGGTTTCCTTGACTCTGCATAAACTCCGGTTCCAACAAAACTCGGAGGTGGCCGGAGCAGCATTTACTCCCGTATACCGTCATCCTCGCTGCTCCGTCCTAGCATGAAGCGGTTGCCTTGTATCAAATGTCCCTCGGGGATGACTAATAGCGGATGCTGATCAGAAGCCTTCAGCCTTACGGTAATCGAGCCCGTGCAAACTTCGCGCAAGTCATCTGACGGCCACGTGGGCGGGGACGGCTGGCCCTCTCCCGCTCGCGTTCCCCGTGACTCAGTGTATCACACGGGCCTCCGCGAAGGGCCGGAGTTACGTAAAGGCCAGAGAGCTCCCACCGTGCCACGGGGAGCCGCGTGAGCGCCGCCTCCGTTAGCTCCGGGCCGACCTGGGGCGACCTGGCTCCCCGCCCCCTCGGATTCCTGGAGGGGTCTGCGGGGCACAGAGGCTTCCAGAACCCAAGAGCGGGCCCGAGAAGTGCCTCACGCAGGGAAAGGGCCCCGAGGGGTAAACCCAGAAAGGACCTCCTCCATCCGGGAGCAGTCCTGCATTTCAGAGAAATTCCTCCCCCATCCCAAAGCCGGCAGGGGCGGGGCGGGGCGGGGCGGAGGAGGGAGGCCAGAGAGACTTACTCTATTACATAAGCTTGTAATTGGCTCTGGCTCCTGCGGCTCGGGGCACCGCACGACGTTTCCAACCAGATGGATTGTGAAGCCCGGCAGCGTCCGATTCCCCCTTCTGCGCCCTCCTCCCGCCGTCTGCTCGCTGCCCAAGCCCCACCCTTCTGCCTTCCCAAACCTACCAGATTTTCCCTTTCTTTCCAGTCCTTCCCTGCGTAAGGGATAGCCCCCAGAAAGGCACTAATATTTGAAACCTATTTAATTATTAGACTAACCCAGGCTAGCCTGCTAGCCCTGCCTCCAAATCAACGTGAGGATCAGCTCAGTGACTCAAGTGGCAAACGACTGCTCCTAGACCGGTGGTGCTCAAACCTTTTTGCGTGGGTGTCAGAAGGTCTTGGGGAGCTTGTGGAAACTCAAGAGGGCTGCGCCCCCCTTCTAGAGTTCTCTGTTCAGTGGGTCTGGAGCTCCAGGAATTTGCATTTCTCCAAATTTCCATGTGATGCTTATGTTGCTGAACCACTACTACATAGGGGCGGGGCTGCAGTCTATACTTTTTCCCCCCATCAGAAGGTTTGCCTAACAAATTGGGAGTGTGAACAAGATGTCAGCAAGACCAACCTTCTCTCAAGGACTGTCTGACATTTTAGAGGCACTCATTTACAAGGAATGAACATTGCTGCGCATTTAAAAGCGTAAGTTCCGTCCCTGTGAAGAAGGATGAAATAACTTTTCACAAGCACCTGAAATTAGCAACCAAAGATTGGTCCATTTCAGGAATTTGGGGATCAAGCATTTTATAGCAAGAAGTGACTTAGACTGGCCGGCCCCCAAACCTCACCCAATAAGTAAGAAACAAAGGTCAGCAAGGTTGGTAGATTTGTATAATGAGCTGAGAAAGCCAGAATTCCTATAAGCAGGTGTAACTATCTGGATAAATTCAAATCTTAATTCCCAATCTTGATTTTTTTTCTCAGTTTCCTAATCTGTGAAATGGGACCAAAGTCTATTTGCTGCAGTATTGTGAAGATTGTATGTCATGCATGAAAGCCACATAATTCAGATCAGGCTCAAATATGTGTCATATTATTGCTATTATTATTAGTGGTCACCCAAGGACACTGTGCTAATTAGCAGATGTGCTAGGACTCAAATTCAAGACCCCTGACTTCTATCCAAAATAATGTTTTCATTGCCCTACTGTGTAGGGCATGTTTCTTTAAAAAATATATGTCCGTGGCACTTACACCTCAAGCTTTTCTCTTCTTTTCTCCCAATTAGTCTAATTAAGTGAAGTGTGTTGGTAATTAGCACAGTGGTCTTTACCACTATTAATAATAGCAGTAATATGACACATATGCAAGCCTAATCTGAATAGTGTGTATGTAATTTCCATAATAGAGCAGCAAAATAGACTTTGGTTCCATTTCACAGACTAGGAAACTGAGAAAAAGAGTGTTGGACTTTCTGTTTGCTTATTAGCCTGACTGAAGTAACAGTCACAGCCCAGGAACCAGGAGGAATCGAGATGCCACTTGAGAGCTTTTGTGAAATACAAACCTGAATTGGCTCATTCAATCTCTTCTGCTTTTTAAAACTGACATTTTCAATTGTGGAGGACTAGGGGCAAGTGTTAGGTAAACTACCCCTTCTCCTACCCCTGTGGCCCCTCTCTCCCCAGGGCAAAAAGCCCTAGAACTAAGGAATCTTTGAAACTTTGTCTGGAGCTTAATATTGCCCCTTCTGAGCCCCTGAATGGCTTATCTTAGTGCCTAAACGGATTCCCCTGTCTTTTCAGCAAACAGGGCTGCTAGTTATACCTTGGCACCTGCTTTTACCAAGTCCCATGAGAGACCCCTTGCTACTCAAAAGTCACAGAAGTGAAAGGATTGGGAGGGAGAGAGCAGAAAAGCAGTCAAAGAATCAGGGTGGGTAATTGGAAATATAGATCTCAAGGTGGCACGGAGTGCCATCACGGATATGTGAGTACATGGCATTCACATTCCCACATGAAATGAGATGTTAAATTGCTAATCGCCTCCCTGGGGTTCGAGCCCCTGCTGCTGTGCCTTCCGTGGTGCCATCGGAGTTTGGGCACACTAAAATATCACAGCGTATGATCACGTGTGAGGCAGCCACTAATGCTGATGCAGAAATTATGTGAGGAAGACAACTTCTTTTCCACGTGATCGGACTGTGCTTTGGTACCCACAGGCGCTTTCAAAGGAGGTGCTGTTCCTGTCGTCACTGGGACGTCTGAGGCTTCTGAATTGTTGTAGTGATACTACACAGAGCAAGTCCTGAGCTGTCAGAATTTGTGTGTTTTCCACGTTGTTCCTTGTGTCCCCCTCTCCAACCTGACTCTGATTCAGCCTTCAGTTATACTTCATGATTGTTCTTTTTTCAATTCTTCCCCATCCCCGTCCCCCATCTTAGATCCACTTGACCTTTAAGATCTTGAATTCCCACTTTGGTTCCCATAGCCGGTTGGATTATGAAACCACAACTCTGCTTTTAAAATCCAGTCAGGCATTTGGAGATTTGTGTGCCTAATATGTCTTCAGGTACGGGGCATCTGTGACTAGATAGGATCTATTTTAAATGAATGTGCTAGTCTGAATATTTATTCTGACTTTTCTCAAGTTATTGCTGTAGATCGGACTCTTATTTTCTCTTTTCATCTTGATATTTTCCTCCTAGGTCAGTAAGTATTTTAGCATGTCCTTACGTACTTTAATGGCAAGATTTTGATTTATCGAACCTTTTACAAATTCAAAAGCATGGCTCGTGTTTCTTAATATTGCAAGTGAAGTTTTGATTTTTTGTGTGAGACTTACTGATGTGTGTAATATATCCAGACCTATCATTTACAGATATATCCAGAGAGGCAGAGTTAATATCAAACTGAAATAACCACTCACCTGGGTCCCTTTCAAAGTTGCAACATGGTTGTTTCTCATGGGTTAATCACGTAGGTGTTAAACACATTTTCTTATCCAGCATGCATTATGAGGTCCTAAC
The DNA here is from genome assembly GCA_032199065.1 of Smutsia gigantea. Classification (NCBI taxonomy): domain Eukaryota; kingdom Metazoa; phylum Chordata; class Mammalia; order Pholidota; family Manidae; genus Smutsia; species Smutsia gigantea. The sequence goes on along the minus strand of JAVSCE010021211.1, from coordinate 71,767 downwards.
ATGCCAAGTCCGTGCTCCTTCTGGGAATCTGTGATGGTGGTAAAATGTGAACAGATTTGATCCATGATGGGAAGCAGTGCCAGAGGGGTTCTGAAAGCCTAAGAAGGGGCATCTGAACTGTCTTTGGGAGGCCAGGAGGGCATCCTAGATTAGACGGCACATCAGTGTTGAGTGTTGCAGGAAAAACAAGAGGCTGATGGACAGAAAAGTGGGTCAGTCAGTTAAGATGGTGCTTGAAAGCATTCTTTATGTAAATTGAGGTCTTGTTTATCTACAAATAACTAGATTAAAAAAATATATCTGAAACAGTTAGAAGTTAATTGCTCTCACACATAACCAAAATCCAGGGGTGATATCGAGGCCCTTTGGTGTCCTCAACCCAAATTCCATCTATCTTGTTGCACTGCTGTGCACTATCTCCTGGTCCAGTATGGCTGCAGGAGCTCCAGCCATGACAGCTTCATTCCAGGCAGCATAAAGGTGGAAGGAAAGGAAGGACATCCTACTCCTTTTAAGGAGGCTTCTTGATATGTCATACTTTCCTTCACTGATCAAAATTTATCATCTTGTTTCATATAATAGCAAGGGAGGCTAGGGTATGAGGTCTTTAGCTGTGTGGCAATATGCCCTGGTAAAGCCAGGGCTTTTAATAAGGAGGAAAGGGAACTTTGGGGAAGCAAAAAGCTGTCACTGCCAGAGTGGTGATGGTGGGTGGAGAGAAGGCTGTGGGAGCAAAGGAGGGAAAGAAAACTTATCTCGTTTCAGGGAATAAAGGTAAGTAGGTCAATTTGCCTTAGAGTTTAGTTTGCCAAGAGATAAGGCTGGAGAAATAAACAGATCCTAGGTCGTGGGAGATCTTATAAGCTGTTCCTGCTGAGGAGCTGGATTGTTATTCTGAGGACCGTGGGGAGCTGTTGAAGGAATTTCATCCTTGGTTTAGAGGGAAAGATGCACTGTGAGGTGGGGACAGAGGCATCAAGGGGTGATGACAGCTTTCCAGGAGAAACTATGACACCCGAACTAGGCAGTGTCAACAGGGATGAGGAGAAGTGAACAGATTCCCAAGATATGAGAGTTGTAGAACTGGTGAGATGTAGGTGGTGAGAGAGAAGTGGCCAAAGATGAGAGACATGCAGGAAGTTAGGCAGATAGGACACCATTCGCACCATTCGCTGAGAAAACAGGGAATGCTGGAGAAGCTGGGTGGAGAAGGTGGGCTTGGTTTGGACACATTGTCCCAAACATTGTATCTACACACTTAGTTTGGGTTGATCCATTTTTTAGCAGATTTGTTGAGGTGTAACTTACACACCATAAAATTCACCTATTTTAAGTGTATGGTTGGATGAGCTTTAGTAAATTTATATGGTTGTGTAATGATTATTCAGTTTTAGAGGACTTCCACTGTACCAAAAATTTCCCCCTGTACACATTTATAGTCAATTCCCTCCCATCACTAGCTCCAGGGAATCAAATGATTTGCTTTCTGTTAGATCCACATTTTAAAGTGTAAGTTCAGTAAAATGATGGATATAGTGATTCCCTGGTGAGGAATTGAGGGGTAGGTCATGATCCTCCAGGAAAGTATACAAGAGTCATCGAGGGGGCTTTCTCAGGTTGCACATCTGTCCCACCCACCTACAAAGGGTTGCACTCCCTTCCTCCTTCCAAACCTCCCTCACGGTGAGCCACTGTTAGAGTGAGGGCTAAAGGGAGTTCTTCAAGTATGTGAGGGCAGAAAATGATAGGAAACCTCTGAACTTGTTCGTTTTTTATAACTAGATTAATAGGTATTTCCTGTTGCTGTTTTCAGCCAGACATTATCTAGACAGAGCTCCGATTTGGAGTATCCCAAGTATCAGATGAGATGCTGCTCGAAAGCACCCTTTATGTAACATCCCACCTTTCAGGGCCATCCCCTGGTTTTCCCACAGAGAGGGTCTCAACGGAACTGAGGTGTGAACACTGACCACTGCTCCTTGGATAAAAAGTCTTTCAAGGGAAGTTCAGCTATTTACAAATCCAAGGGGTGCTCCAGCCTGCCTTGATACTATAACGATATTTTCTGACTGAATAATTCCACAGGCAAAAGCAGACAAATGATTCATTGTTAGTGGCACTGCGACCCTGTCAAATGGTTCGAGGACACATTGGTTTGAATGTCCCTGGTGTTCCGCAGAAAGACGGTTCCACTGGAAACACCTTCTTGCAGAACTTGACTTGAAGCTTATTATAAATATCTCAAGTCTCTGAGACTCCATTTCCATTATATCTATCTTGAGTAATGTCAAGATTTCTTAATTAATTGCTAACACCATCAATGCTATGAAGCCTAAGACTGCTGTTTCAGAAATGAGAATTATGTAGGCACTTTTTGCTCCCTTAATTGTCTCAAAGCATTAAGGATTCAAAGTGGCTTTTGGATGGGACTGTGGCTCTAACACATTTCCATCCCTCCAAGAGATTTCTCCACTGTTTTAACCTCCCCCGGTCTTTCTGTCACTTGCAAAGATAGAAAAAGTGATATTAAGCACTGCAGAAACCACAAGCTTTAAAACCCATCATATCAAATATTCTTCAAATTCAGCTTTCTTTCTAGCAAGCAGCACTGTACTGCAGCTCCTTGAAATCAATGCACAACCTCTCTGGGAAGTTTCCCAAAGACGTTACCATGTATTCCTTCATATATTTTTTGAGCGCCTACTCTGTGCCAGGCCCTGCACAGAATACAGGGGATTTCAGCAATGAACAAGATATGAAAGCTATTTTCTGGGGCTGCCATTCTGGTAGGACAAGAAAAAGACAATCAACAGGATCATTTCAAAGCAGTAACTAAATAAAACAGGGTGATGGGTTGGGGAGTGACTTGGCAGGTCTTCTTGGAAGGGTCATCAATGAGGCCTTTTAGAGGAGAGAGAATTTATGCTGAGCCCAAATGAAGAGAAGGGGGCAGCTGAGGTCCGAAGGACAATTCCAGAGAGAGAGCCCAAAAGATGACACAGCTGTGAGGAAGCCCGGCACCTGTAGAAGTGTGACCAAGGGGCAGGTAGTGTACAATGGGGTGACTTCCAGGCAGGGTCCAGCTCAGCTCACCTGTAGCCCCTGGAAAAACACCTAGGTTCTGTTGTAAGAGCCGTGGAAAGCCACTGGAGGACCTGTAGCATGATGCCCTTTGCCCTACAGGAGAATTTCGCCTGCTGATGAGTGCAGGCTGGACCAGAAGTGGGGCATGAGAGGAGGCAGGGAAACAGGCCAGGAAAGCATTGCATGATGGAGGTGAGAGACGACTGTGGCTCTGAACTGGGTGGTGGTGAGCTGGTGGTGGGAAGGGGTGGGTCAGGGACATATTTTGGACTTCGAGCACCAGGATGCAATGATGGGTGGGATATGTCGGGGGGATGGTGAGGAGAGTGGGGGAACAACCATGACACGAAGATTCTTGATTTGGACAGCTGGCTGGATGGAGACGCTATTTACTGTGGTGGGGAGGAGGGCAGGAAGAGTAGGTGTGGAGAGTGGGAGATCGAGAGTTCTATTTTGAACATGTTTAGTCTGAGGTATCTATTCAGATGCTCACTCATTCATTCATTCATACACTCACTCATTCATTCAACTCTCCTCGAACGTGCGCTCTTTGGGAACACCAAGCATTCTCCCTGGGGTCATAAAGATAAACAAATCAGAGTCCCTGCTTTCTTCTTGGCTACTGGAGGAGGCAGACATATAGGAAAAGGTCATGATATGGGTGATCAGGGACATACTAGAGGTGTGTTGATGGACCAGCTGTGCCCAGCTGACTGTGTAACCAACTCTCTTGGCTGGGAAAAGCTAGAGATGCTTCAGAGAAGGGAGCTTTTTGAGCTAGGTCTTGGGGGATGACAGGAGCTGCTGAGTATCCCCAAAAGGGGGATTTTCCCTGGGCACTGAATTTGGTAGCTGCAGGTGTCAGTAATCCTGGGTGAGAGGACTGGGAATGTGCATGACCCTCAAGAGGAGCTGTAGAACCAGAGGGCCTGATGAGTCTCTTTCGAATGTGGGCCAAGTTGAGATAGTAATATATACTGGGTAGATTTTTAAAAATTATTGTATGAGCAAACATACCGTATATAACCCAAAATGAGAATTCTGTAAAGGAAAATGAGTTTTCAATAGTATTTCTGGAGATGTCTCTCCATTTGTTGGAGGGGGGCACAGGAGCATAGAGAAGTTAAGGAACTTAACCAGGAATCACTCAAGAGGTAAGTGCCCAGATGGAAATTCATCCTGGGAGGACTTCCCCAGAGTCCAAATGCTCCTATCCGCAATGTGCCATCATGGAAAGAAAAGCAAGTGAAGATGAGGACATTGCAGAACAGTGTATTTAGTATAATCATGACTCCATTTATGTCTACAGGGAGAAAGGCACTTATCCACAAATATGTTCACATACATTCTGTGCACAGAATTTTTTAAGGAAGATGACAGGACACTTTGGGGAGTGGGAATGAAACTAGAGGAAAAGGAAACCTTCACTTTAAGTTGCATACCCTTCTGCTGCTTAGATTTTGAAAAAGTGAGAATATAATATTAGAGGTAGGTAGTGCAGGCAGAGGCATGCTAACATCCACAGACCTTGCCTGCCATCCATTCCATCTTTGTGGGATTTTTAGGATGCTGGGTCATTTTTCCTCTAGCTGCTGTGCAAGGCCACTTTGCCATTGCCCCAGGGCATATGCGGGTAGCGAGGACAGTTTGAAATTTTAGTTCCTGAACATTCTTACCTACACCTCACAGGAGTCTCTGTTATCCTCAACTTGGAGCATGAGGTCCAGAGAGAGGTTATCAAATTCTTTAATTACTGCCCCAGGAGGAACATTCTCTATTGTCTCACCCTGAGGGATTGCAATACAGGCCAGAGATGTTTTAAGGGTAGAAATCCTAGATACTAGACAATCCTGAATGCCTAAGGATGACTAGGGAGCACAGATAACCCAAGAGGGGCATCTTCAGACAGCAATGAACAGGAAGAGAGTGACTGAAATTCAAACATTTCTTTTCTGCATTATTTGCCTGACACACCATCTCAGTGTGATAAATCCCTTAACATAAATGTGGCAAGTAAGTTTTGCCACAAGTGCCAAATCCATTCAATTGCTTCTGCCTTTCAGGAGCACTAAATGAAGAAAAATTCTGAGGCAAAGTTTGAGCTTTGCAGAACAAAGAAATCAGTGATTGATTACTGATGTCTGCTATGGGCAAGCCATGATAACTAAGGTATGGACACCAGGTAGTTCTCATTCCTGCTGGAGTTCAGTCCTGCCTTTGGCTTTTTCTTCTGGCAAGATGAGTAATTCAGATTCTTCTAGCTGATATTTATCTCATTTTCCCCACTACACTCATAGCATTTGGTTCATACTTCTGGAACCACACTTGCCACAGCCTGTCTTGTGCCTCAACAGTCACATGTGTGTCTGTCTCTCCTAGCTCACTGTTCCTGAGGGCAGTGGCCATGTTGTATTCGTGTTTCCATCCCTTGTGCACTGTTGTGGCATTCTGCACATATTGGGCACACAGAGAATGTTTGTGGAGTTGAAATGCATGGAACTGAATTTTAGTGGGGCCCGTGAGAGAGAATATAAGCAACCTGGAGAGTCCTGAGGAATCACAGCAATGAGGGGAGACAGTGCAGAGAGGAGGGGGCCAGGTCAAAACACCAGTGTGTAAGAAGTATCTGTTTCTCTTATTGTCTTTTGATTTGTTTTCTATGTCTACTGTGACAAGTTATTATAACCTTAGTGGCTTAAAACAATAGATGCGTTATCCTACAATTCAATAGGTTAGAAATCCAACCAGGGTCTCACTAGGCAAAGATCAAGGTGTTGAGAGAGCTGGGTTCCTTCTGGAGACTGAGAGAATCCCTCTCTTTGCCTCTTCAGTCTCCTTGAGGCTGCCTGTAGGCCTTCGCTTGGAGCTCCTTTATTCTTCAGTGCCAATAACAAAACATCTTCAGCTCTCCTTTTGATTCTCTCCTCACTGCCTCTTCCACTTTTAAAGGACTTAAGTCACAGGAGCCCACTGGGATATTCCAGGGTAGTCTCCCTCTCTCAGCATCAGCGGATTAGCAACCTTAATCCCACCTGCAACCTCAATTCTCTTTTGCCAAGTAAGGCAGCATGTTCAAGTACTGAGGACTAGGATGGGGACATCTTTGGAGGTACCATAATTCCACCTACCACATCTTTAAATAAACTTACAGACAACTCTGAACTCCCAGCAGGTGGAACTGAGGAGACATTTCACCCACCTCAGAATTGGAGCTTCTTCCGGTTGCCTCACAAAGACCAGAGGGGCCCACAGGGCCCCAGGGGCATAGCAGGAGGACACTACACTCCTGTCCACCCCAAGAGCATCATGATTATGGTGGCCTTGTGCAAGCCATGAGACCCACGCTCAATGCCTTTCAGTACCACTGCAGAGTCTGGAAGCCTTGGCAGAGGAGGTCCAGTTTCCCTGAGATCCCCAAGAGCCATTCCTCACCTTCAAAGGCACTCCCCTCACTCCCCCTCCGGCTTTGGGATCTCCAGCAAAACCTGTCCAGTGAGCTGGGAGTGTTTCCAAGAAAGGATCCTCTTCCCTCAGACACACAAGCTTTGAGCTCTCCATGAAGCAGAAGTCCCTGAGGTAAAGACTTACAAAAGGGTTAATGGCTTGCTTGGAAATGAGGTGGAGGAGGGAAAACACAGAGAAGGAAACATACATTAATGCCTCAGAAATGTCTCAGGCCACACCTTTTGCCCAGTTTTGCCTGGGGCCTGTCTCTGCACCATAAATGCTTCATTACAACTCTGCCCGGGGCACTCTTCCCATTTGGACAGCACCCATCTGCTCCTCTCTAAACCCTGGGCAGGAGGCAGCCCCCGTCTCTGGCTGCGATGATCATAAATGCCCAGGCTGGGCTGGGCACGTCAGAGCCTCCCCCGGGAGTGGGGAGTGTTTACATGGCTGGCAAGGAGGCTGGCCTCCGCGTGAGAACAGGCCTGTTTAGAGGAGAACGCCCGGAAGGCTTGATGGAGGGACGGCTGCTGAAATAGAGAAGTCATTAAGGAGAGGTGAGCTGCTGTTGGAAGCGGGAATACTTAGTAATGACATGGGCACAAACATTGGTCAGGGAGGGCCTTCCTAGAATGTGCTGTTTTCTATTTGCTTTGTGGGGGAGGAGAATCTGCTGCCTTTTTTGGAAAAAGGGGATGAAAAGATGTGAATTTAGTGTTGTGAGAGGCAGAGGAAAACCCTGGAAGCCGAAGTCCTTAATGTGGCCCCAGAGGCACAGGTGGGCCTGGCTGTGACCCTGCGGCTCACTATGGGGCCAGGACTTGGGGGAGAAGCCTGTGGAATGGGCAGGACTTAGAGGCCCACCTGTGCAAATCAATACCCCCCACACCCCGCAGCGCCATAAAGCCAGTGAGGGAGACTTCTGATTTTTCCATCAAGTTTGTTCTTCATTTCACCTGCAAAGCCCAGCAGAACAAGTTTTTACAATTTCTCCTTTAGGATTTATTTTAAAGTTCCTAACATTCTTGAAAGGTCTTTTACTTAGAGTCTAAGGCTTATGTAAGACCTAAGTATTAGGCCCTGCTCATCCCCGGGAAGGACGGCGACCCAAATACTCGTCGGAGACCAATCTTGCTGTAAGAAACAAGAGGTTTATTGAGTATTCCCGCGCGGGGGTCGAGCCTCACAACTCACACAGGAGCGGAGCTCGACCCCGGCTAGCAGGTGTTTATTTCTTATGTAGGATTTGATGCAGGCAAGTAGATCAACGGAAACATGATTGTGGTTTGGCATTTCGATACAACATGCTTACATAGAAGATTTAATCACTGGGGTGTTACAGACTTTTTCTTAAAAAAACAGGAACTTGGCTCAAAAAAGAAAAGAGAAGCAAACATTGCCTTTTTTTTTTCTTTTAGGTCTACTTGACCTTCCACATATGCCTATGCAAGCACAAAACAAAGTTATATTATTTTTTTTTTCTTACACTCCCCCCTTTTTCTTTTGGAAATATTCCAATCATGGAATTGGTTTAGCTTACTCAACACTTGACACTTGGTACAGGGTGGTATCGTTCTTGTAACATTAGAATTTGCACAGCACTAACACGCTCTCTGACAAAAGTTATTATCTTATTTAAGATAGAGGGCCCGAAAGTAAGCAAAAGGAGTATTAGTTTGGTTAAGGATGGTACCTGTATCTGGGTCAATAAGGAGCCAGGTTAACTGCTGGGGGGCGTGGGGGTTAGTTGGGGTCAGGGTTACGGCGCAGGCAAAGCTTAAGAGGATTATCAGTCTTTTCTACGTGCCAGGACTCATCTTCTTCCGCCTTTGGTGCCGCTTTTAGGTGGGAGGCGTGGATCCAGGCGGCTATTCCCTCGACTTTCACAGCAGTGGGAGTTGTCAGCAGGACTAGGTAGGGTCCCTTCCACTGAGGTTCGAGGTTCCCAACACGGTGTCTGCGCACGTAGACCACGTCTCCCACCTGGAACTGGTGAGGGACGGTGGTGGACTCAGTGGAGTAAGCTTCTTTCAATTGTTCCCATGCCTGTCGGCGAACTACTTCTAGGGCTTTTTGGCGGGCGAATAAAGATTGAGAAAGAACAACATCAGGGTTATGTATCTTTCCTGTTTCCACAAGGGGGGGCGGTCTTCCACACAAAAGCTCATAGGGGGTTAGTCCAAAGTGTCCCGGGGTATTTCTTACCCGGAACAGGGCAAAAGGAAGGAGGGCTGTCCAGTCATTCCCGCAGGTCTCTAAGGCTAATTTAGTCAAGGTCTCTTTTAGAGTTCTGTTCATTCTCTCTACCTGTCCTGAACTTTGGGGTTTATATGCACAATGTAATTTCCAACTGAACCCCATTTGTTTGGCCAGTCCCTGACTTACCTGAGCAACGAAGGCGGGCCCGTTGTCAGATCCGATTACCTTGGGGATTCCAAACCTGGGGAAAATTTCTTTTAATATCTTCTTGGCCACTATGTTGGCAGTTTCTGCCTTAGTTGGGTAAGCTTCTACCCATCCTGTGAAGGTATCTTCAACTACGAAGCTGCTGCCATCTGTGAACCAGGTGGTTCCGTTAGGCCAGGGAGTGTCTGTAAGGTCACTCCTGACTCCAGTTTCCTCAGCCAGTATGTCTGCACAAGTATGAACTACTGGCTCCTCAGTGTTCTCTGGCAGCAAGGTAGCGGGGTTGAGAAGGGCCGGTTGGCCGAAGACGACTCTCTCTGTCAGCAACAAACTTTGATAGTGGGTCATGCGAGCATTTGACATCCATCGGTCGGGAGGCTGGCGAATAACACTCTCTAGGGCATGGGCCGCAATTACAGTCACCCGTTGTCCCATAGTCAGTTTATCAGCATCTTTAATCAAGATTGCAACTGTTGCAATGACCTTCAAGCAGGATGGCCATCCGCTGGCCACTGGGTCCAGTTTCTTTGACAGGTATGCCACCGGCCTCTTCCAGGGCCCCAAGGTCTGGGTAAGAACTTCTCTGGCTACACCCCCTCTCTCATCCACATAGAGGGTAAAAGGCTTGGTCAAGTTTGGCAAGCTCAAGGCCGGAGCTGAGAGGAGGGCTTTCTTAATTTCATCGAAAGCCTGTTGATGTTCTTTTTCCCATTGAAATCTTACCCCTTCCTTGGTTAGAGGGTAGAGAGGGGCTGCCAAGGTAGCAAAGCCCGGGATCTAAAGTCGGCAGAAGCCGGCAGTGCCCAGGAATTCACGTACCTGTCTAGATGTCTTAGGTACTGGGATCTGCGTGACAGTCTTCTTCCTGGCCTCGGTCAGCCACCTTTTTCCCTCTTTTAAAGAGTAGCCCAAGTAGACCACCTCCTGCTTACATAGCTGAGCCTTCTTGGCTGAGGCTCGGTATCCTAACCGGCCCAGTTCGGAGAGGAGGCTTCTAGTCCCCTCAAGGCAATCTTGATAAGTTTCTCCTGCTAAAAGTAAATCATCAACATACTGGAGGAGAGTTACCTTGGGATGTGCGGCCCGAAAGGGGGCCAAGTCCCGGTGTAGCGCCTCGTCGAAGATGGTAGGAGAATTCTTAAACCCTTGAGGTAATTGGGTCCAGGTCAGTTGTCCTGTTTGCCCAGTGCCAGGCTCTCTCCATTCAAATGCAAAGACGGGCTGACTTGACGGATGTAATTTCATGCAGAAGAAAGCGTCTTTTAAGTCCAGCACAGTGTACCAGGCTCTTTCAGGGGGAAGAGAGCTGAGGAGGTTATAAGGATTAGGCACTGTGGGATGAATATCTTGAACCCTCTTGTTCACCTCCCGCAGGTCCTGGACTGGTCGATAGTCCCCTGTGCCGGGCTTTTTAACGGGTAACAATGGGGTGTTCCATGGGGAGCGGCATGGCACCAGGATCCCCAACTGTAAGAGTCTCTGAATGTGGGGATGAATGCCTAGTCTGGCCTCCTGGCTCATGGGGTACTGACGTACTGCTACTGGGGTGGCACAAGCCTTCATTTCTATCACCAGAGGCGGAATCTGTTCTGCTAAGCCCGGTCCCCCTGTTTCCGCCCACGCTTGGGGAAATCGTCTCAACCAGTCTTGCATATCTTCAGGGTTTGTACTTTCAGTAAATATTCGATATTCTTCTTCCAATTCTAAACTTAAAACAATGGTAGGATCTTCCTTCAAGGTGACTTCAGGTCCCGATGGGGAGAAGAAAATTTGGGCTCTCATTTTTGTGAGGAGGTCTCTCCCCAACAGGTTGGAGGGGCAGTCAGGTATGACTAAGAATGAGTGGGTTACCCGTCCCACACCTAGATCTACATCCCTTCGGGTAGTCCATGAATACAGTTTTTTTCCTGTGGCGCCCAGGACTAGGGACTTCTTGTCTTTCAATTTTCCCAAGGGTTCTAGTAACACAGAGTGTTCTGCCCCAGTATCGACCAGAAAGTACACTGGTCTCCCCTCCACCTGTAAGGTTACCCTGGGCTCGGGGAGGGGATCCGAGCCCCGTCCTTCCTAATCCTCTTCACCTAATGTTACCTCTTTTGGGTTCCTGTCCCTCCTCTTCGGGCACTCTCGGGCCCAGTGCCCTCTCTCCTTGCAGTAGGCACATTGATCTTTGTCAAGAGGTGGCCTTCCCATGGCTCTCGTCGTCTTTTGGCCCCTGTTGCTCAGGTTCCCTACCTGTCTAGGCCCCTGAAGCTCTCTTTCTTTCCTTCCTAATACTGTGGCCAAAATCCTAGATAAATTTTTCTCTTGTCTTCTGTCTCTCCTATCTTCCCTTTCCTCTCTTCTGCCTTTCTTCTTTCTCTTCCTCTGTCTCTCTTTTGTGATACACTTTCTCAGCCTCCTTCACTAAATCCTGTAAAGTAAAATCTTGTAATCCCTCGAGGCGCTGCAGCTTCTTTTTGATGTCAGAAGCTGATTGCCTTATAAATGCCATAGCTACGGCTGCCCGCTGTCCCTCAGAGGTGGGATCAAAAGGAGTATAGCGCCTGTAAGCCTCCATAAGGCGTTCAAGAAAAACTGAAGGCGGTTCAGTGGGCCCCTGAAGAATTTTTCTTACCTTAGCCAGATTAGTGGGCCGTCGCGCAGCCCCCTTGAGACCTGCCACCAGAGCCCGGCGGTAGACAGTCAGCCTCTCCCTACCTTCCGGGGTGTTGAAGTCCCAGTTGGGTCGAGTCAGCGGGAATCCAGCGTCTATCACATGGGGAAGTTGGGAGGGTTGCCCATTGTCTCCTAAAACATTTTTCTGGGCTTCTAACAGGATTCTCTCTCTCTCTTCCGTGGTAAAAAGAGACTGCAACAGCTGCTGGCAATCATCCCAAGTGGGTTGATGAGAGAACATGAGAGACTCCATCAATCCAGTAAGTCCTACAGGATTTTCTGAAAAGGAAGCATGATTAGCCTTCCAATTATATATATCTGCCGAGGAAAATGGCCAATACTGCATGGGTTGGACTCCCGGGGGTGGCACGGGAGGGCCGTAGACTCTAAGTGGTAGGGTTACAGTAGAGTCCGGGGCATCCCCAGGAGGGGCCCCCGTACGGCTTCGGGTACCCGCCGCCGGTCCCCCTGTTGGTGCTGGTAAAGGGGGAGCACTGGGCCCTTCTCCTTCCCTCTCTTGTACTACCGGTTGAGTGGGTTGTGGCTCAGGGGCTGGAGCAGGTTCCGCCGCTGCCTCAAGATGATACGGGGGAGGAAAAGGTTCTGACTATTCAGGAGGGGATTCAACTTCAGGATATATTTTAGGTCTTCGGGTCTTCGCACCCCCGTTTCCACCTCGGTTTAAGACTAAGACCTGGGACCTCTGCCCCTTTGGCGGGTGAACCCATGGTTTTACTCAAGGGGGAGATTATCAACCAGATTTTGCCAGGTCATTATATACGGTTGTTGATCTGGGTGAGCGTCAGGTCCCGGCTGAAAGACAAAATTCTTCACAGCAAAAATCAATTTTCGGTTAAACGTGCCCTCTGGGGGCCATCCCACATCAAAGGTTGGCCACTCGGCAGAACAAAGGGTTTGCCACTGGCCTTTTTTAATTTCCACAGATAAGTCATGGGCTCATTTCCTAACGAACGTCCAATGGTCTAGGGTCAGAGACAAGGGGGTTGTCACTGTCTGTCCCATGTCAATCGTCTCTCAATATACAAAAATGGCAAGACCGAGAGCAACAACAGACAAAAAGGGCAAAACAGAGAACAACAACAGACGCCAACAAACACTTCCCTCCTCTTGTCTTCCACAGACACGAGAAATACTCAGACGGGGGAGGGTCCCTCCGTTGAATCCGCTCAAATCGGACCCTTTCCCCTTCTAACAGACGGGCGGAAAAATCCCCCGTTTCACACCCAGGGGCGTCCCCCAGGGTTGCAGCTTGTGGCCCCTGGCACGTCTGCCTTACCACAGCTTTCCGTTCCCTTACGGGAGCGGCAAGCGGCTGCCAAACCGAAAGCGCTTCTCACAGACCCAGATATCTGACAGAACAAACAGGTGCCGGCGCACACAGAAACTTAAGGATCCTTCGCTTACCTCCAAGTGGGTCTCTGGAGAATAGGGTGGCCGCAGATCCCGGACGAGCCCCCAAATGTAAGACCCAGAAAACAGGCCCTGCTCAGCCCCGGGGTGGACGGCGACCCAAATACTCGTCGGAGACCAATCTTGCTGTAAGAAACAAGAGGTTTATTGAGTATTCCCGCGCGGGGGTCTAGCCTCACAACTCACACAGGAGCGGAGCTCGACCCCGGCTAGCAGGTGTTTATTTCTTATATAGGATTTGATGCAGGCAAGTAGATCAACGGAAACATGATTGTGGTTTGGCATTTCGATACAACATGCTTACATAGAAGATTTAATCACTGGGGTGTTACAGACTTTTTCTAAAAAAAACAGGAACTTGGCTCAAAAAAGAAAAGAGAAGCAAACATTGCCTTTTTTTTTTCTTTTAGGTCTACTTGACCTTCCACATATGCCTATGCAAGCACAAAACAAAGTTATATTATTTTTTTTTTCTTACACTTAGACATAGGTTTTCATATGAGCTCCTTGAAAGTATTTACAAACTCTTCCTGAAGCTTTTGTTATTTTTATGCACTGACTTTCCCCCTGAAAAGCTGCAACAGAAGTCATTTCCCTAATACATTCCTAAAATTGGAATCCCTAAGTGTTGTGGTTGTTGTTTGTGTCTGCCCAGCACCCTTTCTTTGAGGTACATCCTCCCTTGTCTATAGGGGCCAGCAGTTCCGTCAATCACGGGACTCTCAGCTCTGTCCAAAAAGATGGGCATGTGACCCAGGGCAGAATAGTGATTGGTCAGGAGTAGGACTATGACCCAATCGTGGCCAATCATAGGACAACTTCCTCTGGACACAGTGATTGGTCTAGGATGAACACATGACCCAAAGAAGGGTCAAAAAGTTCTTTTGCGGAATGGATGCGTATTAATTTGGAAGAAGGTGTGCTTTCTATCTGGAGGAGTTGAGCTGGGCCATCTTACCAGACCACAGGAGGGAGCCTGTCCAGAGGAGAAGAGAGAGGAGAATGGCGCAGGGAAGGGGAAAGGAGACAGGGAGGCAGACGCCCCAATGTTGTCATTTGTGCCCTGGGATGAGGCTGAGCCCAGTAACACTCCTGGGCTTTTAGTTAAGTAAAAGTCCCTTTTAATGTTTAACCTATTTTGAGTTGTGTCTCTGTCACTTAAAACCCCAAGTTCCTAATATACTTAGCAAAATACATTTTGTAAAATGGAAAGATATTTTGTATCTCTAAATGAGCGTTTCAAACACCGTGTTCCCCGTTTCTTTCCTTCTTTCATAATGGCTCAGTCCTTCGTTTAACACGTGTGTACCTAATTCGGGCGCTACCACGCCCTCCTCATCTGTCCTATAGCGGAGAGACCAGACTGCCGTCATGCAGGCCCTTGCCCCAGCTCACTTGGCCAGCACATACAGCTGGGGAGCAATGTGAGGCACCCTGTTGCTGATGGCAAAGTGCCCGTTAAAAGAATGGAAGTCTGTGTCACCATGCTGTGCCCTGATGTTCCCAGCGCTGGCCCAAGATGGTGCAAAGGAAAGGCAGTCAGTCCCTTGGAAGCAGTATGGTGTAGTAGTGAGGGCAAGGTCTGGGGGACCAGAGCAATGGGGGTCCAATCCCAGACATAGCCGCTGTGCCAGGCTGGCCCTGTTCTCTCCGCTCTCAGTGCCTTGACAACCTTATCTGTTCAGTGGGGCTGATAGGACTATCTAACCCATATGCGGCTGGGCTGAGGTTTCAGTGAGTTGTTATCACTACTCTTTGAAACCCAGAGCCCAGAAGCAGGACTTCTGAGGCCTAAGTCTCACAAAATCTTTCTTGAAATTTCCAGTTCAATCCTCTTCTATCAGTGTAACTTTGTTAAGTCACTGAACGTCTCTCAGCCCCATTTCCTACCCGAGGCGAGAGGATAACAACACTCTCCTTAATGGGAGTGGGTGAGGACTGGATGAAATAGTGCTTATGAAATATGTTATTGTAAAATGCACATTGAAAATACTCAGAACACACCAGCCATCAGGGTGACGATTGATCGATATAACTCTTTCCCAACAGATTAAAACTGACTCACCCCAGCTGTCCTTGCAAAGAGCAAGCCTCTCTCAAGTGTGAGGCGTGTCAAGAGGGGATCGGCCTGAAACGGTCCCTCAGAAGTTCCGCTCCTGGCACACACCCCAGTCCTTACGCACTTGCGCATGCAGCACATACGTGCAAGAAGACCTCATGCCGGAGACCTTTGCCTTTTCAGGGACTCAAGGTGACAGCTGCCTCTAATATTTTCTATTTGCTCATTACCTATTTAAATTCAAGTGGATTATCCTGGTGCCTTGCTCAAAGGTTTCTTCTTTGTGCTGTTATCACCAACACTCTCTACTTTTCCAGGTCAGGAAATACATTTCCTTGAAACCTTCCTGTTCTTAAAAAGGTTTCTATTTTGAAGGGTGCAATTCGCTTACTGTGTAGAAATAAATCAATGTAATTTATGTGACTGGTTTCCAAGTCATCAAATTTTACCTTCAACCAACGGTTTTTGATCCTATATTTATTTGCTAATTTAGACATTGTATAATTTTAAATGTACATCATTATTTTAAGAGGCTTTTATTCTGTCCCTCAGAGAAATGCTGATCCTCTGGAAACAAACGATTGTTAAAGTTCTATTTTTAAAAGAAAACCAAAAGGCATTTTGGTAGTTTTAAAGCTAAAAATACAAATAAATATTGAGATATTTAAACATGACTGTTAACCTTTTTTTTTTCAAGGGTGTAGGTATGAAGACTTGGTTGAAGCAATGGTATTTCTAAACAACCTTAGATGCGAGGATAGGAAATTGCTGTCTAAACAAAGCCCTGCAAAAAGACAAGAGAGAGACATCACTGGAGAACAAAGGTGTTCTGTATGCAGGGCACTGTTGCTGGTGATGTCTCCCCTGGGCACAGAGGACTCTGCAGATCTGCCCTCAGACTTGATGGGCAGGTGGACCCAGGAGTGAATGGAAGTTCCATTCAAATGGCTCTTTTCATCCTGGAATCAAAAAGGACTGCTCAGAGCCCAGGTCAATGAGCCGTGGTGTAACCGCAGACAGGCAGCCACCTCTGAGACGAAACACAAACCCAAGTTCTTGCCAGAATATTCCGCGAAGGGGATGGGCAGCCACTGCACACATTTCCAAGGAGCCATGTGCTGTATTCTAATGTTGCCTTATCTATCCCCTATGTTTTGGCCCTTTAGCATTCAGTTTAACATTTTATCCGAATCTACTCAGTGTTTGTCTCTGTTTCCTATCTCTGTTTTTCTCCCTGAGCCTGGTTGGGAGGCAAGATGGGGTACTGCAATCAGCCCAGGTTTTAAAACCGAACAGACCGGGCTCTGAATCCCAGCTGGGTATCTTAACCATCAGGAAGAATTTAGCACACACCTACTTATCTATGTGTTTGAAAGTTTACTTGTCATGTCCTTTCTGGGCCTGCGTTTCCTCATCTATAAGGTAATACCTCCCTCTGAGGTTTGTGGTGAGGATTAAATGAAATAATCTAAGAAGGCACCCAGTACACAGGTTGGCATGTGATAATTCCTTCATACATGTTAGCTATTATTATTTGTGTTTTTATCATCATCACTGGCATAGTTGTGTAGCCTTCCAGGGTTTTAAATGCCCTACTTTAAAGAATAGTAGTCATGCAATGACTAGCTTTTTGCATGCTGTTAAAAAATAAGACTCTTAAAAAATAAGTCCTACATCATTACAATCCCACACCAACTTGAGGAATGACAATTTCTTAAAGTTTGAACACAGTAGGAGTAAAGCAATTTAAAAATGTAGAAATGAAATGGACATAAGCCCATGCTTCTACCTGGCAAAATGAAAAATGGGAGAAAGGGGCGTATGTGTGAGAGGTTCCATTTAAGTTTAATCAATTATGCTCATTCTGATCCCATGTTCTCTCCTGTGTCCCATGGGTGGTGGTTGGTTTTAGAAATCCCTCCTGAAGGAAGTTCCTTTTGATTTGTTTGTCTCATATTGGAATTCCATCACAGGGGCAAAAGAGTTTGTGCCCTGCTTGGTTGTCTCTCAGGAATCCTTCACCTTCCCATTGGCTGGCCCCATACCTTTCTGCTCACTCTTAAGCAATAGATGAACCTATATGATCATGAACCTATGACCATGTTTCATTACAGATTAGAAGCATCCAGTCCAAGACATTAATCAACAATTCCATGGTCATTCGAAGCTCGGGCTTCTCCCCTGTGGGCCGCTAAGGACAGAGGGACCACACATCAGAGGTTGCCCAGAACAATCCTAGTGTATGCCTATTGCCCTGGCATCCTGTCCCTGATTTCCCACTTTTAATAAAATATTGTTAGTAATAGCATTAAATTAGCTGGTATGGCGTTGGCTGATCTCCATTTGGTACTTTTCAGTTCTCCCAGGGCCTCCACTAGAAGCATCCAAGCCTCATGCACCATGAATAGAACTCTCACTTCAATAAGAAAATTAAAAGTTGAGTGAAACTCTTTTTTCCTAACCTTTTTCAGACTCAACATAACTAACCCCTTCCTTTCAGGGATAGCATGCAGGGTGGTGCTTAATAGAACAGTGTGCTCACACACAAGCATCTGGGCATAACTGTCTTTTTCCATTCTCAAACAGTGATGGGAGAATATTCAATGCTGCTGGGCCTACCGGCCACTTGGTATCCCAGCCAGCGATACCACAGTCTGTGTGAGTAACAGAGCTGTCAGGCTTCCTGGGCAGGGTGAGCATAATATAGGAACTAATAGGTATGTGCATATTTGAGAGAAGAAATATGCACAGAAAATAGAAGCTATGATCTTGCTAGAGAGCATTTAGAGAGTAATCTGAAAGTTTTTGCTATGGTGGTGGTGTTAACTTATTTTGTATAAATCTACAACTATTATTGATCGGTAAAGCTTTTCATTTGTACTAAACCTCTTCAGTGGCAATGACCTCAGTGCAAGTGTGTGTTTAATGAAGTGTTAGTACTGGGTGTACTAACAGCAATACTAGTGACCACATGAAAACCTAAAGACAGCAATCTGCTGAAAAAGCATTACCTTCTATTACATTTAATTCCTGCAGGGAGGATTGTTTTGTATCACTCTGTGGAGAATGACTTTTCGTTTAGATCAAATGTGTTTCTTACAAATTAATTTTGCTTATTATTGATTCCACATTTTCTTAGGCACATGTGAAAAATGAAACCATGGCTGCTAATGTAACAGCTCCTGTGTAGCAGAAGAATTTTTGTATAGTCAAGCGATACCTGATTTATGTCAGTGGTATCATATGTTTTAAACAGAAAACCAGTTAGCTCTCATAATAGCTTAATTTTTTTCCAATTCTTGGAATCAAAGTCTGGTTTTTGGAGGTTCACTTTGTCAATGGTGAAACATCAGACCTTATATGGATACTTGGATACATGTAAATAAGAAGTTTAACATTGAAAACAAAATTATTTGTTTTTGCAGTTACTCTAGGATTACAAATTTTGGTAAAACATACAGTTGTGGTTAACACACTGTTATCCCTAAATGAAGCACTTTATGGAGCAGAAATGTATTTGGAATTGATTTTGGTGCACAGGTAATAATTTATAATTGCATCAAAATAAGCTGAAACATTTTATTTCAAAATAGAAGTGTTGGTTATTTATCTATTTATCTATCTATTGGAAATTGAGCTACAAAATTTTTGCAACTGAGATAATGATTTTGAGTACAAAACATATTTACTCATGATAATATGTATTTAGGCTTTTTTTCTCTTTTTTTGCAGTTAGCATAAACAAATTTTTAGAGCCTTTAAACAAATATTTTATAATCAACCAAAATATCCTGTAATGTAATTAGACTTTCCCAAAGATGAGTCATCTAAATGTTGGTTGTATTTTGGACACTTTGTTCCAAACAAATAATTCCAACAAATCAGTGGGAAATACCCAACCAAGTATTCCAGGAATGGAGCAACAACAGCAAAAATCAGCTTTTGAAACTTTTTAGTGAATTGCAATGATTGAAAACAATGTTTGAAGCAAGAAGGCATTACATTTTTTTTCTCTACAAAAGCAAGGAGGCAAAATGAGATGCCACTTCACATTCACTAAGATTACTATAATAATGATAAATAAATAAATGGAAAATATCAATAATCAGAAAATAACATTGCTGGCAGTAAAATGGTGCCAGGGCTATGGAAAACAGCTTGGCAATTCCTCAAAATAATTAAATATAGAATTATCAGATGACCTAGAAATTCCACTCCAAAATAGGAATTTGCAAAATTCCTATTTTGTAAATATACAAAATAATTGAAAACAGGCAAACACTTGCACAAAAATGTTTAAAGCAGCACTATTCACAATAACCAAAAGGTAGAAACAACCCAAATATCCACCCCCAGATGAATGGATTAAAAAAATGTAGTGTATCCATATAATGGAATATTATTCAGCCATAAGAAAGGTATGAAGTACTGATATATGCTGTAAGGTGGATGAACCTTGAAGATATTATTCTAAGTGAAAGAAGCCAGAAACAAAGGTCACATATTATAGAGTTCCATTCATATGAAATATCCGTAACAGGTAAATCCACAGAGACAGAAAGTAGATAAATGGTTGCCAGGGGCTAGGTGAAGTGGGGAAAGGGGAATGACTACTTAATAGGTACATGGTTTCCTTTTGAGGAGATAAAAATGTTTTAGTACTAAATAGAGGTGATGATTGCACATTTTAATGTAAATATCATTGAATGGTACTTTTTAAAAAATTTTGGTATCATTAATATACAATTACATGAGCAACATTGTGGTTACTAGATTCCCCTGTTATCAACATACCCCAGTACAGTCAATGTCCATCAGTGTAGTAAGATGCTATAGAATCACTACTTGTCTTCTCTGTGCTATATTGCCTTCTGAATGGTACATTTTAAAATGATAAATTTTATTTCAATTTTTAAAAAGCAAGGAGCAACTGAATATATTAAATTAAATGGTTTACATGATTTGGGGAGGGGCTCCTATTTTTTAGTAGATTTAGTATTATGCTTGGCAACAAAATGGAATATAATTGTAAAGACCTAAAATTTTGCAGCACTTAAATTGGTGAAACATTAAAAAGGATCGTAAATAGAGATAATTTATTTGATTATTTTATCTTGTTCAAATATATGTCAAAGAACGTTTCTCTGAACAGATGCAAAATAACAATACTTGTGAAAATATTTTGCACAGTTCAATCCTGAAAAATAGAGTACTCCATTTAACAGAATTTTCTCTGAGGTTACCAGGTAGTTTAGTGAGGGTACTTTAGAGAGGGTATTTTATCACTAAAATTATTATGGTCGACAGAGAAAATACTATTGAAGATGTTGTCAATTTCAAATTTATTATTTGTAATAAATGCATAATAAATTATAAATTTGAGGATGGCTTTTGTCAGTTTAATGAAAAAAAAAGCCCATATTGGAAAAAATATGCTATTAGAACAAGGCTAAGAAACTGTTATAAGCACAGGAATATGCACCAAGATAAGTTTTTTGCTGTTTTAAATGCTCACATAATCCATATAAATTTTTATATTTTTCTTTAATGTACACAGATATGTATTTTATTTTAAAAGTGATAATTATATTTCAAAATAGTTTTTGAATATAAATATTTTGTAATATAATAAAGCCTATTAAGTATCCCAATTTGGATATCCAACCATAGGAGAAGGGCTGGAAGACAGAAGAAGGGACATAGTCCACCTCTACTCCTTCTTTTCCCATCTGCCCACCACCCCCAGCCCGTAAACATTAGCTAAAGAAGTTGGAAGGAGAAGTAAGGGGGTAAGAAAATCTTAATGACTGGAAGTATTGAGTTCTCTGGGTCTGGAAGTTGTTTGAAGCTGACTCTCTCATAGGCATTTTCATGGGCTCTTTGAAGATTCCCAACCAAAGGAGTCTCTACTGGGGAGGTTAGACATTGCATATTCTTTGAAAACTACTCCCCTGCTCACTCCCACTACCACCATTTTCTCCTCTTGCTCTGACTATTGGTGTCATGCTATTCTCCCAGGTTGTCCTGTTAGATTTAAGACTTAAAATTGCTCCAGAAACAACACAAATATCCGTCAATGGGAACTAGTTGAAAAAGACAAGAGGAATGAGGGTGATTGCTATATAAACATACAGGGTAATCTTTAGGATATATTATTAAGTGAGGAAAGCAATTCAGAGAACAGTGTTTAAAGAATGTTACCTTCTGTGTAATAAAGGGGTAAAGGGATAAATAAATAAATAAATAAATATATATATAATTTTATGCAATTTCAAGAAGAAACAATAGGTGGGTAAAGTAAAAACAATTAAAATGGTTTGTTATGGAGAAAGGGACTAAAAATGGTTGAAGTGTGACTGTGAATGTACCTTGGCATAGAGTTATGACATTGGAGTCATGCATTTATTTTACATAATTTTAAAAAACAAAGTTAAACCAAAATGGTGAAAATCAGCCCCACAAAACTGAAAATGAGTGGAAATGACTTGCATAGTTGTATATTGTATTGGTGGCATAATCATCTAAAGATAAAAATTACTTCAAGAGACTTTACAGCACATCATTTTGATGTTGGTTGGTGATGGTTGCATAACAATGTGAATATACTTAATGCCACTGAACACTTAAATATAAAATGGTAAAATGGTAAGTTTCATGTTTTGTATATTTTACTAGCATAAAAAATCAGGTACATATTTCATTTTAGGATTTTTGACAATGCAAAAAACTAAAAAAGGAGAAAATAAATCAGCTACACTCCTACTATTTATGGGAAAAACTGTGTTTACTACTCTGTCCACTGAAAAGGCCTGGGAGCAATGACAAGGAAATAACAAGAGCACCCCTAGTGCCCAGATTGTGGTCTCTAAATACCATTTCTCACTTAAAGGAACCTGGGCTTCTAAGAGAAGTGGCTGATTCTAGGACTATTGCAATACTCAAAGACTAACACAGTCATATCAAAATGACACAAGGGAAATGTGAATGAGCTTCTGGCCAGATTTTGGACAATTTTTGCATCAAAATAATAACAACTATGGTTGATTATATCATTTTGAATGAATACATATAATTTATTGAATAATAGAAGCCAATAAATATGAAAAAAAAAGAGGAAGGTCTTCTTTAAACAAAAATGTCAGCTAATATATGTAAAGGTGTAAAATAAGAAAGTCACCATTGTGCAAACCCTAGTGGAACAACTAATTCAGGCAAAGGTCTTCAACGTCTGATAAAGCCATTAGGGAAACAGTTGTAGGAGATTTTTTTACATGATATTCCTTGCGTGGTGGGGATATTTCCATAATGTTAAAGCATAACCCTGTAGGTTGCTTACTAATTTCAAAGGAAAAAAGATATCTTCATCATGAGAGCTCTGGGGGGACCATCTTAAATGAATGATCAAGCTTAACTTCACTAACAGTGGAACTCTCAGCTATTATGTGACCCCTGGTATGATACAATTTGAAGAAAGCAAATGCTTAAGAAATTCTTGCCAAATAACAACAACAAAACTAGCCTAAATATAAAAGCCTCTAGACTTAACTTCCACATCATAGAAAGCACAGGGTATAGAGAGGCAAGTTCAATGACAGCATGAGGAAACAATCAGACAAATTTAGAATCTGGGATTGTTTTTTTAATAGCCAGGAATGCTTACAAAGAAAATGAGTATCACCCAGTAGTCATATTTTGGTCTCTAACTACCATGGCCCACTAAAAGGACACAAATCTTTGGAGAATTGGCCAATTCCAGGTATGGGGCAGGAAAGGCACAGGAAGAGCCTGAAACATGTACCAGAGAGCAGGGAAGGTATCAAAGTCTATCAGGGTCATGTTAAAATACCTCAAGAACCATTTTAAAGAGGCTCCCACAGGCTAAAGTTGGGAAAACTTGAACAGTTATAAAAATAAAGCTGCAATGAATGGAAATACACCAAGTAAGCTAAAAATCAATGAATTCACAAGAATATTTTTAAAAATCATTGATCACCATTGGTTTTTGCTGGACACCAAACTCAAGACTCTAAAACATGATAAATAAAGGCAAATAATCATGCATTTATACTTTCTTTTATAAAATTTATTTCAAAACTATGAAACAGCCTGTGATGATAATTTCTTTATAGATGTATTCTGCCTAATAAATGCAGAAAGAACAATGCAGCTTTCACCACTTTCATCCCATAATGAAATAATGGGTGTGGGCAATGAATGGATGGCTACCAAATCCACCAGGAGAATCCTATAGTGAACTTTATAATGATGGTTTGGGATGGTAACACCTGGCCCCATTGCTCTTGCTTCATATCAAAAGACATAACAGGACATAAAGATCCTCTTGAAGTGATACAAGAAATACACAGCACCACCTCTTCAGTGTTCTTGCCGAAATATTGAGCCCAAATCTGATTAATCCTTTAGATCTAACTGCTGGTTTACTGAAAATACAGGAAACAGAAGAATATGCTAAAATAACATGGATGCGGTTGGCCAAATCCAGTATATGAGAAACTCCACAGACAAATCTGTTTTTTCAATAAATAAATAACCATTAAAAACAACAGAGTGAGGAGGACCTTACAGATTAAAAGAATCTAAGGGGACATATGTGCTTAATGAAATGTGTAGATACTGTTTGGGTTCTGATTTAAATAAGCTCATTGGGAAATAAGCTTCTTGGGGGAAAAAAAGGATAATCAGGAAAATTGAATATTGACCAATATTAAGGAAGGAGGGAGGAGGAAGAGGCAGGGCTAGGAATACTTCCTCAGGCATATTCTTCAGCAAAGAGGGGATTTATCAAACCGGTCTCTTCAAACTACTGAAGACAAAGTTTGAAAACTCTGAGGGATCTCTGGGAAGGATGCAGCTGAGTGGGCTTGAAGAATTCCAGGATCTGCCTTAAGCACATGGGGTCCTGCCTCCCCCAACACCCCTCCGACCCAGACAACAAGATTCATCCCAGTGC
Organism: Smutsia gigantea; assembly: GCA_032199065.1. Classification (NCBI taxonomy): domain Eukaryota; kingdom Metazoa; phylum Chordata; class Mammalia; order Pholidota; family Manidae; genus Smutsia; species Smutsia gigantea. The sequence goes on along the minus strand of JAVSCE010021211.1, from coordinate 47,711 downwards.
CAAGCCCTACCCAATATATCTCAGCCCCAAATCATTTCCTCAGGGAATCCAAAGGATGTACCGCGAAGCTTTAGTTTCAGGAGCTGTCACTTGCAGGGGCTTCTTGCAAGGAAGTGGGGGAGGGTTCCTCTATGATGTATTATGTGGTCATACATTTTTATAAAATTTGCAAAACAAGCTACACCACAATTAGTTACAACCCCCATCTCTCTCCACTCAGAGTCCACCTCCCTCACTCTTTTCCCCATGCTAGCTTTGGAATGGGCAGAGAGAAGCTGACTAGGAAAGACATTTAATTTGGATTTAGTGAGAAACACATGTATCTTTGATTTGCAGTCATTTCCACACATAGAGGAGTTAGTGCTGAGTGTTCTGTTACAGGAAGGGCCTCCAGGGATACTTCCAACCTCACACTGTGCTGATTACCTGGTAGACAGAGACTGGAAGTAGGAGGACCAGAGGTCATATATGATATTAATGTGTCCTACAGCATCTGGCATCAAAAGTCTGTGGGACATACAAGAGAAACAAGTTCTGAAATGCACAGATGTTCTGAAATGCGCTAGAAGCTACTCTGTGGAAAATTCTCCCAGATCTTACAGATCAAACATATAACTTGATGTGTCTTTCCCTATCCTTTTCCTTACACTGTACACAACATTCCCAAAAATGAGCTGTAAGCTGAAGAAAGAATTTCAGAACTATCAATAATAAAAAATAAATGTTTATTAACCAATGCTAGAGTAATGACTAAGTTATCTTTCTATTATCTATGTAGAAAATATACCACAAAACTGTTCCCATGTGAAATTGTGGTTAAGGGTATGCAGACAAAAGATGTTGCAGAGGTATGTTAGGAAGTTCATTAGTACAAATATGGGAGGTTTTTTTGAGGAGGAGAGATTTGATGTTGTGGTATTCGTGACTCTTAAAAAATTTTACAATTTGCCAAGATTTCTTTTCTCATTCTTAATAAATATTCTTTTTATGCCTAATTTTACATTTACAATTCTGTACTTCTTATCAGGCCCTACAAGATCTGGATCCCCTGGGAATGCCTCATCTGAACCCCAAGACTAGATGGAATTATCCCATTAATGCCTATTGTTTATTTATATTTATATTTATATGCTATCCTATTAATTCCTATTAATAATTTAAAAGCACTTCATATTTTTGCTTGACAGTTCTGACCATGGGTCGTAGTTGTACATTATCTGATTGACATCTACCTCCCCCCAGACCTTAAGTTCCATGAGGACCAGGATCACTTCTGGTATTGTTCCCAATTATATTCCATTTCCCTGTGGTTGGCACACTGCCTGGCACGTAGTAAATGCTCAATAAATATTGTACCATGAATGAATGAATGGATGTATAAACATGCCTCCCTCTTTATCAACATTAGGTAATCTGTTGCTCCATCAGTCAGTCTCTGATTACTTATGCACCAGTTTTTCAATTTCAACAGGTGGCCCAAATGTGAAGCTGGTAAACTATTGTCTTGACATGTTTTCTAGGTATTAGCTGTTTCTATGTATTTGTTTTTCACAAAACTATTTCATATCTGTAATGTGTTGTACTTTTTCTGCTTTGTTACTTTAAAAGAAACAGTACTTGTTTTTGTTCTCAAAAAACATGTACTTTCTTCCTCATGTACTAAGCTCTCTATGCTTTCATAGTGTTTGCCATAAATATTCCTGGAATATTATCTTCATCTATGAAAATTAGATGCATCAGAGGAATTTATTCAGAAAACTGAGGGGCTCTCAGGAGCATGGATAGTGCCAGAAGTTTGTTAATAAAAGGACCATGCACTAAAATGGGGAAAGGGACACTTCCCAGGGGGTTTTTGTGGGTCAGTGGAGAAAGGAAAGAAATGCTGTGCTTGAAAGTGCTTTCAAAACTGTGATATTTATTGCAAATATTAGGCATTCATTATTATCATACAGTGTTTTACCAAGTTTTTGACATTTTTAAATATATAACTTGCCTCAACTCAGGGTATTGACAGGAAACATCTTGGAAAAAACATAATTCTGTATATTTATTATTATTATTTGTATTTAAATGATTTTTTTCTTCTCTAGAACAAAGATATGACAGTTTTGCCTGTACTCTAGTTCAGTTTCTTAAAACTTAAAATTTTAATTTCTTAGGAATACTTTTCCAGAAATTATAATCCTCTTATTTCAATTCATTGAATCCACTGCCAATTTATTCTTTAATAATTGTACATAAGGAGAAGGTTTGATTTCTTCCAATCCCATTCCATCTTTAGATGTCTATTGACAACTTATGAGCTAGAACCTAGAATTATTTTCCTGAGGAAAAAGCATCCTTTTGTTGAAAATGCTAAAAAGGAAATGTGAATCTCAGTACTGACGCAGAGTAAATAAAAACAGTAGGGCTACAATGTATGCCTGAGTGCATGCAAACAAAGAAGGTCCTGACTAACCTCTTACCCAATGTCAACCAGAAAGGGTTTTGAAAATGCTCCTTTTTCAAATCAAAAATAAAACCAATAACAATAATTTGACCCAGGATATTTGTGTTCAGTTCTGAGTTTGTTTTCCCATTTGTACTCATACTCATCCAGGACTGGGGTCATTGACAGACATTCAACCACACCTAATTTTCCCATCTCCCTTACTGAAAACTATTCCCGAAATACAGATGTTTCACAGTTACTGTATTTTTATCTGAAATGAGACAAGTAAGAGACTGAGTTGATGGTTCTTCCTATTTCCCACTGATCTCTGTAATATGCCCTACCATCAGCTTGATGTCTACAAAAGTAAATTATGTCATTGAAGAAAATTTAGGGAAAATAAAAATACAACTCATAACAAAAATTATCATAACTCCACCTCCTAGAAGTAGCCTACTGTGAATATTTGGGTGGAGATCCCTTAAGTCTGTTTTCTAAGCATACCTGATGATTCTCATTTCGTGGTTATCATCAATCTGATTTGCACCCTACTTTTCTCATGGGCGTCGTGAATGGTATATCCTATCATATCATTAAGTACACTTTAAACATAATTTTTAATATAGACAATCTGCTGATCGTGCCACAACTTACTTAATTCAGGACTTGCTGACATTTGTATATGACTTTGAGCAAATCTTCTCATACACTCAGGATACATCCTAAAAGTAGAATTACTGGAATAAAAAGTACTCATATTTTTAAAAGCTTTTGATAAATAACTTAAAAATGCTTTCTAGAAGGCTTCAAATAATCTAAACCCCCAATGTTTAATTTACAACGTTAAATTTAATTACAATGCTACAAACAATTTACAGTGTTTAATTTAAGACCAACACACTTGTGGACAAGCAAAATTACTCCACTATTTTAACTTGCCTGTTTGATTGCTAGTGAGTTGGAATTTTTAAACTATGGTAATCTGTGTGTGTGTGCTGTTTTGGGGAGAGGGATTACCTCTCCACATCCGCTAGAGCAGAGAGTTATCTTTTTTCATATTAATTTGTATGAATAAGGCTAGTTTTTACAAACAGCAGCAAAAGACAAATTTCCAGAACCACAGAACCAGCTGGTTGGTGATGGACAGATTATTTGTTATACAGTATGAATACCATATTTTTGGGTACAACACTCACTGAACACAAAACAAAAACAAACCACTTTGCAATGACAACCTGCAGCTCAAACATTGTAACTGCCTCTGGCATTTCATTGTGGGGGTGTGCACAGAGTGGGGGCGCCCTCACCTCTTCCCGGATAGACCTTGGGAAGACTCAAGGGTACTTCCAAGGGTGCAGCTCCAGTCCGTTTCCATACTTCTGTCAGGAACACTTTCTACTTGTGACCAGGTCTCAAGTCGGGGTGGGAATGTCCTTTCCTGCTCAAGTTGCCATAGAGCATGAGGCAGCAGGCAGACCCCACCATGTACTAGCAGGGTGACCTGAGACTCAATGAGTGTTTTATCATTTTATTCTCATTTGTGGTACAGGAAAAATAGGAGTGGCTCTCACATGGATTATTATGAGTAACAAGTGATCTAAGGGTGTCAAAGGGCTTTGTGTAACACACAATGCATATTAAATGTTTAATCAATATTCCAACTGCATAGAAGTGATTGACTTCTTCTTATCAGTTTATAAGAAAAACTTTAAATTTTAGCAGCAGGAATCAAATTCACTTTCCAGGATGATTTAACTAGCTGGTTGATTGCTGATCATCCGATGATGGGTTCAAATGCAATCAATGCCACACTCCTTTCTTGGATAAAACACTCATTGAGCACCAAAAGTAGTAGTATTTGTATTATTTTTATACAAGACTGACAGCGGGGTGAGAACAAGAGAGAGATGAGGAAAGGGAGAAATGGGCTAATAACTGGGTACCATTAAGCACCATGTTGGCACGGTTAGGGCTGAGTCCCACCTCACTCATCCACCCACAATCCCAGTCACCTTCTCAGAGCAGGAAGATGCCTATAAGCCTGGTCACTAAACACACAGCTCTCTCCTCCTGAAAAGGTACAAAAGATGCAGATTCCTTATGCATACAAGGCCTTCTGCACTTCTAGTCCTCTCTGATGTTGACCCAACGTGGCAGAGTGGAAGCCACATGGAAAGCATAAGTGGAACCCCTATCCCAGCCAAAATGCTTGCTGTAGCCAGACAGCCAGCCAAGACGCTGTTGTTAGTGGAGGATGTGCGTGTCACTGAAGATTCCAAGGAATTTGGCTTGTTCTGGGCTCTGCCTCTCTAGCAAAATGATTTCCACTTGTTCCCTGTATTACGGACTCTCTCTTGATGATGTGAAGCGGCGGTATCCCTTCCCGGCACAATTGACAACACTAATAAAAATAGATAACGTATTTTTAAAACCTACAGCAGATTGTCATGGCAATAAATAATTGTATCATGTTGCTGTCATAGCAACGAAGTCTGTGTAACAGAGACAAATCAAGCCTATATGGAATTTTTCTAAATTTAGGTGCTCGAAAAGAGTTAAAATAGCCTATAGTCATGGAGAGGTGTGTTAGAAAGAAATCCTTAACCTTCATTGGAAAAAAGGTTTTCCGTCATTTTTTAAAACCTGAATTGCTTACTGTTATATCTCTTCATTATTTTCAAAGTATAAATTGACTTTCCTTTCTGTCCATTTTATATATATATGTATTCTTAAGGGCTTTCATGAACAGGGGAAGACTAGAAAACTAGAGAGGATTCTCTCTTCCTCCGTATCTCTCTTCTCTCATTCTTTCCCTCTCTCTTCAGAAGTAATTTACAAGGCAGCCATCATAATTCTTGTACTTTTGCCTGGCAGCTAATGACACAATATTAATGGAATAACAAGTTACATTAGCTAAACCATGCCATACCAAATTAATAGCTAGTTTCCATACACTTGCCTCCATCTTTTAAACATCATTTATTACTACATGAAATCTAGGGTGTCATGAAGAAGTACAGACTAGCTGAGCTAACTGTGATTATTCTCTGACACAGTAAACTTTCCCTCCTGACTTCAATAAATGCTGCCAAAATGACAACTAAGTGACATAGCCCAAAAAGGAAAGGGAAAAATGATTTTTTTTCAGGTATGTAATTACTGTGCTGGTAAAGAAATCTGTAAGTCCAAAATAATAACATGAAAACATGTTGTCGTTTCCCACATGACAAAACAAGACCTCTGTCACTTGATTTTGCTTTTCCTTTTCTTTCACTTAGTTTTGAGGAAATGAAAGTGTCTTTTTTTCTTTGGTAAAAATTTCTTCTACCCCACTCCCCACCTGGGAGCAGCTGTCAGACGGTAGAAACAGGGTTCAGTTCTGAGCTCAGTTATCTACACACTGTATGAACCTGTGACATGGTACACAGTGTTATTTAACCTTTTAAAACTATTATTAATTAGAAGAATTAAAAATTAGATCACAATTTTTTAAGATAAAATAATTAAATGAGGAAGTTAGTATATGCAAAAAATATATATAGTCAGTGCTCAGAAATATGTTAGCTATTTTTAATGCAAATCAAAAGTTGAATTATATATTCAACTTTGATAAGAGACTAAAATGAGATTTTTAAACATCTATGATGTAGGAAAAAAGTAAGCATCATAAGTAATGTATTATAAATCAATGCCTCTAATGTGACTAAGGTTTTTCTTTACTATGTCCCTTTGTAATAATTTTCATGACATGTTTTTCTCAGATAAACTCTGTCAAAAGGAGACTGTCAAAGAGTGAATAGAATCTGGCCTTAGGGAGAAGGGGAGGTGGTGTCACTGCATTACGGGATTCACCTAAGTGACTGCCACTAGTTTCCTATGTGGCTGGATCAAGTGGGATCTCACGGAAGGCAGGAGACAGATCTGATGCCTCTGCAGCCCCCGATGTACCCCAAACCTCCCATGCTGACAGTACACATCACAGACGAATTAGAGTGACTAAGACTTGCCTAAGTAACCAGAAGTGAATGTGTTCTCGTGGATGATGTGTGCAACATGCTCGCAAAAGAAAGTCCTGCCTCCTCGAGGATTCTTCACCTTGAGCTCAGTTTTGACCACGTCAGCGGAGGTGGTCTGCGCCCTGGGCAGCTGTGGGCAGACACAGGCGATAGCTCAAAGGGCTTGCAGAGGGAAAACTTATTTTGGGGTATGGTAGCTTCTTCTTGTTTACCTCTTAGAGGAATTCTTTTTACCTTTACTCTCTGTGATTTCATCTTATTTATTTCGTTTTGTTCTGTTTTTAAGAGGACTTAAATGCCACCAAAGGACAATCCAATTTTTCGACAATATTTTGCAAGCAAGTCATGCCTTTTAAAGTTATACACCTATAGAAAGTTATTACAAGTGAGAAAAAGTCTTCACCAAACACCAAGAGATGCATGGTTTTGTCATTTTTCTCTTTGCAAAACCCAATTTCATAGATTTACCATGCCATGTATTTAGGGCACAAATTTTAATATATACTTTTAAAGAAAGAAGGACAAAATAAAATTAATAGATGTTAATTCTAAGTGATAATACTATGGCTGGTTTTTATTTTCCTTATTTACATTTTATGCCATTCCTACAATTAATAATTTTAATTTGAAAAATGAGGAAATTCTGTAGGGAAAATCAAATTCACCCTTATGTGTGTCTATCTATTGCCCTAGCTATAATTAAAATTAAATCAAAATGATGAGATTGGGCAGATGGAGGCTGTGATTCCTTCAGCTTTTAGATGCTTTGGGTTCAATTTCCACAGGTATGCATGCCAGCTGGGAAGAGATGGCAGAGATAAAGCCATTTTATTTATTACCTTAATTATTTTAATTCTTATGTTTATTGTCTGGGTAGTATTATTTATGTCATTACATTGCATGTGAAAATTTTCAATATTTTATAAATGTTTTCCCATTATCTATTTTCTCCTGAGACTTATAAAATAACTTTACCCATTTTACAGAAATCAAGACTGAGTCACGATATACTGTATCTCTTTAGGAAACCCAAAAGCCATTTAGAGTCGACATTGATTTATAAGTGGAATGTGATTTTTGTGTGTTATATTAGAGGTGACAGCAAATTTGTCTTCCTAATTATGTTTTGCCTAAACTAACATAAAAATCGGTTTGCATTTTCTGAGCATGCACCAGCTGGGAAGTAGGGAGTGTTTTGTGATGGGAGGAAGCTGCCTTGAGATTGAAACTTGGCCGTGTTTTAAAACAAACAAATAAATGGGGAAAAACATTTGAGGCATGTGACCAAGCAGTGTAGCAAGAATTAGTATCTTTATTATATAATGAGCTTAGGAAAACAGATAACAGCAGCAGTAAACTCCAGCAGATAAAACAAGCAGCACTTTATTTTTATATATTTTCTATGACTAGGAAAATAAATACTTCTAATTGAAAATATAGAAACGTTTGCTAAACATTACATTTTTGTTCAACCCTCTAGTAACCAAAGAAATTCAGTTTAAACCAAACTGAGGCATATTCCTAAACAAGCACTTAGAAATATGAAATCAGTATACTTAGTCTTGAAAATTATCCATTTTGAAAATCAGCTTGTCAATATCTAGCAATATGTATTGAAAGCCATTAAAGTGGCTCATCATTCTACGGTTTTAAGGCAACAGTTACATAGTATGGGAAATGTAAGAAGACATTTGTGATGTATAAAAGGATCCTTCAGCAATGTGGAAACATACTACTGATATGATGTACACGGGGAAAAGGAAAACAAGATTGTGTGTACCATATGAATATAACGACTTAAACATAAACCTAGGAAAATAATGGAAAAGAGACACCAAATAACAGGGATGGTAGGCTTTTTATTCTTTTTACCTTCTTTCTTCTTTCTAAATAGTAATTATGGGAGTTTTTTTAATCTTTTAATTTTTGTTATCTCCAACCCTTGCTCTTTTCCATGCTTTCCTGAAAAAAAAAGGATCATATCTGAAATATTGAGGGTGGGTCTGCTGTCCTAGAAATATGGCGGAAAGCAACCAGTATCTCCCTCTTGGTTTAAAATATGTAAATGCCACCCTGTCAAACAACAAGAACTTGGAATGATTTCATTTAGAGTGATGCCTTTTTTATGTGTTCTTATCATCAGGAGAACAGAATCTCACAAACGCCTTTATTCAATTACCATTTAAAGATTTCTAGAGAGGGTGTTTCTGAGAATGATCTAGTTGAACAGAATTTCTCTCATAAAATGATATTTGAAAATGTTCTTCTCTGGGCCACTTACTTAAACTTTTATGGGGACCTACAGGATCAATTCCTGACTGAGTTTAGTTCTAAGAAAATCTTTTACAGAAGTGGATAAATTTGTAAGCTCTCTTCTTTAAAAACAACAACCCTCTGTAGCCCCATAGCCTGGACAAGAATGCCTTTTCTCTGTTATCGTGGAATTGCCATGGATCAAGCCAAAGTCATTGCTTCTTTGACTACACTCAGCACCGAGCATCTCTTCCTTCTGTTTCCTTCGGGTTATCTGCGTCCTGTGATTTTAATGCTTTGATGTTTTCTCAGAAATACGTAGGTACAGAAATTGAAAATAAACCAACGAAGAAAAGGATTTTGTTATAAAAAGAAGAACATGCCTCTTTGTTGTATAAAGGTGTAAATGATCTAAATAAGCAGAAAATGAGAAAATCAGTGTCCCTTTTCCCAGTCCTGTGCCCCAGAGGTAGCCCAGTTTGGACTATTTCTTTTCACATCTGTGAATAGGCAAGCTTTTTTGTTTTTTCTAGAAAAAGAAAGACATTGAAACATTTGTTTTTAACACTGAATTTAATGTAGTCTTGGCACTTTAGACTTTTTCTTAGGTTTATAGGTTTTTTGTTTTGTTTTGTTTTTTTATTGAAGTATAGATGATATACAATATTATACACTGGTTTCAAGGGTACAATGTAGTGATTTGGCAGTTATCTACATTATTAAATGTTTACCCCAACTTGCATAGTTACTATCTGTCAACATAGAATGATGTTACAGAATTATTGACTATATGCTCTGTGCTTTATGTTTTTTTAAAGCTTAGTGTGACACCTGGGTCTGTGTGACTGCTCCCAACTCCATGCAGGTGGGAGACACTGAGGTTCAGGTGTGTATTCCAAAAACAGAAGAATTATACTCGGTGTAGCAGATGAACAGTGTTTCACACATAGATTAAGAAATTAGCCACAACCCAATATGTAATCAAACTCTGCTCGAAGAATCTGGGCTGCTTAGATTTGCAAATTCAGATGAAACCCTTGCAGAAACGTAAAGGGGAAGCCCTCAGTTGTTTCTGTGTTTGATTGTTGTGTGTTTATGTTTTGCACTGATTTTGTCTTTTTCTCTAGTGTGCTCGATCTTCCGGCCTGAGAGTTCAGACGTGTGTTGAAAAGCTGTTGTTTTCCAAAAGCTGCTTTGGATAAGTTTTACCATTGCCCCTCTTTTCTCAACAGGAAGCCCTAATTGACTCCTGGAAAAGAGTGGACACAGCTTCTAAAAACGTAACTCCCTGAACTTTCCGTTTAAAAAGAGAGAGAAATCAGCCCTTCTTTAATAACAGAGAAGTGATCGAATTCTTAGTGATTTCAGTTGTAGAAGATGGAAAGACAACAGGGATGTATACTACACGCTATGAAAATTCTCAGAGTTAAATTTGAAAGCTTAATGAAAAAATTTTAAATATCTCATAAGCATAATAAAGTTACCAAAGGGTTATATAAATATTAGTATATAAAACCACCTGAATTTTTAAATACTATTTCCAGAAATATTAAGGGGAATTTGAAATAAAATTGTTATTTCCATGGCTTTCTTCTAGATCTAGTATTTATAGGCAAGGAATGTTTGTAATTTGCCCAAAATAGATAACCGTGTTTTTTCAAATTAATGAAAAAAGAAAAACTTGAAGTGCAGTATATTATTTAAATGACCACTGGTAATTTAAAATTATTTTTTGAAAAGAGAGGGTGTTACCCTTCTTAAAACAATAAATTATTTAATAGTTCATTTATTCCATCTGCAAGCAAGCTGAAAAAATCTACATCTATTACAAAAAAAGAGGTGTTTCATTTATTTAAAAAGCTACATTCTTTTAGAATATTTATTAAGCATAATAATTTAAAATTCTGTTGGAAGGATGACTGGACCCATGGAACAGGATAACTAAACAGTGGGGATGGATATGCTATTTACTGACAGGAAATAAACATCCAAAATCAAGAACATACATAAAATAAAAGAAAAGGCAAAAAAAATGCCCATTTTAAGTACACATGAATACTGCACAATTCTCATGTGGCACAAAGAAAATCTTTTTCACGTGATAATTGGTATTAGTTTTCTGTTGTGATCTGGAATAGTAACTCTCCTGCCATGATTCAGAAAAACTTCTTCCAAACCATAAAATCTGAGAAAGCACACACACATACACACCACACACAGCCCTTAAAAGCAAACTTTTCTTTTACATTCGATTTTTTTTTTTAAGTTTTGTATAAGGGGAATTTCAAAAACACATTTGAGTTTTTTAATTCAGAGCATTTCACTCTTAAACATTGTATCATTTTAGAGTGAATCGTTAAATAAACTGTTGTGTATCTGTAGCATGGAATATTACCCAGAAATTAAAAGCAAGGAACTACTGATTCAGCAACAACTTGGATGATCTGGAAATTATTGTATGTGGAAAAGCCATCCCCCAAAGTTTATATCCTGTAAGATTCCATTTCTATAATATTCTCAAAATGACAAAATCATGGAAATGGAGAAGAGTTGGTGGTTGTGAGAGGTTAAGGAGAAGGGAGAGGTCGGGAGAGAAGTGAGTGTGACTTCAACAGGGCAACTGAGGCATATTTCTGGTGTTGGAAACATCCGTATCTTGACTGAGGTGATGGATGCTTGAACCTATACATATGTTAAAACTGTATAGAACTAAATACACACACATACAAATGAGTTCAAGTAAAACTGGGGGAATCTGAGTAGGATCTCTGAGTTGTATCAATGTCCCTATCTTGCTTGTAATATTGTATTATCACTTTGCAATATGCTACCAGAGGGGAAACTGGGTAAAGGGTACATGGAATTTCTCTGTATTGTTTTATACAACTGCATTGGAATCTACAATTATTTCAAAGTAAAAATTTTAATTAAAACAAGTTTTACTGTTTTAAGATTGTGCCTTCTAACCTGAATTAAAACAATGTGTTGCCTCTCGGAATAAAAATATTATTAAGATACGTATGCTGGGAAAAGACATAATATCCCCATCTGAAGGACACACAGGATGGGAGTAAACAGGTCTTTAACTTTTGGAACAAAACAGTCCGACAAACCTGAACTCCCCAAAACTTCCAAATGCCCAGAAGCCCCAGGTGAAGCTATGGTTCTGGTTCCAGCAGATGTTCAGAAAAACCCTGTCAGTTATTCTAGAACTGAGTTCTATCTTGTTACAACATATAAAATATCAAACTTCAAAAGTGACACATTATCTAAAACACTTTCACCCTCTACGGACTTTCTCCTCACAGGCATCTTTGTGTCTGGATGTGACCAGAAGAAAAGCTCCGCCTTGCACGGCACACTTTCCCCACGCTCACGCTCCAGCTTTCCGACTTGTCTCTTACGATCCACAAATGGTTGGGCACCTCTGTACCCACCTGAAGCTTTTCTTGTTTCTTCCTTTTGTCCCAAGCTATAGGACAGATTCAAGAAAATTGTTTAGAAGAGCTTTGAACTCCCTTACCTGTGAAGCCCTTAGTTCCTCCCTGCTACGCTTTACAACTATGTTGGGGTTCTCCAAACCAGTTGGTCTCACAGGGAAAGATGTGAACAACTGGTCTACGAAAAAAATAACTCTTGCTGTTTCTAAAGTCAAATACTTGGACCATTAACACACTGAATAGTTCTCCTAAATCATCTCTTCCTATGCCAGAACCTGTCCGACTCTTGGCTCTAGATTGGTTTTCCCTGTCGTGTACTCATGTTCTTTCCTACCTTCTCCTGCTTCTTTCTCACAGAAGGCATGCCGGCTTCCCTTTTATCTTTTCTTGTCAAGTCCATTCAACCCACACATCTCCAAAGCCACTAATTCAACAGGTCTCTCCAGGAGATGCCACCTCTTCTCCCTAGTCATAGATGAAGCCTGGAAAACATGACTGCCTCTTATTGTTGTCAGAGGGGATGAGCTACTGAAGGAGAGAGTTGCCAAGATCCTGTCGACAAGTTGACGCAAGAAATGTTAACGTTCTTATCTGTTTAGAGAGGCTACCGCATACTCCTTGGTGGGAATACTTAGCAGACCGTCTCCCAGGAAAGCTAGGGTGAACTAAGCTCCTCAAGCAAGTTAATAATTCCAGGGAGATTTTGGCATACATTAAATGAAATAATTTTGAAGCTTTCCCTTCTTTGGTTTACCTGCAATAATAGTTTTCTTTAAAACAACTATGGGAAAAAACACTGCTTTTTCATGGTATTTGGAACAAGTTAGGGGGAGGTTCGTGCTCTCCTCTGTTGGCGATTCAGAATCGGCACTGCCTGGAGATGAGGTTTGAAGATGTTCATTGCTTTTCAGGTTCTATGCTTGGGGGTCCCACGGCTCCCTCAGAAATGTGGTGGTCAACGTGAGTCATCCAGTGGCTGTAGGTGCACCCTGTGTGGGGACAGGGTTCACCATGTATTCCCCCGTGTGGTTAAAGAGACCTTTTCTCCTTTCCCTTGCTTCCTCAGCCCCTCCTATAGGGTGCAGGTGTGGAGAGACGCTGGTCGGATGAGTGAGGCCGCAGAGCAGCTGGCTGTGGGAGCCCGCTGGAGTCCCCGTGGACATTCCAGCCAGTCCTAGATCCAAGCTGGAGGGCCAGGCCCCACTCAACGACTGACTGGCAGGTGGCTCTGCCTTCTCCGGCCTTGGACTCCATCCAGCCCTTCTCTGTTGCCTGCCCCACTTACAGGAGCTCTTGGTTATCCCCATTCTCCACCCCCTCTCCCTGCCAGCCCCCTTGGGCTTCATGACAAAGTGGATGGATCATGAAGATTATTTTTTATTTTTCAGCTCTTTACATTCACAAAGTTGTGTAAGAAAAAAAGGCACGTTAATTCCAATAAGATTTCGTGCATTTCAGGGCTAGGCACCTTGCAGACATGGGAGACACAAACATCGGTCACCTTGGGCTTCAAAGACCTAATTAGAACAGTCAGTCTTTGTGAAATGAAACTCTGGCTTCTGATCATGTCAGGAAAGTCACTCCCCCTTTCCAGGCCTCAGTTTCTCCTTTTGGAAAATAAGGAAATTGAAACACGATTCCCAAGGTTAATTTCAGAGCTAACCTTCTCAGAAAATAGAAATAAATTCTTTTGAAGAAGGAGGCTAAAATGAGGTTTCTGAGAAACGCAATGTTATTTTAAAAGAAGTAGCAATTTTGTGTATTAAAAAAAAACTCAAACTAAGGGCCCTTCTATCTGAGTATCTATACCAAAGGACTACCAGTTACAAAGTTGCCTAGAGAAGTAAAAGTCTTTACAATGTGGAAGACTGATGAATGAACTGATCACTTATATGTTTCCCCAAGCAGACATGCTTCCGAGTATGAGAAATACTGACCTACTGATTTTAAATAATACTGACTCTTTCTGATTTTAAAAGGTGACAGTGCTGTAAATACCTAACAATGCGAGGTAAACAAAACCAAAGTGTCCGCAAAGTGAACTTGCGTGTTGTAAAAAAAAAAAGTCAACCCTGTGATTTTTAAAAAATCGCATTAACCTATCATTTTGGAACAGTTTTGGCAAACCCCTACCATCAAAAATGACAGCTGGGTCATGCTTTGATCTGAAATTCTGCACATGGTTGTCATTATTACCTAGATGATTAATTTGGTTGAAATTTTAGTTCATGTCTTTGGTATTAAGTTCCAATTAAACTTGTTTCTCCCGTTATTTGCTATAAAATATGGTTTCTGATTTAAGTGGATTTAAGAGCTGTTTCTCCCAGCATCGACCATCAGGCAATGAGAATTCACCGAACTTACTAAGGAAAACCGAGGGAATGTGCCAACTTAGAGATAGTGCCAATCAACTCAAAGAACTCTCCAAACACAAAGGATCACCTAAGACGGAATTCCTCCTAGTGTCAACAAAAAAGGTGGTAGGACAGGATTATGGTGAGAAGAGGGCTCCAGGGGACTTGTCTTAAATCCTGTTTGGGTAACAATAGGAAATGTTTATCGAGGACTTACTGCAGTTTACAAACACCATCTCTTTCAAGCTCACAATGATCTTGGGAGATAGCTACAATTATGACCCCAATTTCACAAATCAAGAAGCCAGGCTGTCCCAAACTCACACATCTACTAAGAGTGGAAGAGAGATGCACCCCCAGGCAATTTGCTCCAGAGCCCTTGTCTCAGTCAATGGTTCTTAAACTACATGGAGCTGCTAGAGCTGAGCCAGGGGCCTGGGAGCCTTCTGAAAGGATCCCAGAAGCACTTTTCTGATTCTAACATGCACGCACATTCCTGAAGATGATGTTAAAATGCCAATTCTGGCCCAGAGGTACTGCAATTCTGTAATTCTAAATCTACTAAACTCCCCAAAGAAGCTCTTGCTGGTGGTCATGGACCATGCTTTGAGGAGCAGCTAACATGGTCTCTGTATCTGGGGATGGCTGGGAAGGGGCTGATGAAAGTTCTGGGAGGGCTAACCAACCCCCTGCCTGATCTGCAAGCTGCCCCTTAGTGGCATCACTACAAGGGGCCCCTAAAAACTCCCCCTCAGCCAGTGTTCCCCAAGTAGGTGCCCCCCTCTCTGCACAGGGCAGGGGAAATAAAGGAAAACTTCATCTTTTATAGTCTTGAGCTGTGGTGATGCCAACTTGATGTAGGGAGGAATGAAAGGGAAAGTCACCTCAAGACACCCTCCTGATCTGTTGTCCAGGCTGCTGGAGGTTTTATTGTCTATTGGAGGGGCTGCCTACTAGCACACAGGACTGAAGAAACTCTTTTCTGGTACTTCAAGGACAAATCTCTATGCTCCAAAGGGACTCTAGGGTCACCTTTCTTTTCTTCTGGAGCTTCAGCATCAGTACTTCCTGGGAAGGAAGAGAGAGCCTCCAAAGGGATGCTTGGAAGAGACCTAAAGCCCTTTGAGAAACATTCCAGCCCTCCTCCTTCTAGCTCCTTCTAGCTGCCCTCAAATTAGTCCTGTCTCCCTGCATAATTGCTGTTATTAAATACATATTATTGTTTAACAGTAACTGAATACATTGTGTACAGAAAAGATACAGTCATTACCAGATGGACCTAAAATCTAAATGATACAAACAGGCACCAAACAGACACATGGAGGCAGCCTGTGTGCCAGCAGATTACATAAGGCCGGGGTGGAGGAGGCGTGGAGGGGACAGTGAGATGTTATTGTCATGACAATGGCTGGGTAAAGGAGCTGTGTGGTTGAACTTCACAGTGGATGTGAAGAGCTGTGCATGGATTTGCGGGCTAGTGAGATGAAATTCAAATGCAAACTCAAAGCATGTGGCTTCTGCCACTTGCAGAGGGGTGTACAAGTGTGAGTGTGTGTGCATGTTTAAGAGGGAATGCTGGAGAGGGAGCTATTTAATGCGAGTAAGGATAATGCAATATTTCCTTTCATTATGTTGAATTGGATTTGGACGTGGATTACACACTCTGAGCATCCTTGCCACGGTGCGAACTTGGGCTGCTTCATTTGCCAAGAGCAAGCACTGCAGTCCCCTTAGGATGTGTCACAGAGGGACCACTCCCACTCTGAAAACCTCATCAGGTCTTCAGAAAGGTCAGGCCTGGGTAGGAAGGTGTCTTCTCTCTAACCTCTCTACAGAGGTTAAACTGTAACTGGTCTGGGGTTTGTTTCTGCTGCTTTGTTCTGTTAGTTGGAGGGCTCCTGAAGCCTGAGTTGCTGAAAAGACATCAGAGGTGCACCTGCAGTTTGATGCCTCTGGCGCTGCTGTCACCTGGCTGGTTGTCTCCAGTCCCATACCTTCCACCTCACCAAATCATCACCTGTCTTCTGCACGTGGGACCCTTCCCTTCAGGAGGCAGCAGCCCATGTTCTGAGCCACTTGGCTTTGCTGAAGGGCCCCTTACCTCCACCCTGTTTTATCAGTTTCACTTTCTTAGCACCCTTCATCCCCAGAGTGTCACAGAGCAGAATCTGTGACTCACATGGACAAAGCCCACTGTCCTGAACCTTCTAGGGCAGATCATGAAGGACAGGGGAAATGCAAGGGTCCTGAGAGATGCTGCCGGATGCCTTCTACGAATCTAATGGCATCCCAGAGGAGAAGTTAGGGCCCTCTCTGGACTCTAATAGCCCTATAAAAACAAAATAAACATCTTTAAAAATTCCCAAATCTTCCATCCACTATTATATTCCAAATTCTCATTAAGATGACATTTTGCTCCAAAAAGATTCCAGTTGGCATTTTAAGATATTTTTTTAAAAAAACGACTTAAATATCTGATGTGTGAAAAACATTGAATTAAATTTGCCATTTGTAACTGGAACTAACATTAGCAGGGTTTGTCAACAAGGGTTTTGTAGAAATGTATGTAAACATACAGGCTTTTAGTAGACATGCAACAGCACGAGCTGGATGAAGAGATTTATAAAAATATACAACATACAATTCTGTAAAGCAAGAGTTTCTCAGGTAAAAGAATAAAACACCTTCAGGGTAACTTTCAGGTTTTAAGAAACTTCAGAAAAGAGTTGACTTCATGAACAAGCATTGGGCTCTGTTGCAGCTCTTACCCACCCACAGGTCTGATTGTATAGCTGGCGTTCTTTGCCACTGGACTGTGAGCTCCACAGTATGAAGAAATGGAGAGTGTGTCTGTTTTGCTCACTGTTCTATCCCAGGACCCAGTCCAGAACTTGGCCCCAGAGTAGAGTTCTATAAGCATTTGTTAAATGAACTCATTCTATGCCTAAACCCTGGGAAAGTCCACCATTGCATTAGAAAGGGTGGGGGTGAGGGGCCTTATTGTCTTCATTTTGATTGATATAATTGTACTTTTAGGAGAGCATTCTTTTAACTTGATATTCTAGTTCTGCTTGAATATGCAAATGTTGGCCATAGTGGCTAACATTAAGGGCCTATCATGCTTCATAGGTCATCTTATTGGATCCTGGCAACACGTTTTTTGGGTAGATAAGATTATCATCTGAGCACCACGCCCGTTTTACAGATGAGAACAGTGAGGTTAAACTGTTGGCCAAGGTCACAGAGCCAGCAAGAAGTAGAAGTAGGATCGAAGCCCAGGACATTTGGCTCCAGACCCCTGTAAAAACAGTTCTGCAGACCCATTCCTAGGAAAGAATACTTTGGCTCTGGATGGTAGAGAAAAACCATCTGATTCCTCCAAGTCTTATATTTTAATTTCAAACCCAAAGCCACTAGGACCCTGCATCAGGATCTACTAGATTCAAATCCTAGCTTAGAAAATGTGACTGTAGGCAAATTACTTAACCTGTTTGAAGCCTGCAAAAACAGCTGTCTCCTAGAGATGATGTGTGGAAACTCTCAGGCTCCTGGTAGGCATACAACCAATGCTTGCTAAGTGCATTTTATATCATAATTATAGCAAAGCCAGTGTCTCTTAGCAGGCTTTCTTTCCTCTTCACAGACTGGGGGAGGAGTATGGATGTTATGTCCATGTCATTGAGATAACAGGTATTTATGGATAGATAATTGCATTTACCAATGGAAAGCAAAGAGAAGAGCATGGGGACATGATCTGCATAAATGCAGATAGCATACATGTTTGGTGCCTAGAAGCTGGAGTGCTGAAAAACAAACCATTCCTATTTATCGCTGAGGATGGACAGCCTGCAGGCTTTGCAATTGCACTTTCTTCTTGCTGCTCAGGAATGGGGGCTTCAGACGAAGTTCCAAGTTTTTAATGACAATCCATACCAAGTTTTAGATTTAACATTTCGAGGGCCCCTATGTCATGAACTAAATATGTGAAGTTGAAAAAACTAGAATGGAATTTAATTTCCAGAGGGATCAGGACCTTTTGCAAGTAACTGAGTACCTGGGGTGCATACAATGTGCACACGTGCTCAGGGAGAGCTTTAAGGAGGAGGGCAGAACTGCAGCCTCCTTTTAAAAAAATGCTAAATACAGTTCCAAGAACAAACAGGCCCCTATATTCTTTGAGCTGGAAAGAATTGGGCATACAGGTATGTTTACAAAGATTGGGCTCACTGAAGAGCTTTTAAAAGACTAAACAAAATTTCCATGGGAAATAATACCCCTGCCTCTCCTCCTCCCCTTCCTATCCTCTTCCTCTTTCTCTCTCTCTGTCTCTCTGCCACTCTCTATATTTCTCTGCTCATACACACATATATGTACACACACACACACACACACACACACTATACCATCAAGATCAAGGATTCCATCCTCAAGGCTGTTGCCTGGCTTCCAGGGGTGGTCGCTCCCCAAAGAATGTGCTCATCTGGGCTCCAGTCCTCCCTCCTGGCTTCTAGACTGCTTTCTGTTGGTTGTTTTTATTCTCACTCTCTCTTCATTGAAGCCCTTTCCTGATTTATACCAACGGCTTGACTCCTACAAATCTGAAGCCTCCACACTGTCCATGGTAAACATGTGATGCATTAACTTTTTCTCAAACTGCAAAAATATTTCCTTGGAAGCAATTGTAACAGGAACTGGGCTACACTTTGCAATGAGAAGGAAAACCTCAATAAAAACTCAGGAAGAGCATACAAATGAGCTCTCTCGTATACATTTTTGTTCCCTCACAAAAGCTTTTGCCTTTGCAACTTTCATACTAGGACACCAAAAGCCAAAAGACAAATTCGGAAATAGCAAGTGAGCCATACAGAAATGACAGATAGGTGCAGATAATTATTTGTTTCAGTCTTAGTTTTCCCTTACGTAAAATACAGCATTGTTAAGAAAACTAAAAGACAGCTAGCAGAACGCAAGAAAATATTTGTAAATTCTATGTTTGATAAGGACTGGTATCCAGAACACATAAAGAATTATTTTAGCTCAACAGAAAGACAAATAACCCAATTTAAAAATGGGTGAAAGATTTGAATAAACATTTCTCCAAAAAGGTATATAATTATCAATAAGGACACGACAAGATTGTCAACATAATTGGCCATCAGGGAAATGCACTTCATATTCTCTTAGATGGCTATAATCGAAAAGACAGACATTAGCAAGTGGCAGTGAGGATGTGGAGAAATTGGAATCCTCAGACATTGATAGTGGGAATGTAAAATGACACAGCCACTTCGCAAAACAATCTGGCTGTTCCTCAAGATGTCAAACAGAGTTACCAAGTGACCCAGCAATTCCACTCTTCTGCATCTACCCAAGAGAAATGAAATTTACTTCCACGCAAAAGCTTATACACTAATGTTCATAGTGGCATTATCCATAAGAGCCAAGAAATGGAAACAACCCAAGTGTTTATTAATACATGAGTGGATAAATAAAATGTGGCATATCCATACAATGGACTATTCAGCCAAAAAAGGAATGAAGTACTGATATATGCTACTAAATAGATAAACCTTGGAAAAGTTATGCTAAGTGCAAGAAGCCATTCACAAAAGAACGTATATCAGATGATCCGTTGATATGATATGTGTAGAAGAGGCAAATCTACAAAGACAGAAAATAGATCAGAGGTTGCCTAGGGCTGGGAGTGGGTAGGGGGGCAGTGACAGCTAATGTGCCCGGGATTTCTTTTTGGGAGGATGAAAATGTTTTAAGATTAGATCATGGTGGATGGTTGTACAACTGAATGACTATACGAACACCACTGAATTGTATACTTCAAATGGGTGAATTTTACAGTATGTGAATTACAGTTCAAAAAATAACATTTAATATACAAAACGAATTCCATGTCAACATTTTGTAACCCTGTGCTAACCACCTTAATATATCATTTTGTTCATAACACACCTTAGTGCATCTGTTACACTTTCCATCCTTATTGGTAAAAAGAGTTACGTATTTTGACATTAACACTGGAAAGAAATAACAACAGTTAGGAGTTAAACTTTCACACTTTTCTCAACCTGAGTATCAGAATGTGCTTACTAGTACAATGTAAGTACTGTTGAATAGGTCGGTGAGCTAGTAGAGCCTGGGGGAAGACCCCCTTGAGGTGCAAAATGTCTCAGGAGGAGAGTCCTTCTTCTTTCTTATTCTTTTGTTACCAAAGAAAGGAATTGCATCCTCTTGCCATGAGGGCTCTGTGGTGGGCTAAGGGTTTCCTCATCCCCACTGGACAAAGTTAAATTAGGAGGTGGAGATGGATTGGAAGCTGAAATTATGGGCACAGGCATATCCTTTGCCCCCATGATAAGGCCCTGTTTAAATCTCTTTCTCTAGAGAGTTCCCTGGCCTCACCCACTGCCCAGTCCCCCACCCCAGGAGCATGGCATCTCCTCTTTGTAGCTCCTTGGAATCTGCCCATCCTCCTCCGAGTGCCCTCACCAGGTCAGCTCCTAATAACTAGTCTCTCCTTTGACCAGCAGGCAGAGGATGACCAGGGCCTTATCTTTGTGTCACTAGCTTTTAGAGCTACACCCAGCACGTGGCAGCCTCCCTGCAAATGTTTGCTGAGTGAAAAACCAGCTGTCTCTTTGGTACCTGATGGGTAGTCCACATGAAAAGGTCACCGCTGAAGTCTTTTCTCCTTACATTTTATTTTATTTTATTTTTTAACACTGTCTCATTTTCTTCTTTGCCCTACTGGGGTCTACCTGGTTAGCAGAGCCGGGGCCCCTGGCTGTGCCCTTTGAGATGAAGCCCAAACTAAAAATGTGCAGGGTTTTGGGGACCCAAAGATCACCTGAAATGACCTCCTAATTTTGTGGATGAAAAAACAGGATTCTCCCAAAGTAAGCCTGACTCAGATTCCCACCGACTCTCTTAGTGAGATCCTGTTATATATAGAAGTAGTTAAGATATTGGATAGGAAAGGATTCCTACAACTGCCTGGAATGACATAAAGATGGTCAGCTCTAGAGGCAGAGGCCTTGACTTCAGTCTCAACCCCTCTGCAGCTCTGGGCAAGTTAAGTAAATTTCTAACCCCAGTCTACTCATCTAGAAAATGGACAAGAATTATTATTGCTGTAATGTTTTTACCACAGGGCTATTGTGAGACATTTCATCTGAAGGCCCTTTGAAATGTACAAATGTAAATGTGTAAATGCGTTAGTTATTGATGTTTTTGTTTGTATTCTTAATAAATCCAAGAGGGGAGAACATGTCTTACAGCTTGGCAGTGACTTTAATAAATGCTGAAAGGTTATAAAGATGGGGAATCTGAGGGTGCTTGGGGTCATCTGATTTGTAAGTGAACCACTTCCTAAGAGTGCGGTTGGCTGGTCTGATTGCACAAGATCCCCAGGGAAGGGGTTCTAAAATGTTGTGGCCCAGATTCGGGCCTCTGCCTCATTAAGGAGGTAGAGATGGGTCTATTGCCAAGGTGTGACTTAGGTATATTTATATAATCAGAGAGCACTGGACTTAAATATTACCTGACGCTTTTCAAAGATGAATTCTACAAATCAGGATTGCGTACATGAATACAGTTAAGAAATTCAAGCATGTTTAGAGTGCCTCAGAGGACTATAAAAAGGACTCCTTCCAGAAATGTTGGGCCCATGGATTTAATCTGTGATCCATTCCAGCTCTTTTCTCCAGGACAAGCACAGTCTAGGTCAAGTGTCTGGGGCTGAGGTCATTTGTGTCTCCCATTCATATTCCCTTGGCCGGCTTTTTCTACTCTGCTGGAGAGAGAACAGCATGGTCCCCCTCCATCAACACGATGGGTGACAATCTGGTGAAGGAACAAAATTGGTTCTGAGGTCATGACTTCAGGAGGCTGATGAGTCCCTCTCTCCAACCCTCCCACTGTTTGAGGAATATACAAAGTGACAGGACCCAGATTCTGCCCTTTGGCATCTGGTTTTATATTTTCCCAGCATGCATCATTCATAAATTAATAAGTTCAATAGCTGACATATACAGTAATTTTTCTGGGTTTATCACCTATCCTTCAAATGTACTTTCAGGTTCCTTTTTTTTTGACTCACATGCTATTTAATTGTACATCATGGAAAAAATTAGACATGACCACAGAGAACACAGACTGCCATCTCATCCCTTGCTCCACATCCTTCTGGCAGAACAAAAGGAGAACACTGTTCTTCATGCATCTAGTTTTTATATAACCATTTATAACAGTTCCCCTAAAATCCAAAGGCCATCCGTTGCTCAGTTCATACATTTACTCATCTCCTGACAGATTTAGTTACCGTCCACTGTATGCCAAACACTGTTCGAGGCACTGGAGAAGCGGTGATGACCTAAAGGGACAAAAATCCCTGCCTGTTCTGAGTTTTTATTCTAGCAAACTCTCAATGTGGAAAATAAAATCCAAGGGAAAAAACTGAAATATCATCCTTGATGTCAACTGCTAATAATTTAGAAATGTCCCTCTAGTGCTTTTTCATTTGTCTTCATTTTAAAATCTTAATCATTAAAAAAGGTAATATATACAATTCTCTCTATTTTTCTGTATATTTGAAAGTTTTAATAATAATACATTTTTCCAGGTAATACAGGGACTGGGGCCTCTCCACCTGTGTCTGTCCTTCAGAAGAAAACGGGTTTCCCTCCCAGCCTCCTGCCTGTTGTTCCAGAGCGAATCTGTGGATGTGCAAGCGCATGTCTGTGCCTGCTTGGATTCCCCACTGGGAATCCCAAGAAGCTGGGTTTCCCAGACAGGATCTGCCCACTGGGCCCCTCTCCATCCCAGATGATTTGGGATGAGGGGACCGGAGAGTATGTCCTTGGGGCTGGAAGTGCCTCTACTCCATGAGAACCTGGCCTGTGCCCATGACCTGGCCCAGGTCTGAGAAGACCAGGGCTCTCCCCAGAATGAGCACCTCCCCACCATGATAATGCAAGCTGGGCGCAGAACCACAACCTCTCTGAGCCCCGGTTTTCTTGGTGGTGGTAAGTACATGATGCTCTCTGACTGGTCTCACCCAGGTCCTCGTGGGGACAAGTGGGCTGAGACAGAATCTTACAGTAAGAGTCCTACCTGCAGTGCCTCGTATAGTGAAAAATGGTCCTAGAGCAGAGGTCCCCCCTTTGTTGGCACATTAGGATCAGCATATATATAGATATATACATAAATATTACTATAAAACCTGAAACGGTATCAGCCAAAGTGCTCCAGAGGTGGGGAGTCAAGCAGTTCTCGAGGCGGGGGTGGGTATGGAGGGAGGGGCACCTGCGAGAGCTGGCTACACAGGCGGGTTGGGTCTGCTGTACACTGACGATTTGTGCACTTTACCCCACGTGTGTTCTATTCCGATAAAAGTGTTAGAGATCACACACCCACGCGCGCACACACACACACACACACACACAGATTGCCTCTAAAAGGTTACTAGCAGCCCCTCTCAGACGGTTAGCTTTCGAGAACTTGGGTGTTTTCCTCTGTGCTTTAATGCATTGTTCAAATTTTTTTTACAATGAGCAGGTATCATTTTGTAAAAATAAAAAAATTTAAACGAAAGTTAGTGGAGAAGAAAGGACACGGAAAGAGAGGAAGAGGGAGAGACACTTTATCATTTGTAGGACAGCTCTGCTGGTGCCTCATATTTTTTATAAAGCCAACAGGAATTATTTGCCTGCTTTTCCTTGCAGACCAGTTCCCTAGCAAATAGCCCAGCCCAGTCCCTCCTCATGGCTTTCATTCCTCATCTCGTGTCCTTCCCAAGTCCTGGGACTCTCACCTCAGCTCCGCGTCTTTCTGGAACAGTGGCTTACTGGGATCTTTGTTGAATCTGGTGAGGGGAGGCCCTAGTTCTGTGTTCAGTGGAGCATGGGCATGCTCCCTTGGGACCTCTGCCCGGCAGCTCCCCTGGGCATTCAGAGGATCTGGAGAAGTTGAGGCACACACTTTTCTCTGCTGGAGATAGGAATCTATTGAGTGTATGCTTGAAATTCCTGAAATTCATCTGGCCAGACTCAGAAATCCAGAACTAACTTTCCTTCTTGTACTTAATGCCTCTTGCAAATTTTCCCTGCCAGACAGAGGGAAAAGGAGCAGGTATTATTGACCCAGCAATGTGATTGGAGAGCGTGAAAAACTTAGCAATGATCACACAGTTGAAGAGAAGGTGCCCTGAAATCATTTTATCAGACTATTTGCAGTGACTCTTTTGTTATCGATTGGTTGGTGGAGGAGAAAGAAATTTTGATAGCTTTTGTTATTATCTATCAGTACATCCTATAAACTCAAAAACCTTTTTTTTTGAGCACCCCATTGACCATTGCCCTGTAAATAACGACCAGGTGCCCATTTCAAGGAGGAATTAGCCACAGCTATGTCAACAGGGGTTGCATGCTCCCTGTCCACCAATGTGACTACCCAGGACACCCTGAGAAATAGATGTAAAAATGCCCACTGTCCACAGTCTGAGGATGGCTGTGGGTGTCTCCTGCCTCTTTCAGAGACAGAATCAAATCTGATAGCAATGTTCTGAGCTCTCATTTTACTGAGCACTTACTCTGAAGGTCCAATAAGGAGAGCAAAGAGTGTCAGAAACTTAAAATAGGAAAAATGAAGTTGAGGTTTGCTCTGGAATAAGAGAAGCCAGACAGCTACCTGCTGAAAGTTACAGGAGACAGCGAGGAGCTGAGGAGCAGGGCCAGGTCAGAGGCCAAAAGGGCTGCCAGCCCCAGGAGAGCCCAGGTGTCCTCTAATGAGGAACTGGTACATTGTGAACTAGCTCTCCCCACATCCCTTGCCTGCATCCCTTTTGTTTTCTCTTAATTTTTAAGAACGTGCTTTGTGAAAATGCCTACATCCTGCCCAGCTCTTCTAAGGGAAGACAGGGGAAGATGGGAGCTGTCATAAACCAGAGAGAAAGGAGAGGTGGGAATTTGTTCAGGTGGAGCTGTGACCACCCACCCTTTCCATGTCCACGGCATACTGTCCTCTCCCTTTTTCATTACAATAAACCTGATACATAGTCCAGGTCAGCTAGTGGAGAGGAAAAAAATCAAAGGGAACCCATCAGGACAGCTCTCTCCTCCTAGGCAAGCAGACAGCCCCTCTGCCAGCATTTTCCACCGTGAGTTCTGTCGGCCCAGGTTCTCTGGATTATGGCAGGCATTTTTCAAATAAAGGTTTCAAAGCAGAAGAGGTTGCTACCACAGGACATCTCAAAGCCATTTCTACGGGTTGTAAGCTGAAAAATGGACCCCAAAGATTTCCAGTCCTAAGCACTGGAAACTTGTATGGTTGGAAGGGTCTTTGCAGATGCGACTAAGTTAAGGATTTTGAGATGGGAGATTATCCAGGTGGGCCCTAAATGCAATTATAAGAGTCCTTAGAGGTGTCAGATGGAGGGAGATTTGACATGGATGGAAGGGGAGAGACAGCATGAGTAGAAAGGGAGATATTGGTGGGGTGCAGTCACAAGCCAAGGAACGCCGCCAGCAGTCACCAGCAGCCAGAAGAGATTCTCGCTCAGAGCCTGGCCCTGTGGACACCTTGACTGTGACCCAAAGGTACTGGTCTCAGACTTCTGGCCTCCAGAACTGTGAGAGAGTACATTTCTGCTGCTTTAAGCCACCAAGTTTTCAGTGATTTATTATAGCAGCCATAAGAAACTAATACATGTGCTCAATGAAGACATAATTACAAGTTTCCTGAAGGTCTGGGACTCTGTCTGATTTGTTTCCTAATACCCAGCCTCTGAATAATACTGGCATTGGTCATGCCCAATAAATATTTGTGGAATAAATGTTGGGTGTTCATGAATCTCCAAGGGAGGGTAATAATTTGTGGGGCTTCCCAAACTTATTTACTAAAAGAACTTTTTTTTTCAAAAAGCTTTGGTATAAGGGCTGTCCACTTTGGGCAATGCTGATTTCTTTTTTTGCTGAATCTTTGGGAAGATGTGGAGGGGGGTGTTTAAATGGTGCATTGTATATTCTGGCTCCGTAACCATGTTTTCACTTTGGGATGCCCAGTGTCTTACAAAGTGTCCCATATTCACATATAATGGGTGATGGGAAATGTTTGTGGCTGTTGATACTCAGATTGTGAAGAAAAATATTTATGGGATTGAATGGCTCCAGTCACACATTTGTATTGAGCAAAAAAGTGATGCTTTGAAATGTTTAAATGCTACACAGGCACTATTTATAGATTCTCCGTTTAAAAGGAGAGGCAGTCAGAAATGTCATGCTTGCTGAGCTTTACAGTAATAACACTATTTATTGCAGAGATACAAATAGTAATGCTAGCAATATTTAGCAGTGGCATCCAGCTTCCCATTTCCAATGCAAGCTAACGCGCTGTTCTGTGTGTCAACTGCAAATTATCAATTACAGTTCCCCTGAAGGGGGCCAGCTTCCTTTCTGTGTACAAGAATGAGAGAAGCCCTCACTCTCCTTGCCTTCCCCATCATGTTTATTTCAGGTTTTTGAATGAAAAATGCACAAAGATATTACTCAGATCTGTGGGCACTTGGGGTATACGGGTGATGGTGGTACAATTCTTTCACAGAGAACGAGAACACACAGGAGTGAGATCTGCTCTGCCCTGTGCATGTATTATTTTGAATTTGTTCACAAGATGCACTCCCAGAAGGAGGTTAAGAAACCGAGGACCAAAAGGTGAAAGGTCTGGGCAAAAGGAGGGTGGTAGTGGTAGTAGTGATGGTAGTGTTGAAAGCATTCCTGTCTCTGTTTAAGAAAGCTTTTGTTGTTGTTCAGAGCACTGTTTTTCCCCCAAGAAAACATAACTGTATTGACAAATTCTAAGCAGCTCTGTAAGAAAGGGAATTACATACCCAGATGGAGGAGGTTTCTGAGAAGCAGAAGTATATTTAAATGAGTAGCCATAAAAGGTAAAACTTCAGAAATCAAAAGACATCAAAGAGAAGAGAGCTTTTTTTTTTTTATGGAACGCTTTAAGAATTGGCATGTCATCCTTGCACAGGGGCCATGCTAATCTTCTCTGTATCGTTCCTTTTTTTTTTTTTTTAGTATATGTGCTGCCGAAGTGAGCACGAGAAGAGAACTTTATAACTCTGCAATCATGGAATTCAAAGAATGAAATAGGTTTTTGTGTTTGTCACCCTTTCCAATAGTTAAAATTATTTAGTTATGTTTGTTGTCAAGATCACTTTCAGTAATGGACAATATTTGTTGTTCCACAGGATAATCTGGGTTACCCCCAGGCTCTCTTAGTACAGTCAGGTCATTTGGAAAGAACAATATTCTGAGTGGACGAGGGAGTTTCTGTAGGGTAACCCCTCTCTGTTAAGGCCATTGAGACACCAATTAAAATGCCAGCGATCTAGAAACCTCTTAGTGAATATGTAAAAGCTTTGAAGGAGAAAGAAATGAGTCTTCTTAGGAGCTATGTAAGAAGAAAGAAGAGTAAACACCTTAAAAGTAAGTGCAAACCTTATTCAATGCATACCATTAATAGCAGGAAACCTTTAAGGTTCCTGTCCCTTCTAAAAAAGACAACTACAAGAATCACAATCAGAATATAGATGATCTCCATTCTCAGATAAAGAAGAATGGAAGAGACCAACCACTGAATGTGTTTGGGATTTTAAAAACAGAAAGGTAGCCATTGCTTTAAACAGAAAAATCTAGAACAGTCTAGAAGCAGAGGAAGCAAGAGAGGAGACAACACTCCAGAATATCGAATCATTAAAATATAGGATATAGTGTATATCAACTATACTTCAATAAAAAAAAACCTATTCAAAAAAAAATTAAAAACAAAGGATAAACTGGAAACTCAGTGCAAAATAAAGAAAGATCAAAAAGTCCATGAATATCATGAAAGAAAAAAAAAGCACAGGGATTCTGAGTGGAAAGCATGGTTTTCCAAAGCTGACAGTGAGGCAGCTTGTCGCAAAAGGTCGATAAACGGTAGCCCCGGCTGAAGTTGTTGTCTCTGAGGATGTGATTAGTACCCCAGACAATCATTTAAACTGTAAGCAAGAAGAATTCCCAAAACTCATTTAAGAGCTTAGACTGGAAACTGAACCAGTGTTGAGTATGTGTACATTTGATTTCATAGGTATTTAAAGTATTCCACATCTCATTCCCCAAAAGAATCTCAGTTGTGTAGGGGCAGTTACATAACAGAGGAGCTACAAAGAAAGAAATAATTAGTTCAATCGATATATAAATAAATGAACAGCGCTCTGGAATAACAGCATCTCTGACCAAGAGGCTGGTCCCTCTGGCTATTCTCAGCAATTGTTTGAGAGCATCTTAGTGTTTAGGAGAAGTTACTGCAGTCGGTGGCAGAGCTAAATTTTGAATTCTAAACTCCATGCTCCTCCCAGCAAGGGCCCACGGACTCTGACAAGCACAGAGAGCCAGCCAGCTAGTATCTCTAAAATTCCCCATTAAGAACAGAGAAGCCAACCACGGTTTCTCTGTGATAAGCGTAAGATGAATACAAGCCATGGATACAGTGTTGCCTGTTCTAGTTTGTTCTTATTTAAAATGTAATAAAGAGTGGTGATTTTTCTGCTTTTAAAAGTGCCTTAGATTAGAATGAGATCAATTGAGACTGTAACCTTCCTGAAGGCAATGGAAAGCTATCTAGAATGTTCCTTAAAAGGAGGGAGGGGAAAGGAGATTCTCATATTATCCACCAGATCTGATAGCAGAAAACCCTGTGTAAACTCCCTGACCACATGTTTTGCCTTCAGATAGCATCTTCAGAGTTATGGCAATAAACAGCATCAGTGACAGAAAAGTACAAAAAAGTTTCAAAAATGGCTTTTCTAAGATAAACAAGCTATGTTGAATGGAAGACGGAAGGGAGGAGAGAGTAGGCGCAAAGCCAAGGGTGCAACATTCGAAGTGTCAGTCACTACTATGTAGTTACAAAAATACAAATGTGTGTTTTCTTTTTCTTTTCAGAATTGAGCGAAGCCAAAGAAGCTTAAATATGACTCTTCCCCAAATGAACAGAACAAGAAATGTAACAAATAGAGAATAATAAAAATGAAATAAGGTCACAGCATTGAAATAGAACAATTGTAAGAGTATATGCCAATGGATTAAATTTCCCTTCAGGGTGTATTTAAGAAAATAATTGCAGGAATATTCTACTTAAAAAAGGAAGACAAGAAGATGTGGAAAGGGTAAAAATAATTAGTTGGGTCAGAAACCATCAGTCAAACATATTATTAAAAACAGTATAAAGCAAAACATTGGAAGCAATACAAGTGAGTTTACTATGTGACAATAAAAGGCAAAATGATCAGTGAAAGCAGAAAGTGCTAAACTTAAACGAACTAAACATATTGCAACAAAGTATGTGAAAGAAACTTAGAATTACAAGATGAAACTAGAAAGAGAAAATTGTAGCAGAAATCCTTATCGTGCCATAACAATTAGATGAAATTGGGGAAAAAATAAGAATTTTCAAAACTACAATTTATAAGGTTGAATGAGCAATTTTATGGTGTGTGTCTAAAGGAAAAACACAGACTATGGAAAGCTTTTACACAAAAATGTTAACAGAAAATTTCAATAAAGGAAAAATACCAAAAATTATACATACTTCATTATATGATCTCATTGCAAAAATGTCAATATTTTATTTCAAATAAAAAAAAATGACCAAATTCCAATGGAACAAAGATTCTAACCATCACCTGGTCAGGGAAGAAATTTGAAATACGCTAATAAATCATTTTAAAATATGGAAAAGAAAGGCAATGTTGATCAAATCTTTGAACTTAAAGGAAAGATATATTCAGAGGAAATTTACTGCTTTAAATGCTTTTATTAGTAAGGAAAGCAAAATTTCAAAAACTGGAAATACACTTCTAGAAAAAGAACCAAGCAAAAACCTCCAGGGAAAAAAATACTTGCAGAAGTAAATGAATGGAGCAAGAAAGATTCTCTGCAACACTTTTTTCCTACTTTGAAAAGCCAAAGCAAACAAAACAAACGAACAAACACAAAAAAAACTGAATTCACTAGTAAATTAAATGAGAAAAAATAATTTTTAGAAAGCAGAAAAATTTTGATTTTGTTATCCATATACAGTGGTAATGCATTTGGACATTCAGGTCAAATGGATGATTTTACCAAAGTTACAGAATTTAAAGAGGCTGACGTGTGACTAGACCAAGAGCTTAGGAAGAAATTTAGAAGGTTAGTTTAAAAACTGCTCTCCTTGCTACAATGACACAATGAATTAATTGAAAATCGTTTCAAAATTTCAAATGAAACTAATTACAACTCAAAAAATTATTTAAAGTTAAATATTTCTTAGTTTATTCTAGCAGACAAAAATTAGCCTGTTCTTAAATCTGGTAATACTACAAAGGAAATCTCCCTCTCGATGAAGCTCTTATAAATATGAAAATATCTGTAAATACAGTATAACCCTGTTTTAAAAGCATTTTTACCACGAACAGGTAGGGCTTATCATAGTAATATGCCTAATTTAAACAAATAACATTATAAATAAAAAACACAACTTAAATAATTTCAGAAACAAAATTTACATGGCCTTAATAAAAGACTAAAATATTTGATAAAAAATGCAATGCTCTTTTCTGGTAAAAGCTTAAAAATGGAAATAGGAAAATATCTCTTTAACATGATAAAACCTGTCTATAATAGAGAAACTTTTAAAGCATTTTATTTAAGAACAGGTAAAACAAAGGATTTTTAAAAAGTATTTAGTATATCTTTGGAGAGTCTTGTTATCCTAACAATGCTTCAAACATGTACTAGAGAATCAATATGATAAAATAAAAAATAAAATCATTAAGCTGAATCTGAAAAAACTAAGGATTTTAACCAAAATCATTAGAAATAAAAAGAGAGTTCATGAAAGTGTCCAGATAAAGGCTTAATCCACAACGCATTTCTAGTAAAAACGATCATGTAACTGGCAATTGGTTTAAGACAGTTCCACTCACGGTACTAACAAAAATATATAATATTCCAGAGTTACCCTAACTCAAAATGTACAAACAAAACCAGAAAGTGTTATATGTTAAAAGAAGATGCAAAAGAAGACAATTGTACTACACTACATTGGGTGACTGAGTATAAAAAAGACTATATTTCCCCACTTATTAATTTTTATATCTGATTTACTTTTGATTAAATCTAAAAAAAGTTTACAAAAACCTGACAAAAATTATTCTAATATTATTCTCAAGAATAAATATGGGTAAAATAAATTATGGGTAAAAGAATAAATAATAAGCAAACTTGTTAAAGATTTTTCTTCATTATAATGCCAAAAACAAATAAAACAAAATGCATGCTTGTTGAAAAATTTAGAAGCACAGAATAGTGTGAAAAGAAAATAAAAATCATTATGGTTTGATTTAAAAAAGAGAAACAAGTTTAAACACAACAGAGAATGCAGGAGTAGAGACTACCATACATAAGAACTTACTAAATGATAAACATTAACAAAATCAATGAAGAGGTACTAATTATTTAATAAATGTTGCTTGGGGGATAATTAGAGATCAAAATGAAGAAAAGATTAACTTAGACCTATACCTCAAGTCCACTACCATAATAAACAGTGAGTGGATTAAATGGTATGCTAATAATTGTAATAGTAACAATAGGAAAACTAGGAGAAAAGAGAATAGGACTATGTATGAAAATAATTTTGATTATTCAAGCAACAGAAAAAATAGATTGATAGAAATCAATATCTAAAAATCATATATGATAATGAAAAATATTTGAAATGAATGATAGACAAATGCTTACTATCTAAAATAGATGAAGGATTTATATAAATTTATTAGAAAAGAACCAAACACTAGAGATCCAGAGACAGATATTAAAAGAAACGTATAGTTTAAACAGAAGAAAATACTGATAGGAAACCAATCTGATGTACCAACCACCTTTTCTAAAATTTAAAGTAATTCAAATTGAATCAATGTATCACACTCATTAAAGTAAATTAAAGCAAATGACGAAACTCACTTCTAGCCGGGCTTTGGGAAACAGAGGACTCTTGTTTGTTGTTGGCAATAAAAATGCATTCATTTTATCTGGAAGGAAATCTGAGGGCATATCACAAACGTTTCATTCAGAAAAATTTGCCTCTCAAAATTTATCCTACTAAAATTAATTTTAAAAAATTATATACAAAGATACAATAACATTGTTTAAATTTATAAACACTGAAAACAATTTAATTATATACATAAAAAGTATATAATTGTTTAATTATATAAAAGCAATTTAATTATACAGTTTACGTATATTCAACTGTAAATGTTTGAAATGAACTATGATGGTGGTTAGTCCTAGGCTAGGTGGGCATCACGCCAGAACTTATAGGATTTTATTTGATAAAAGAATTAATTTACTAAAGAAAGTTTGAGAGCTACTCCTTTCCAAGAAAAAAAAACGTTAAGGTCATTGAAGATGCATTGACAAACGTGTAATAAACAAGTGAAAAAAGCAGAAAATAACAGTGTATGAAAATATGTAAAACTATGGATAAAAGTGGTGTGAAATCCATTAACATGTGGACAAAAATCAGAAAAAGGCTTAAAATAATATCATTGAATGATTTAATCAAAGAATGTGAATATTATTTTAAAAATGTTTTATTAGTAAATAAAATTAAAATCTTAGGTTGAAAAATAGAAAAGGAAAGGATGTATCTTTAAACTCTGAATAGTGTAAGAATCATGCTTTTTTGTATATATTTCCCAAATCACACCTGAGCAGGACCACCTATTAAAATCAGAAGTATGTTTTCCCCACTTGGGCTGACAAAACAAAAGAAAATTATTTCAGACTGGGCTCCTTTGCCACTTCTCTCATTCAATTCCTTAGGATCTTTTTCTTGAGCAAAAATCTCAGTGAAGAATTGTGGGTTACTCAAGCAATCTGAAGCCAAATCTCTTTTGACTTACTGGTGTTTAGAATGTGCCAGTTGTCTGTATGGTTGTTTCTGGTATTAATATGATATTTAGTTAAATATCTTTACTTTTTTTTTAAGTAAAACAAAAATATTTCAATCAAAAACAGCAGCATTCTTCCACTCTCTTTTTGATACGTGTGTGTGTGTGTGTGTGTGTGTGTGTTTCATTCCAGAAGAACATGGGAGAGGGTAAGGGTCTTTTGGCCTGTAATGCTCGCTTGCTCAAAGGAGTTTTTGAGGACAAAGACCATGTGGGTTTCATCTCTTTATGATACTGCTGCTCCTGTGTAAACCACTGTTGATGAAAATTACCAAACCAAATAAAAACACAGTACTAAGATAATTAGGAAACAATGGAATGAATTAGAACAATAGGCTAGACAGCAGTTATATATCTATATATATATATAGATATATATAAATGAAGTACCTGCACTCTTTTAAGAAAATTTGTCCTTAACCATTTGCTATTAAAATATCTCCTAAGCCGTTTATTATTAATAGTTTCATTCATATTTTTCATCCTTAGAGCATCTACATTATTGCCATGCAGCACCTCTGGGCATTTTAACCCTTTCAGAAAGTGGAAACCAAGTTTTGTATTTTTTTCAGAAGAGTTCTTTGAATGGAAGCTCTCTACACAGTTAGCTTTCTTAACTTTGCACGTTGACCCAATATTTTCGCATTGGAAACATCACAGATCTGACAGAGGGGGGCACATTTTTGGAAAGTAGCTTGGGCTTTCTTGGAGAATGTTCAGGACGTGAGGTCAGAAGTCTTGGGCGTGAGTGGCTGCTCTTTCAGCATTCCCAAACCTCAGAGTCTGCACCTATAAAAGGCGGTAGTGATGATAACCATGCAAACACGGCCAATTTCACACATTAGTTCTAAGACTCAAAGAAAAAAGTTTTTAACTAGATGACATAAAGGTTAAGATGCTACACAAATGCAAGCTATTGTTTATAATACCTGAGGGTGATAATGTCTTTTACTGTAATATCTGAGTGTTGTTTAAGAATTGAACACTCAGTCTATTTTCTATTTTCCATACCACGGGACTGTCTGCCCATCCTGCCCTGACTGTCGTGCTTCCACTCCCAAGAGAGAAGACACAAAAATGCCAACCAGGAGCCCCCTTTACAGCCAGCCTGCTTCCCACCCAGACCCCAGAATCCTGACCTCCCCTCTCCCCCACTAAGTCTCCCACTTGTTTCAGGCAGCAGTCTCTGGCATTGGCCATCTGCAGGCTCTCCTCACAGCCACCTTGGCCGGACCTCCCCACCTCCTGGTCACTTGTAGGTTGCATTTTGCTAGAGATGGACCTCAAAGAATGAAGGGCTATGGCCGCACGTTCTGAACACTTGAGGAAGTGGGTGAGGAAAAATATTTCACAGCAAAGAGAACAGGAGTGAAGACTAAGAAGCAAGACGTGAGATCCTAGGGGTGGCTGGAGGGGCCAGGGCAGGCTACACCAGTGTAACTCCCTACGCACAGACAGCCCTGAGGGAGTCTCCATCCAGATAACAGTGGCAGAGAATGGCTAATCATTCTAATGTGCCAGACGTCGATTCATTTCTTCCATCCCTTCTTAATCTATAAAAGTTAAATTTTTTCTTTTCTATATCAAAACTCTAATTAGACCAATACCATTACATTTTTAGGGAATTTACTCTTATTAATTTCAAAAACACTTTTTAATAAAATGTAATGCTCAGTGTTGGTGAGGATGTCATTATATCTTTTCATCCTTGGCTGCTGAATGTGTAAATCATAAAACTTCCTGCAAGGAAAATTCACACTACTTGTGCATTTGGACCTAGTAATTTTGCTCTGAGGAATTTATCCCAAGGGAATAACCAAATGTTCACAAAAAGTGTGTACAAGGATGTCCACTACAAAATTATTTAAAACTGGGAGAATATTGAAAACATTTTGCATATCCAGCAATGGTTGATTGGTTTAAGTAAGTTAAGGCTCACAGGTAAGATTGCAGTGTATTGTTACAACATTCAGTGAGAACAGCAGAAGCAATGATGGGTGACCCTGGGTGGGTGATTCTGGGTGGGATCTGCATACAAACATATACATATATGACCAGGAAAAAGAAAATGCATGGCTCCTTGGTCCCATATCATCACTGCAACATGAGATAACGGGTGCTTTTAATTTAATTTTACTTTATAGATTTTCCAAGCTTTCTTCAATAAGTATTTTTTGCTTTATTGGGGGAGGGGCTTGAAGAAACATGCTTTAAAAATTTTATATCATGGTAAAAATATACATAACAAATTTTACCATTTTAACTCTTAAAGTGTACAATTTTGTGACATCAATTATAGCCGCAATGTTGTGCACCTATCACCACTATTTCCCAAGCTTTTTCATCTTCCCCAAACAGAAACTCTATGAATAACTCCACAAAGCCGTAATTCTCCCTTCCCCTCTCCTCTCAGCCTCTAATAACCTCTAATTTTTGTCTCTATTAATTTGCCTATTCTTTATATTTCACAGAAACAGAGTCATGCAGTATTTTTCCTTTTCTACCTGGTTTATTTTATTTAGCATTATATTTTTAGAGGGTATCATGTGGTAGCATGTGTCAGAATTTTCTTCCTTTTAAAGGCTAAGTAATATTTCATTGTATGGATATACCACCTTTTGATTATCTGTTCACTGTTGATGGACACTTGGACGATTTCCACCTTTTAGCTACTGGGAATAATGCTGCTATGAATGTTGGTGTCCAAATACCTGTTCAAGACCTTACTTTCAATTCTTTTGGGTAAATATCTATGAGTGGAGTTGCTAGGTCAGGTGGTAATACTATGATTAATTTTTGAGGAATCTAGAGCTTTTTTAACCAGAAAAAAAGACATATTTTAACTCTCAAGGTGGTTCAGCTTTCAAGAATATAATGTAGGGACAGTTTGATGTCAATGCCTATTGGTTGTAAAATTGTATGCCTCAAAATGTTCTGTGTTTGACATGTGCCCACACCAGCTCAAAGCCTATGCCAACATTTAGAAAATGTCAATATAAATTTAATTTATCCAAATATCTGTAAGAGCTTCATGTATGCCAAGTATTCCAAGGCTAGAAGCTAAAAGAATCTTTGTGATCAGTAATTCTTTTTGGAATGGTTCAAGTTGCAAAATCACCCCCGAGAAAACCACATCATTTACTTTATTGCAATTTTTTGCCAACATTTAGATCTTTCCCTCACATTTCCACACACTAAATTTTTAGTTCCAGGCAAGCTCCAAGTATTTTCTTTTAGGAGTTAGGTATCTAATTCTTTAAAATATCAGAATGTCACTTTTCCAATTTAGTCTGAAACTCAATTCTGTTTAGTTTAATTTTTCTTAGGTAACGTCAGAAAAGCATGATTGGTTGCTTATGACTTGAATATTTTAAAAGTGAGAATCATGGAATTTAATAAAGTATATTGTTTTCTCATGAGCTTAAAACATCTACAAGGAATCCAATTCAAATATGATGTTTAACACTCCCAAAATTTTTCCACAAAAATCTTTTCTTATTAACCTGGAAAAAGAGGTAAATCGGACCAACAGTTTTCAGGACAGAGGCTATGTCTTTTTATCTGCTTTGACAACTCTGTGTACACAGAGAAAGTTCTATAAATAGGAGAATGGATAAGTCTAAACAGGAAAAAAAGCATCTTTATAAACAACTGAGTTTCAAACTTTTCTAGTTGCACAACTTAATTGTATGATCTAAAACCACAGATACCTAGAATATATTCCAGAAAAAAAAAATCCAGTGTTTTTTACTGTCGATCAGACATCTTAAAAAATAGGCTTATACAGACAGTGGGGACATAGGAAAGGGAACATAAAAGTAGAAATTTAATAGGCAAAGGATTCATATCTAGAATGCGTAAAGAATTCCTAGAAATCAATAAGAAAAAGACAATTTAGCTTAAAAATTGATAAAGTGTTGAACTGATAATTCCCAGAAGAGGAAATTGGAATAGATAAGAAGCATATAAAACTATGCTCGGTTTCACTTGCAACTGTGGAAATGCAAACTAAAGCAACCCTGAGAAGGCATTTTATACTCACGATATTGGTAAAAATAAAGTCTAACGATATCAGTTGCTAGCATGGACACAGGGAAATAGGACTCTCCTATGGGAGTGTAAATTCATGACATAATTTTGAAGAATAATTCGGAAAAATCTAGAATAGTTGAAAATGTACAGCCCCTGTGACCCAGCAATTCCATGGCTAGGTATCTACTCTTGAGAAACTCTTACATATGTGCTTAGGGAAATAACTGGAAATTCCTACACCAAAAACAGCAAGTCTTATGGGGAGAACAGGATTGGGGAAAATCACTCAAAACCTGTGAAATTTTGTCACCCAAGAACTAAAAAAACAAAAATAGTTTTAAAATCATGACAAAAAGACAGTCCAATTAATCTGCCGCTGACATTCACCACTAGAATCCCAGATCCTGTCTTTTAGGGCTCTTTCCATCCTGGATGGGTAGCTGTGGGTAGTCTCTAGTAGAGACCATTTTCATAAAAATTTAAAATATGGTCCTGGGGATAGACTTCTTCCCCAGTTTTAATACAAGAGGAAATGCTTCTGATTTCTTCATTTTCCTTATCTGTGAACCCAGTGTTACCAGATGACTTCATAGTGGAAAGTGTAGTGGTCCTTGAAGCCATTAAACCTGTCACTGATTTAAAGAAAGACATTTCTATAGATTTTTTACCTCATGTCTGCATTCATTACTAAAGACTTCATCTTCTAATCAATTTAAAACAGTTCACATTGGGAAAAATCACATATGAACCAACATGACTTTCATTTTCTACCAACATTCTTCCCCTATTTCCCAATGGTGTGTTAGGTAATTTGTACAAAAAGTACCCTGAGTTGTAACAAGGAAGTTCATTACAGTCTTGTGTGTGTTATAGTGAGAGTTGGACAGGGGACCCCTAAGTGCCTCTCACTTGGGAATGGATAAGTAAGACGTGGCATATTCAAATCATGGGGTATTATATAACAACGAGGGCAAAAAACTAGATCTATATGCATTAATATGAATAGATCTTGAAAACACATTAAGTTTATAAAGCAAAGTACAGAATGTATATAATTTTTTAGGTCATGTAAAATAAAACTAAGGGTTACATGCAGTAAAAGTATAAAAATTTAGATGGAAAAGATGCATACCAAAATAATGATAATCATTTTCTCTGCAGTGGGCAGGAGAAGAATGAAACCAGAGAACAAAACCATCTGTAAATTTTATTTAAGCAAATAAAGATCTAAAGCAAAAATGAGAAAATGGTATCCTTTGCTCCAAATTCTGGCACATGGGGACTGTGTCTCTTCAAAACTCTTCCACTTATTTTCAGCAATTAAATTTTTCCCAATTAAAAAGGTAGGAATTTAACTCAGTTTACCAGACATTTACTGATGGCTTCATATGTGCACATACGCCCCTAAGTAACATGAGTGAAAGAAGCAATGCAAACTCTGCCCACAAATGGTTTGCACATGAGTGCGGACAATAAACAGGGAAGTAAGGAGATCAGGAGGAAAAGCTGATTTCATGAGCCCAGGCTGCTCATTCTGGAGAGATGCAAGAGTTTGTGGCATGAACGAGGGGACTTTTCTCTTTAAGGTATGACCTGTTGTAGAAATACAAGGTTTCTTTTTGTTTGTTTGTTTTCAGTTTAACTCCTTTCCACGTGAAAACCCAAGAAAATGAGACAAGGGGACCCGATGATGTCATCATAAATGGCACAGGAAACCCTAATTCCACTCATTTTAAATGTTATTTTAATAAGGCAGAATTCAAGTTCAGCCATGGAAAAATGCTAACACCATTTTGCTAACTAAATTCATGTTGTGAACAGTACAAAAAAAATGTTGTCTGTGCCCGTGTTGAAGGCAGAATGTTACCACTATGACATTGTAAGTTGTACCGCCTTAGGCACACCTCTTATCCTCTCCTTACGCTTTTATTCTCCATCTGTGAAAAAGGCCATGGTAATAATGACCATGTCTGTGAGTCAAGGAAAGGGACTCGGTACAACAGGTACAATGCCTGGCTGAAAACAAGCACTCAACAAAGGTACTTTCTTCTCCTCCTTTTCTAGAAGAATCTATTTATATACAGGTAATATCAATGTTGCAGTAATTACAAATGATCATTACCCAATCGTTAATGTAAAATTTCTTATTTTATTGCCATTTGTTATTCTCATAAAACTTCTTTTTATAATTTTGAAAATAATAAAAGATATAGTCCATTTAAAGGAGTCTGCATTCCAAATACTTTCCTATTTCTCACAATTTTCTTACAATACAGGGATAGTGAACTTGGGGTTAAAAAAAATGTCCACAGAGGGCTTTAGGGGTCCCTGAGCCCTGCAAATTGCAAAATTGTTTGAATAAAGGCAGATTTTTTCAGGGAGAGAATCCACCCTTTTATCAGATGACCCCTTACAACCACTGCTGTAATCTTATATTGTGTGTCTTTCACTATAACCCAGTTTTTGAATGATACACAAGATTTAAACCTCCCAGTTTTTGAATGATACACAAGATTTAAACCTATCTGCCTACCTTTATGATAACAAAAAGATTAAGGAGGGGGATGGGAGTGGAGGATGGGAATAAAATAGCATAAATTAGTAAAACAATAGAAAAGCCTCATACAGAACAATGTAGGATGAACATAACCCCCTGGATCTGTGGCTCATTGAAAAGCAAGAAGCGAGCAGTACCCTGGCGACAGTCAATCCGTGATAAGCAGATGAGCAGAATATTTGTAAGAATATGTCACATATCCTCTTTTGTTGGATAAATATTTTTCTGCTGTCTTAGTTGTGAACCAAGAGGAAATGGTTAATGAAAACTTAATGCCTCTAT
This sequence comes from Smutsia gigantea, assembly GCA_032199065.1. Lineage (NCBI taxonomy): Eukaryota > Metazoa > Chordata > Mammalia > Pholidota > Manidae > Smutsia > Smutsia gigantea. The sequence goes on along the minus strand of JAVSCE010021211.1, from coordinate 7,289 downwards.
TGCAAAGGTCCAATTTTGGAGAGTGGGAAACTTCTCTACCTTTACACCCCAAGTGTTGTGGATTTGCAGGGGAGCTCTGGTTCCTATGGGAAATATCCAGATCTCTTTATCTTCCTCCATCCTCACTCCCACAGGCTGGTGTCCCTGTGACAAAGTAAAGTACTACATGCCCTCTCCCACTGGTCCCTAATAATAATTTTGGTGCTATTCAGGCTGTGGTCTTTGTAGATTCATCAGAAGTTCCCATCTGTTCCCTCCTCCTAACGTCAGGAGACTTCTGACTGACATGGTGATCTGGTCCCATCCACATCCCCTTTTTCTTTTTTTGTAGGTGGACATGGTCAATGTTCCCATGGGCAGGAGAAGTCAGCTTTTTAGAGGCCTCAAAAACTCCCCCAACTCTGGGAATGGGATTTTAGCACCTAGCTGCAGATTTCAACTGCAGATGGGGGCATTGGCTATTCTGCTGTCAGGAGCCCCTGGCTTCAGCCCCGGCCTCCACCGATCTGAGGCTCATCCCTCCTCTGCCCTCCCTTGGCCTCCTCTCCACTCACACCCCACAGTCTCCTCTGGCATATCTGATAACAGGCAGTGATTTTCTCACTTAAAAAAAAAGTAGTGGATTTATTCCTTCCAATGAACTATTGAACCAAAATTCAATCTATAAAGCAGCTTGAAGCAGAATAGAGGGGTGGAACTGATCATATCTCTACTTACTTCACTTCTTTGCCGGGGAAACAAAGCAGTCACTGGTTACTCACTCCATCAAGTTTCTTGATCACAAACAGCAAAATCCAATGCTAGGCCCCTGATCAGGGAAGGAATTTGCTGGAAGTTGGCTGTGTGGCTGTGGCTGAGAATTGTAAGGAATGCTGGAAGAAGCAGGCTCAAAAAAATGGGAAGGAGCCAAGAGGGTCTAGATTAGCTGAATTCCTTCTGAGAAGGAAGGCGTGTATGACCATGCAGTTAATGCATCACATAATTCCAGGGTGCCAATCACTAGTCTTGTGCAACGTACAACTTGCAGCTTGCACGGCCGTCCATGACAATCCTGAGCAGGTGATGTTCAGATGCTGGGCTGCCCAGAAAGACAGTATCCTTCCTGCTCTGCTCCTGTGCACTGCTTTACCTATTTTAGCTCATTTCATCCTCTCCAAGGCCCACAGAACATCATAAAAATAATTGGGGACCGTTGATAAAAGGCAGATTTCTAGGCTTTGCCCCCTACAATCCACCTGATAAAAAAGTCTGGGTAGCAGCCTGGGAAGTTCCATTTTACAAGCACGCAGCTGATTCTGGTATGGGTAGCACAGGAAACACGTTGCCCTGCATGCGAAATTTTAGTATTGCCATTTTGCAGACGGGGGAAGTTCCACTCACTCAAGTCACACAGCTGGCAATTGGCAAAGTCGGGGTTTGAAGATGTGGTCTTTGGAGATTCTTCTGTTCCTGTTTCCAAAACTTCAGTTCCCTACTGTCCCAAATGTCACTTCATATTTCCTTAAACTGGTTTTATTAAAAATAGAACTTAGATTTATTTTAAAAGAAAAACTTGTTTATTTCCACAAATAAAAAAATGCCAATGTCACTTGCTATAAATAGGAGGTATTTATACAGGTGAGATGGCAGCTGCCAATGACGAATCTTGGTCCCACACCTGTAAGGCAGGAGCTTTGCCCATCCTGAAAACAGGGTCCAAGCAATGCAGCCTCCACAGTGAGCCCACTTGCTTACCTCTCCCCATGGATGCACAAACAAACAGACTCAGCATATGTATAACTGTACATAAGGTTTTCTTAACCTGAGGTTCAAGTATGGGCTCAGCGGTGAGGTTTCTCCCACCCTGAGATAATTTTTTCATGCTGCTTGATCTACGTGAATGTTTTCCTGGGTTGAGGGTCCATGGCCCTCATCTGAGTCTCAAAGGGGCCCATTACTCAAAAGAGGTTAAGAACTGCTGTTGGAAATGATGTTTCTAATTTTTTCTCTTTAGTCTGCATCCCATGACTCTCCCTCTGCCTAATCTCCTTCAAGGATCCCTCCAGGTATGAATTGGTGGCCTCCATCCCTTCCACATGGGCTTCAGGGACTCCTTCTAAAAGGACATTTTGCTTATTTCCATCAGTGCCCGTTGGAAGAGTAGAAGACACCGAAAGGGCCTTCTGAATGCTGTGAATGGATCATGACATGTATGTCCTCTCCCCAAACGTCTGCTTCTAAATAGACAGCACCTTTGGTCTGGGTGCTGTAATAAGCTGAGCCAGTTCCCTACTTTTCCTTTCTTTTTCTTCTTAAAAAATTATAAATAAAACAATAAGTAAATGGATGGCAGATGGTGAGAGCCAGGTTTCTCTTTGTTGCAGTGGGAGCAGTGGGAGGAAATCAGAATGACCCATGGGCTAATGGGTTAGAGTTGGGGACTCAGTGTGAGACTCCAATATGACTTTATGTTTAGTTTAATCCAGATACAGATATGTGTCAAGACACAGTTACTATACCACATACATTGCCTTGTTTTGTCAGCTAACAGGACCTAGGAGCAACGACACCCGAGTAGTGACAAGCACTCTGATTTTGGTGTCTAATAGAATTCTGCAACAGAGGGTACCAGAGCTCTTGGAGAAATGACTGATTCTAGGGTTGGGGCAGGAGATAAAGAAGATGCACCTGTGGTATCTTGTAGTGCAAGAAAACAAGGAAGAGCTAAAAACAACAACAAAACCCAAGAACCAATAAAATGCAATGATGGAGGTGTAGTAAAAGGGACCCAGGAGTCAACCAAACAAGCTCCTAATAGCAAAAGCTGAAACAAGTTGAGCAAAACAAAGTAGCATTGGATTATATTGGATTATAATCCTGAGAATGAAATAAAAGTACATGACTCCATACTGATGTGATGCTTAAACAAATAAATAAATGAGGAGAACAGACCGATTTCCATGCAGAAGAGCTCCAAATAATGTATGGAGATACTCCACCTGATCAGTGGGCGCATAACTCCCCATTCCTTAAGCATAGTGACTTTCTTTTAAAGAGGACAGCATGGAGATACAGGGGAAAAGAGAAACTCTACAGTGGAGGAACCTGATAAACACCACCTCAGCCAGGTGAGCAAGGTCACCATCAACAGTGTAAGTCAGGATGCTCATATGTATTCTTGATATGATGTGACAGGGATGGCACTTTAACCTCCATGGCCTTCCTCCCCAAAACATATGAGCTCCATTTCAAGCATGAGAAAAACACCAGACAAATTCCAGTTGAGGGACATTCTACAAAATACCTGACCGGTACTCCTCAAAGCTGCCAAGGTCATCAGAAACAAGGAAAGTCTGAGAAGCTATCATAGCCAAGAAAAGCCCAAGAAGGCATGATATCTACATGTGATGTGGGATCCTAGATGGGATTTTTGGAACAGGAAATAATAATAATAGGTATTTAGTTAATAATAATAATGTATCAAATAGTGGTTCATTAATTGTGACATGTATCATAATAGTGGTGCTGATACTAGGAGAAACTGGCTTTGAGGTGTGTAGCAGGTCTTTGTGCTATCTTTATAATACTATTGTAAATCTAAAGCTCTCTAAACAAAACCTTTCCTTAAAAAAACAAAAGTCATAAGATAATCCAAGTATACAAAAAAGTACAGAAAATAATTTAACAGACACATATGTACCCATCATCTAGGTTTAACAGATACTAACAGTTTGCCCCATTTGCTTCAGATCTCTTTTGTCTTTTCCAGAAATAAAATGTTACTAATATAATTTAAAAACTACACTTTATTTCTTTCCTCTCTCCTCATTCCCCGAGGTAATGTTTATCATTTCCATGCATATTTTATACTTATACTTCATATGTATATTTCCATTAACAATAAATATTGTTGTTCTTGTGTTGGTACCTACATAAGTGGTAACATGTACTTATGTAACTTTTGCAAATTGCTTTTACACACATATTGGTCGTTAAATGTATCTAAGTTGGTTCACTTAGGTCTAGTGTTTTTAACCTCTGTATAGTACCCTATTGTATGAATTATGCACCATTATTCATCCTTCCACTGAGGGAAAATTACATTGTTTCTAGTTTTTTACTATTGAAGCAATATTCCAATTACCATTCTTGTATGTGTCTCCTAGTGCAAATGTCAAGAGTTTTTAGGGTATTCTCTTTTTGAGTGGAATTGCTGGCTTGTAGGGTAGGTACGTCTTTAGCCTTATGGATATTGCCAATTCCCTTGCCAAAATGGATGTACTAATTTATCTTCCTGAAAGCAGAGAGGAAGAATTCAATTCCGGTATTTATCCTTGTGAGGAATTGGTACTGTCCAATTCTTAATTTTGCTCACCAGGTTGCTGAATATATTTTCATGTTTATTGGATGTTCTGGTTTCCTCTGTGAATTACCTGTTTATAGTTATTGCTATTTTTGTACTAGGTTGCTTATAAATTTCTTTCTGAATACATATTTGATTTGATACAAAGGCAATACAAGGTTCTCAAATATCTTATCCCAGTGATATAAGGGAGCAGGGTCACAAGGTCCCACAAAAGCCAGTTGTACATCTCTTCAGAACTCTGTACTCAGTGACCTCATATTGGTAGCTCAAATTAGCCATGATGGAAAGCACAAAGAAAATTGGCAAGCAAATCAGGGCTTGTGCACTGCTCCCAACATAGCTTACTATCAAATGGTTGACATTAACACACCAGCACACTGTTTCCTTAACCTCATCTGGATCTCATCTACCTCAACCATCTCCCACAATGTGGCTGGTTTGAAAGCAGTCCCTGGCTGCCTAACTTGACTTTTCAGCCTGTTGGAACTGGGCCTTGGACTTCCTTTAGAATCTATTTCATCAGGGTTTCTATAATATAAGATAAATTCAATATCCTATAAAACTAATATATCTTCAACTTTGAAGGAGATCACTATTCATTTAAAATAAAAGCAGACTTCTTCAGTGGTCACCAAACACAGTAATCCAAGCAGAGAAGCAGAACCCAAATATTCAGTGATCCTGGAACTGGAAGGGATCTCAGATGTCACCCTGCCATCCTCAGTCAATCCAGTGCTTCTCTGGACAATTTCTCCACCACGCGGGGATCCACTCTCTGCATGGACATCTCAATATGCAGATCTCTTTCCACACAAGGCAGTGTTCCAAGGAGAGACTGCAAAACAGTGCTAGTTATTTGTTTCTATTGGAAAAGAGAAAATATTCTTAAAAAGAACTGTAACTGTTTTCCTTCCCATTCATCTAGCTCTGCCCATTGGAGTTACCTGGGTTGAGTCTAAACATCATTTTTTAAGGAGTATGAAACCAGAAGTCATATAAGACTTCTCTTAATGTCTATATGTCCAGAACCAGCCCTTTCCTATTCTTGCCCTGCATCAGTGTTCAATTCTTTTGTTGATCAATGGTCTTCCAAGGACAAATATAAACAACTTGACTCTCCAGATGTAGCCTGCAGAGCAGCAGATATCTGCATAACTTTGAGCTCTCACTTACTTGTAGTGTGTCCATGAGGCCAGAAATAGAGTTTGCTGCTAGTAAGGAGGCTGACACATTGATGCTGCTAAAAAAAATTTACTGAAGAAATGTACAAATATATTCCACAGAATAAGGTTCCACTAGAACTTAATATCCCAAGAACATTTCTCATGAGCATTCTCAATAATCAGTTGTGAGATTATCCTGTTTGTGGATCACTGTGGCCACTTGCCCCTGCTGTAGTGATGTTTCTGCTTATCTTTTACACCCACATTCTTAGACGAATATACATGAGAATTCAGAACTGCTAAAAACAATGCGTTCTGCTCTAAGAAACCCTGTGTGAAAAATTTGCATTAATAAAACAAATTAGGAGGCAATTATTCCCTGAGCCTGACTTCTGTTGCCTTGCACTGATTTATAGACTATCAATTACTTGACAGAGAAGGCAAAGGCAGAAGACATGCAACCAAAGTATGAGATACCAAGGTACCACTTTCACTGAAAATCCAAAGAAAGCATGGCATTTCAGAAGAGAAAGGTCTACTCCAACGCGATCACATCATAGAGGAGAAATCAGAGAGGCAAGGCAACCTGCACAGAGTCACACAGCTTTGCAAAATATGGCAGGGCAGGGCAGGGCAGAGGAGCAGCCTGTCTCCTCCTGGCATGGTGCTCAAAAACATCTCGGGTCTGGTGGTATTAATCAGAGAGAACAGAAATTTTTATTTGACCCCATTTTTTAGATCCTACTGTGATGTAGTTCCAAAATGAAGAAGCATCTTTTGTGTTCTCTACCAGGCAGGGATCCTTAGTATTGATAGGTTTGAAAAGTTAATTACATGGAGGAGGGAAGGTGGCACAACCATCTCAGGGACTTAACCACAGCAAATGACAAGTGAGAAAGATGGAGCCGTTACAGTGCTCCTAGCATTTCTTATTTTCCTACAAATTCCCAAGTGAGGAGTTGAACATGTCCACCCTCAGGCCGGGAACAGGCCAGTGCCAACCTGTTCTCAGGGTGCTGGTACAGTGATGGAAGTCTTCCAGACTTCACCTTGGATCTACAGTGATCTCAATGGTGCCCATCACTCCTGGCCCATGTTTTCCAGAAACTTCTCTTATATGTGTTCACCTGAACATGGTTCTGGAAGTAGTCACAAAACGATCTTCCAGCTGTCTCTGTCCAAGTGCTCTCTGAAACCTCCACATTGCTTTTAAGGTTTCATGGGGTTGTGTAGCATTTACGGCCATGTGAGCAGGTTAGCTATGCAAATCTGAAAGAGGCATTCTTCTCAAGTTGAGGGTCAAAGCATCTCAAGGAAACTGGGACTCTTATTGGCTGTGCAGGGACTGGAACCAACTCGTATGTTTCCTGCCCCTGGATTGATCTGTGGAGATCCCTTGATGCTTTTCAGAGCTAATGTCCATATTAGGGGACCTTAGGCAGATGTACCTCTAAATGTGTATTTATCTGTAGAGACAGCTGTGGGCATGGAGGTTGGAGATAAGCATCTCTACTAACTCACATAACAGCAAAAACGAAAGCATTGTGCTAACCTTTTTTAGAACAGCTGCAAAATTTCTAAATTACATAATGTACTCTTTAAACTTGTAAAATTCAGATATAATTACAATGAAGGCATCCATCTTAAGTGTCTACAGTTCCATGCGTTTCTGATGAATGCACACACTACCATAGCCAATACCCCAACGAAGACATAAAGCACTCTCATCACCCTAGGAGGTTCTTTGTGCTTCTTCCTAATCATCCACAACACCCCCTCCC
>JAVSCE010021210.1:0-255917 GCA_032199065.1 Smutsia gigantea | reverse complement strand
TGCATACTTGTTCCAGGCCTAGCATCCACTCTGGGGGTGCTGAAATGTGCAAAGCAACCTCATGCTCCTGAGGACATTTGAGTCTAATAGAGGACTTGAATTCATGGCCGTATTTCCTTACCTGAAAATTTTGATTTGAAAGTAGTAGAAAACTAAGAAGTTTGGTCTCAGTAAAAGAGAGTATCTTCAAATTAAGATTTGTTGAGCAAATACATTTTGGTCAAGCTGTTTACCAAAAATTTTGGGTGATGGGTAGGTTCTCTAGGAGGAAAAGGGGAAGTGATTGCTGAGACTTGTGACCCCACTGATGCTTGGGGAGGCCTGCATCCACTACTGCATGGTGTCTGGGATGTCCTCATAGGGACTGCGGTGAGCTGGGAACTGTTTCCATAGTTTCTACTAGGGTGTCAACAAAAAACACTGCCCAAGGGGTTTGAGGAGGAACTGAAATCTCTTCGGTGAGTGTAGAGAGATGCAGCTTAGTTTCCTTTGATATGAAATAGTTTCATGGTGAGAGAAGTTTGCCTTGGAGTTCTGGGAAAATCAAAGGGCCGTATTCATTTCCTTAAGAAAGAAAAGCTGATTGAAGTTCTGGTGGATCCCAGCCAGTACCTAAGGCAGAATAAGACCCGAAATGAAACAAAAACAGTAACTTGCAGAATGAATTCTCATGTATTTTCTTCTGAACTTTCAGATTAAGTAACACCCAGAGAATATTGAAAGAAAACTCCTTCAAATGAACAGATCTGTATATCTGGTCATACTGTCTAAGGGCAGCAAGGTTTGGAACAATAGGCTGGTTTTGAGTCAAATTAAGCATTATTTATTAGGGTCCTAGCACTTTAAAATTTTTTTCCATTTGGAAATAATTTCAAACTTTAAAAAAGGTTGCAAAAATAGAACAGTAAACAAAACCCCACACATTCTCTTTACCTAGATTTATCTATTGTTAACATCTTTATCATCTGCTTTTCTCTATGTTTATGTTGTGGATCACATAGACATGCATGCATACCCATTTGAGAGTATTATACATATTGGGACCATTGCACCTAAATACGCCAGTGCAGATTTACTAAGAATAACAATATTCTCTTACATAACCACAGCAGAGTTATTAATACTGTTACCTAGCCTTCTGCCCATATTCCAGTTTTGTCAGCTGATATGACAAATGTCAGATCAGATTTGTTAGATTTCCTTTATAGCTTTTTTCCCTGCCAGTAAAGGATCCAGTCTAGTTAGATATTGCAATTAATTGTCATGTCCTTTTTAGTTTTCTTTAATTTGGAATACTTTTAGGGCTCTTGACTTTTAGACATCTTATTTTGTATTTATTTCATGTTATTTCATGATTGGATTCAGTTTATTCATTCTCTGCCTTAATATTGCTTAGTGATATTGTGTCCTTCTCATGGTATCACATTGTAGGAGATCCTTAAAGGCCATGCAAATATCCTGATTGTCATTAAAAGTTCTTCCTTGATCTTGTATTTGTTGATGAGTCTAGCCTGATCCAATCTTTACTGTGCCGATCATGAAAGGGTAACTTTCCCACTCCAGCCCTTCCACATTTATGAGTCAGCTTTTGGCATCTACTGTGGGCAAGAGTCCCATCTTCTCTCCTTTATTTCTTCTTTTTCTTTTTTTCTCATTCCCTCATCCCCCATCTATGTATCTATCATCTACTACTGGCAAGGACCCATGAAGTCCTACTTTTTTTCAATGGTTTCTAATTCATTAGTATATTTAGATAGTGTACAAATTATCCTAGGTTTAGCCAAGAAGAGTCTCTCCCAACTGATTCCTGCATCCTTCTGACATACCCCCTGGATTTTTGGTTGTATCATTTTCTGACATAACAAGATCCAATCCCACTTATATCTACTTGCCCTTAACTAGGCATTTCTCTGAAAAATTCTGATACTTTTCAGCAGGAAATTATATTAGTGACCAAGATCTGATTGCCAGGTGTACTCATTGCTATTGGAATAGCTTTGCTTCCTGGTCTTTTCAAAAGGCATATCTGGAAAGATAGGCATGTCTATATACTTACAGTACAACACCCACCCCCTGCCACACACATGATCAAAATTAATATTACCAATGAAAGACAGATGGACATCATATTATATAAATATTTTCTTATTTTTCCTTCTTTTGCACACAAAAATAATATATTATATACCATTTGAATTTTGTTTTTTTCCCTAAATAGTATCTACTGGAAATCACTCCAGATCAGTCAATAGAGATTTTCTTCTTTCTTGTTTGTATAGCTGTACAGTTCCCCATTTTATGTATTTACTTTAGTTTATGCAACCAGTCTCCTATGTTTGGACATTTAGATAGCTTTCAGTACTTGGCAATTACAAATAATGCTGCCATTTATAATCTTATTCATATACAGCCTGACATTATTAGAAACAGAGCTTCAGGGTAAATTCCTGAAGAGGAATTGTTAAGCCAAAGGATATATTCATATGTAGTTTTGTTGAGTATTGCCAAATTCCTCTCCATAGTGGTTGTATCATTTGTCATTCCCTTCAGCAACATATGAGAGGGTCTGTTATCCCACAGCCTTGACAACTGAGCATATTGTCAAACTTCTGAAATTCTTGACAAGTGAACAGGGGAGGAATGACGTTTCAGTGAAGTTTTCATTTGTATTTCTTTTAATATGAATGAATTTGAAATCTTTTCAAGTGTTCAAGAGTTATATTTGTATCTTTTTTGTGAATCATTGATTCATATCTTTGGCCCATTTTTTCACAGGATTTTTCAGTGTTTTTGCACTCCATATTTGTAAGTTCTTTTCAATTTGTAAGTTCCTTATCACCCTTCTTCTGTGCTATATGTTGTGAATATTTTCACCTAGTTTATCATTTGCCTTTTGACATTTTTTAATGTTCACTTAATGCAAATTTATCCATCTTTCCTTTCATTGAATTTTGATATATATGTACATATATATATAGTTGTAGTAATATAGTACACACTGTACATATTCTATAACTATAGTATAGTATAGTATATATTATGGCACATATATGTATTATACCATAGCATATGTATATATATACAACTATAGTTATATCTATATACTATACAATAGTGAATGTGTGTACATATGTAGATATAGCTATATATAGATATACATATACATATTCTGTGTGTTTATATATGTGTGTGTGTGTGTGTGTGTGTGTGTATATATATAATACATACATAAATAAATAAATATATTTAAGCAACTATCCTATTTATTTTTATTATGAATGAGTGTTGAATCTTGCCAAAGGCTTTTAAAGCATCTATGGAGACTAAATGTATGCTTTTCCTCCTACTTACATGGTGAATTGTATTAAGAGATTTTTCTATTATTTAGCTGTCCTTGCATTCTTGGTATAATTCTTAGTGGTTTCAAGTCCCACATGATGTCTCAGATATCAGGGTCTCCACTGCAGTACCTTTGCCTCTATTGACAGCCTCCTCTCTGATGCTTTTTAAAAATATTTCTCACCTTTGTCCTTGAGATGATACCCTATTTTTAAATTATTTTCTCTTTTTTGTACACACTTTTGTTTTCCTATGTATCACACTGTGCTGTATTTATCTGTTTAAATGTCTGTCTCTGCCATTAAATTCTATACTCACTGTAGGCATGGAGTGGTTCTTAGATTTATTTTTTTCTATCAGTTTCTGAGTGTGAAATCTACAAACCGAGAAGAGGTTCCCAGGAGCAGTACTTGTCATACTTTTCTATCAACTAGCCACAGAAAGGAAAATCAATCCCTATTGATAATTGTGTCAGGTTCAGATCTATTAGGCATCAAAGCATGTCCCCTTGAGTCAGCACGATGGCTGTGTGTGTAAGAGAAACCCAGCGCAACCCAATCACCTGTAAGTAGAATTGTGCTGTTCCTAAACTAGTGGTGCAAAAATGGTTCTACCATAGACGGGATCCTCAAATCCCCATTCCTCCTGCCATTCAGTATTAACAGGTTATTTATGTCTTGAAGACAGAAAGCGCAGAATGGAGAGGTTAGCTCTAGTACATGGCTCTCAGGTTATCAGACGCACCATCAAACTTCTCATCACAATACATGTAACCTAGTCCATCCCTTCTGAGTATTTTCCCGTGATAGCTGAATGGCATTAATACTGCAGTCAGTTTTCTTTGGTGGTGACTTCTTTGGACAGCAAATTGGGAGCTTGCCACAAATCAGCGCAAATGTGCACACGTTTCTGGCATTTACCAAGGTTGGCTGGATGTGACCCCATCCATGTTCTCTTCTTTATATTGTGATCTTTGGCTTATTACTCTTCCCCTTTATTTGTCTCAGTGTCTCTCCCTATAATCACAATCTCACAGCGCCTTTGAGCAAACACAAGGAATTTGACAGAGTCCACCAGGCAAAGAATGTAACATAGGTAAGAAGGATACAAAGATGCTGGGTGGGCAGAAAAATTTAGATTCTATTGTTTTCATTCTCATGTTAATTTGCACCCAACTACTGTCCTGACAGGTCACATAAGCACTTGACAGTGTTTGAGAGTAATTTCAAAATGTTCCCTGGTCCTGACCTTTCCTAGGGCCACAGTCCCCTGCTCTCTGGTCATGCCTTCCTGACTGCAGCACAGAACCTTGTTAGTAATCACAGAATCCAGGGAAAAAGCTCCTTTGCAGCAGCAGGGAATAAAATGACCTGTTCCAAACATCTCACCATGTGTTGTTTGTTGGACTATCAGCCCATTTCTGCCAGTCAATGTCTTTTTCTCCACGGTGGTAACTTTCACTTACCAGTTCAGCCGTCTCTGCTGGACACTCAAGCTTTAGCTGGTTGGCATGGCCAAGATGGCTGTTGTCAAAAACTCAGGCTATGTATGTAAGCTCTCAGAGAACAAAGTTTTTGTATTTCTCAGATTCAATCTTCAGTTCAAGCCAAAGCCACTCTTCTAAATCAGAGTGCCAAGAGGGGCTGTGTTTGAGAATCTCTTCCCCGTCGCAGAGCCTCCGAGACAACACCCTTTTCATTACCTCTGGCCTTAGCCATTTTCTCTGAGCTTTCTTTCCAGGTTCTGATCTTGATTACTCTCTTTTCTCTCTTCCTAGTCTTTTTTTTACACTTTGGCTATTCCACCACCCCCAGGAGTCAATCATTTCTACTTTTCTGCTCTGTCAATAATTTTTAGAACATATTACCTCAGCATTAAAAAATATCAGTATTTTCTTGAAGGCACACAAAATAGCTCTTGTCTACAGTAAGAGGAGATACCAAGGCAATTAAATATCATGATACAATGGAGGGTGACCACACACTGGACTGGAAATCAGAGATCTGAATCATCATTTTGGGTTTATCACTTCTAATTATGTCACCATGGGAAGTCAATTTCACAGAGCCTCTAACTCCTTTTTCATAATATTATCTCTAATGCCCAGCCTGGTCAAATATTTTATGATTTTAAAGACCTATAATGCAAAATTATTTTAGTCAAGTCAACTGTATCTTCTTCAGTTAAAATAAAACTTATGCTGAATCAAAGGAAAGATTATTTTTGCCTAAGACACATATTTTATTTCTCACCTTATGCACTTGAATATGAGCTAAAATGTGCCCACGTCTGGACTTGTTTGTATGGGTTACCTATTGCTTCAGTAACACTGTATAACCATCACACAATTTCAGTGGCATGCAACAATATTTAATTTATGCTTGTTTGAGGTTGGCTGGAGGATGAATGATCTAGACTAGGCTTGGCTTGGGTGGTTCTTCTCAGCCCCATGGGTTTTTCATCTTCTTGATAATAGCAGAGAACAAGAGAGTGATTTCAATCATGCCAGCATCTTTCAAGGCTTAATTAGTCCTGCCCGTGGTATCCCATTGTCCAAAGCAAATCACGTGGCCAAGTCCAAAGTCAGGGCAGTCATGATGTAGGTGGGCAAAGTGAGTATTTCTGAACGACAACGCCATCTAACATTTTGTTTGGAAATGAGTAGTGAAAATGCTTATGTATGTTTTCTTCTCAGGGCAAATGAAGGCAATGATGAAGACATGCACAAAACTTAAGGATTAGAGTGTGGTGTTGCTATGCTGCCTGTGAGACAGAGCTAAACTCACTTCTAGAGAGAGGAGTTGCTGGTTCAAGACAGGCTCTATGAACTCATGCACAATTTTAAGGTGCAGGTGAAACTTATTTTAGTTAAATGAGGGAGGTCAAGATTACAGCACTGCCAGGAAAGCATCTGAAGTCCCTCCATTTTACAGGTTCGTGAAAAATCTCTTTGAATGCCTAAGTGAGCGTTGCTCCACAGATGAGCATCTGCCCCCTGGATTCAAGTCGGAGATGAATTTGCAAATGCTGACCAGAGCTTATTTATAAGACCAAACAAAGGCACATCAAAGAGGAGCTGATACAAAAACACTGTGAGACACCTGTCACAGGATAGATTGAAACAATAATGTGGACTTATGTTGTACTGTAAAACTGTCTCTTTACTGAAACAATCTAAACAGCCTCCAAGTTTCCCACTTCTAATCCGGATCCCTCTACATGCGTTCATATCTCCTAATGAAATAGTAGAATAAAGCCACAATGACCTTCGCACAAACTATTGATGATTAAGTCGTATTAAATAAAAATAAATACACATGAAGCAACAGTCTATACATATATGAAATTTGTCTTATTCCTTTCTTGAGAACTAAGGAGGAATTAGGGGTAATTAAGGCAAGCAAACATTTAGTTTATCTTCCCATTAATTGGACTGTAATAGTTATCAATTACTTATAGTATGTTCCATCCAAACTTACTGGTATTAAGTAAGTAATAAGTGTGTATTATCCCACACACTGTCTGTGGGTCAGGAATTCAGAAGTGGCTTTGCTGGTTGGTTATGGCTCTTATGAAGTCACAGTTAAAAGATCACCAAGGTTGTACTTACCTGAACACTTGAGTTGGGGCTGGAGAATATACTTCCCAGATGACACACTCACACAGCTGGCTGGTTGAGACTTGCTGTTCAGAGGAGGCCTCAGTTCACTGACAGGTGGCCTTCCCAATAGGGCTGCCTGAGTGCCCTCCTGGCATGGCGACTAGCTTCTTCCAGAGCAGGTGATCAAAGAAAAATCAAGGCAGAAGCTACAGTGTATTTTATGACCTAGCCTTGGAAGTCACACTCTGGTAATTTTTGCAGAATTTTGCTGGTTATCCCAAGCCTGAGAATGGTACTCTCTTAAGTGCATGTGCAAGTGCATGACCCTGAGTGTGAATATCTCTCTAAATTTTACTCCCAAGGCGCCTTGCTTGCCTTACCCTAGTCCTGGCCAGATAGACAGTCAGCTTTTTTCAGTCAGAGAGGACTATATATGAGGCCAGAATTGTGCAGGATGTCTCAGAGGCTGGCTGCCATGAGCTGAGCCCTTGGCCAAGATCCTGATGAGTGAGATGGGACCTGCACTGGCCTAGTAACTCTCAGCTTTGGCTGAACACTGGAGCCACCTGGGGGTGGTGGCGCCTGGGCCTCAGTCTATTTAACTGATCTGGGGTGGGACTGCCATTATTGTTAAGAAAACAACAACAACAAAAAACCTCTCCTACTTATTCTCAAGTGCAGTTGGGGATAAGTACACTGCAAATGAACTAAAGGTTCCTTTTGAGCCTAAAGACCTGGCCGACTTTGCCTATTTCACCTATCAGCAACATCTGTTTTTCCCTCGTCGGGCAAGAGCGTGTGGGGGGGTTCAGAGGGACAAGGGACATCAGGAGTTTATTTGCCTGGAAACTGTTGCTGAATACCGAGCAGGTCTGGCAGAATAGGTTTCTTCTCCATCAGAGAAGGAGAAGGTTGAACTCTCTGAACTGTTTGATAAAAGATTGGTAGGAGCAGGGTTAATTCATCAATACTAGTCTGATCTGATGTTCTTTTTCTGTTTCAAGAGGGATCAAAACAGGAGGACTGAATGAAGAGCAAAGTCCTTAAATGAAAAACAGAATAATGGGAGGTAGAAGCGTTGGGTTGGGGTTAGCCTGCCTATTTACTTTATATAAGTTTGGTAGTGGCTTCACACATACATACACAACCATGTACACACATACCCAGAGGTAAACTTATAATTTTAGAGGCCAGTGAAATGTTTTATCTACTAGGTTACGCATTGATGGCCACTTATTCCTTTGATCTGTGCTCATCCCATGGGACAGGAGCCTGGGCTGAACACGGTGGGAAAAAGAGTAAAGGAGGATTGAAACTGGGCTTGTGGGTGAGGTATTCTGTTTTCCTCCAGTGAAAATCAACAACAGAATTTCAGTACAAACTCCAGTTGCATTTTGCCATTATTTGGAACTCATGCTGGAACTTTCACATTTTCTTGTAATATTTCTAGGGAATGCAAAAAACCTCACTGGTGATCAAAATTTTGGCAAATAGTTTAGAATGTTGGCAGATGCTCATAGAGAAGAGGATCTGGCATGGACATATGCTTGAAAGCATTGTCATCACCTCAATCAGATAATTAAAATAAAAACTGAAAACACTGCACATCTTTTTTAATGACAGCAGCTAATTTGCACTTCTTACATAAGCAAGAAAATCCCTACAGATTGCATTGAGTATGAGCATGACATCTCTCACTCCGAGATATGCAGATGAAAGAGGGTGAGTTGCTGAGAAAACAGGTCATTCATGTCTGACATCCATTTCAGCTGCAGTAGAGACTTGGTTAGAGGGTGATTATATTAACAAAGCACAATATTCACTTTCTCATGGAATTCTAGCTGAGTTCTGCTATATGCCAAAGTCTCAAAGGACTAGAGTGACTCCATCTCGTGACAAGGCAGATCATTTCCAATGGATTCTTGAATGTAAGTGTACTTGATGGGAGGTGGAGGAGGCTTGAAAGGTGGGGGTCTTTCCATGCTAGAAACAAAATGTTGTTCTTTCAATACTAAGAATGAGAGACAGTGATCATTTCAAAGTAGGAGACAGACAAAGAAAAAAGGGACACACCCAACTAGTTCTCTCAGAATTGTTCCTGGCATAACCTTCTGGTTTAATTCTATCATGATAATATCATTAATTAATATTTATATGGTATTTTATAGTTTGCAAAGCATTGATATATTATTTAATTTGTATCTAGGAATTAGGTATTATCGTTACCATTCTGCAGATAATACTGAGGCTCAGAGGTTCTAAACAACTTGCTCAAGAGAGCCAGATCAGTAATTCAAGTCTCTTAATCAGAACCTGCCTCTCCACGGCAAAGGCTTGCTAATATAAGAAGCATTTCTTTTATGTAGGTTAAAAGATTCCTCCAGAGACAAAATTTTTCAATTCTAGGACTTAAGACTGAAGCTTTTCAAATAGTCCCTTTGCCAGCCTTTCCCCCTAAGCCCCCTCCCCCCCACCGACACTCACTGTGTTCTGTGGGGATATGGTCAAGATGGGAAGTAAAGCTCTGAGTCCCTGAGCTGGGTGGTGATGGATGGGTAACGCCAGAACCCCTTCTCTTTGGATCACTGAACCTTCTTAAGACCGTCTTTACATAAAATATTGTTCCATGTTAGCACAACTCATCTTTTTCAGAAATGCTTCAAGCACACAGGTGAGTGTGGGGTTTTACTGTACAAATACAAAGATCACCCCCTCTCATTCAGCTCTGATATCAAGAAATCAAATATATCTGTGAGCAGATTTATGTTCTTGATTCAAATACGTCCACCCCTTGTGGGTCAATCCATAACACCTTAATTTCTCCAGAGAGAAAGAGAGAGAGAGAGAGAGAGAGAGTTTCTCATCTCTATGTAACACAGACATTTCAATGCAGAAAAATAAAAACATCAACTGAGATTTTCAGATTCCCAGTTTCTCACTTTAATAGAAAAATCTCTAATGCCTATTATCTAGCTTTCTGATGTTTCAATGGGGACTTAATATATATCAAAATGTGGATAAAATTCTAAGAAATGTGCAGTTCTGTTTTTTTCAGGGAAATTATGAATTCCTCAAGGTCATTTGGTGGCCAAGTGCAGTCTGTAGGCAAGGATCTAGAATTTCTGACTACCGGGTTAGTGTTTTATTTGCCATGCAATACTTCCTGTACATGGTTATAGAGTTTTCAAGGACACTCTTAAGAAAATGGAGGTTATTGCACAACTGTCAGAGTTATCTTAATAGTAGTATTACATGTAGAAGATCAGCTCTGTATATTATGGGGAGCTCTGCTAATCATGGCCTAATCCAGACTGATCCAAAATAGTCAAGTCAGAGTGAGGCTTAACCTTACGTGCCATTTCAGATTGCTGGGTGTCGGGAAAAGAATATTGGAGAATATTAGAAAAAAAAGGGGTGATCATTGCTTACTTTCTTTACCCCTTGGGGAAGAAGGAAAAGGGCAGTAGAAGCTCATTCTGCTGGAAAGCAGTTGGAAATTTCTTAAAATTGCCTTTCTCCCTCAATTTTATACTTGAGCTTCTAGACCCAGCTGGGCCTTGGCAGGTCAGAGATGCATGAAAATGAAAAAATAATGAAGATTAAAAGGAAACTCAGTTTCAGTTTTGAGGTGAGGTGAGCCTTAATTCTCATTTCATACCCACTGACTTGTTCCGTCTGATGAGTGTGACAGCCTGAACGGGCTGAGGGGGATACCAAGTCTGCAGCTGTGGATCTAATCCCGACTGTGTGGTGCTGGGAAAGCTACAGAGCCTGTCTGAGCTCCTGTGAGCCTTATTTCCTCAGTTAAATATGAGAGGTATGCCACATAGGAATGATATTTAAAGTGCTGAATGAGTATTTCATACTAAAAAATTATTTGTTCCTGCATATCCTAGTATTATATCCACATTTCTTTTTGGTATTGACACCATTTTCTCACTCCAAGGCCAAGCAATACCACGCAGAAAAAGAGCAGAGCTGCTATAATCACTGGCCAGGATATTCTATCTTTGGGCTTGTTAACTACAATACCTGGAAAGAGCATAGAGAGAGGCAAACTTTAATGCCAAACTTTGGCAATTGGAAAAGAAGATTAATTGAACTATTTCTCCTGCCTGAAACATGTTTTCTCCAATGACCATGGGTGTTCATTGACCACAGTCATAATCTGGGATCCTATCTACACCTTATTCTCATTTCTATTTTTGCATTTATCCAAATTACAGTTGACCTTTGAACAATGTGGAGATTAGGGGCATGGACCCCTGCACAGTCAAAAATCTGCATATAACTTTTGACTTCCCCAAAACATAATTACTAATAGCCTACTGCTGACTGGAAGCCTTACTGATAATATAAACAGTCAATTAACATACATTTTGTATGTTGTATGTGTTATATACTATGTTCTTATAATAAAATAGAGAACAAAAAATATTAAGAAAATCATAAGGAAGAGAAAATATACTTTACAGTATTTATTGAAAAAAAATCCAGGAATAAATGGACCCATGCAATTCTAACCCATATTTTTCAAGGGTCAATTGTACTTTTTACATGAATGTCTTTCTTGCTAGAATGTGCCAGAATGTTTTCTTTTTTCATTCATTATTCCAAGGCCCTGAAAAGTTCTTGACATACGGTGGTACCCAATGAAAATGTTATTTGTAAGAAAGAATAAATTTAAAAAATGATGTTTTTATCAATGTGAAATATACCATGTGAAATAATGGTATAGCTTTGGATTTTCTTATTCTTTAAGGAGTCATTAAATGCTTTATGGGCTATTAGGGTGTTAGGAGAAGGAAGAGTAAAAAAGCATTATAACATTCGAAAGCCCTAGAAGTCCAAAGAAAGCCTGGCTAATACCTATGAAGCTGTAGTACTCAAAAGACTGTCATCTAAGACCTCTCACTTAAATGCCACCCAAGGTATGGTATCCAGTGTAGAGATTTTTTTTTATCCTTTTCTATCACCTTCACTCTTTTTCCTTCTTTCTGTCCCCTAACATTTCATCAATAGAAAGGGGAGCAGTGACAAAAGGGGCAAAACTGAAACTTGTTGGTTTTGCTCTTCCTAGGGTCTGAGAAGGGAAGGAGTTGAAAGGAAAGAGCTGGCTAAAATTACATGGGGGGCTGCTCAATGGGCTGATTTTTCTAATTCATGCTATCTGTACTCAATTCACCTTTACATTACATTTCTAGCAATTGAACACTGAGTCAACTGTATGAATCAAAGACAAAAATATTATGGATTCTACACCAGAGGAAATATAAATATCATATTCTGGACTGTTTTACTTTCTCACATGAATAAAGAATTAAGAAAATTACAGTAGCCAAGATACGGAAGCAATGTAAATTGCTTACACACACACACACACACACACACAGTGGGATATACTCAAATAATAAAGAAGAATGAAATTTTACTATTTATGATGATATGGTTGGATCTAGGGGGTATTATGCTAAGTGAAGTAAGTCAAACAGAGGAAGAAAAATACCATATTATTTCATTTATATGTGGAATTTTAAAAACAAAACAAATGAACAAACAAAGCAAAACATAAACAGACTCATAGATACAGGAAACAAACTGTTGGTTACCAGAGGGGTTCTAGTTGGGAGGCTGGTGAAATAGGTGAAGGAGATAGAGAGGTACAAAGTTCCAGTTGTAAAACAAATAAGTCATGGAGATGTAATGTACAGCATAGGGAATATAGTCAACAATATTTTAATAACTTGTATGGTTAACAGTAACTAAATGTATCATAGGGATCATTTTGTAATGTATAAAAAGATAAAATCATTATTTTGTACACTTGAAACTAACAGGTTTATTATATGTCTATTATACTTCAGTAAAAATAAGTAATTAAATAAATGCTTGTAGGTGGAGACTAGGTTTTAAATTTCTTTCATTGTCTCACTTTTATTATACTGCTTTTCATATAGCAAAAGTCTCAAAAAATACAGGCCCCCCCAAAAATAGATTTGAAATATAATTACCAGACCATTTCTATGTTTTTTATGGTTTGGACTGTAGCCATGTGTACTGTCATGTTAACACTGGTTATCAGGGCTGAAAACTTTTCCTTTTATAACACACATCCAGGATTTGAGGTCTTTCTGGTACTCACCCTACCTCACCCCTATCAAAACCCTGAAAATACTCTAGAAGGTCTCATAGTTTTACAATACTTAACCATGTGGTACATTGTATGTACAGGGGGCTAGTTCAGAGAAGTTCAGACCACTAGAATATCTGATCACAAAAGAACCAATCATACAGATGGTCAATTCAGGACTACAAAATTCTATTCTAGCCAAGTCAAAATTCTGAGGCTCTACACTGGTAATACGGCGGGAAATAACATTTTTCTCCAAAGTTTTAGAGAAAGGAAAAAAAAGGGTTTTAAAAGGTCTTACATCGATGCTTACAATTATTTTTTCCCGAACAAATATGGAAAATAGGACCACTGACTTTTAGGAACACTTCAGCGGAGAAGCAGAGCTCCAATCTTGCCCCATCTCTAAACCAGGCAATTCTTAAGGCAACAATATCTTAAATGTAGGACCTGAGTTTGCAGCTCTATTGTTGTGTCCTGTGCAGGACGCTCCAGTGATCTGAGGACTGTTTGACCTTTGATATGTAATAAGCTGAATGCCCAGGTGGAGAGTTCACCAGTCCAGTGAACAATCCCTGAAGTGAAAGAGTTGATTATGCCTCTGAATTTACAGTCAAGACCTGTGTTGGGAGGATCCTAACTTTACTGAATACCTGGACCTCTTATGATATAAAACAAGGGATTACAGCTAGCATTGACAAAATTTTGTTCATTGAATGACAGGAATACTCTTTGTTTCAACAATCTCTTGCCTCAGACTATATTTTCACAGGACTGAAATACTTCTCACCACTTTTCACCTGGCTAATTCTTACTCACTTGTCAGATTTTAATTTAAATATATCCTTAGAGAGTCCTTTCCTGTTCCCCAATAAAAATCAGATCTCTCTCTTAGACTCTGACAACACGTTGCACTGTATGATAGCATTTGTCACAAATAAATTTAATTGTATGATTACTTATTTACTATATATAATCTCTATTAGATTACTAATTTCAGGAGGCCAGCATACTATACATGTATGTATGCTGTATCCTCAGCAACTGGCACAGTGCCTGGTAAATGGTAGGCACTCAATAAATATTTGTTAAGTGAACAAAACATGAAACTACAAAAATGTAAAAGGTAAGTAACTCACCAGAGATATGGATGTGGTTATTTTTAGTGGATCCTTTGGCAGTTCTAAAAGTGTTCTGCCTGTGCTGGTGAAGACATCACCTAAGGGTATAAAGGGGATATCCGAACCAATCTAACAGCCATCTCAGCCTCATGAAGTGGTGTAACATTATGATGGGATTTCACTTGCTATTAGGAAGAGCTCAGTTTGAATGGCTTAAATGCTTCTAAAATACTGTGTCTACTTATACAGAACAAATTCTAAGATACTAGGATCTGTCTAATAGCTACCAAAGGAGTGAAACTTCCTATTAGTTTAAAGAGAAGAAAAAAAGAACACACAACAGCACACAACAAAATGATATTTTCTAAAGACTGTCTGTGGGAAACTGAAGCCATTCTGGGAAAATGTCTTATGTTGGGGTCATGCAAAGATGAGACCTATCCCTTTTCTCTCAGGGTCCAGCCAACCAAAATACTGATTCTCTCTACTCTAATGTGTTTGGTAAGGTCAATAAAAATTCCTTTGCAACATTCTAGTAGACAAATTCATGTTGACAAATTATTCCATTTCCTAATGGACAATAAAAACTTAAATGCATTTTTTGATTGATTTACTTGGTCAAAAATGCTATTACATAGGTTTAATTTTGAAATAAAATAGAGGAAAAGCTAAGACTTGGTCTCTATCTTCTTTGAGTGACCAGGAAGAATTTTGCTTCCTTCAGTGTCATTTTCATCATCACTGTCATTATCACCATCAAGGTGATCTTAAATACCTATCTGAGATTGGCTTCTTATCAGTTGTTTTTTCTACCTCTGTCCAAATATGGCAGACTACTACTGTCCCTGACCCTAAATCTCCCCCAAATACTCACCTGCACCTGAGGGGGATGGACTATATGTTTCACTGGGCACCAATGAAGCGGCTAAAAGAAGAAGATATTGAAAGAGTCAATCTTTATAACGTTAGTTATTATATTATCTCTTCTTTATCTTTCGTTGAAGCAGTAATTACGGAAAAAGGATATTAATGAATACTTACAGCAACATCATTGAGTTATTCTGTAGCACATTAGAATGTTCCAAAATAATGTGGGAATTAAGGGAATGTTTGTGGTCCAGATGTCTCAAATAGGGAAGGTTTTTGATCTCAGCCAGTTAGAGGCGGGAAGAAACAGAAGGAAAACACTAGGAGAAGTCCTCTTGCCACAGAGTGGGTCGTGACTGTTCTCATGTTCACCCCATAGATGAGCTAAAAGACTGGGAGAGAATGACAGCCCAGGTACGTTATGGTGGCCTTTAGTCAAGAAAAGGTACCAGTAAGACTTTGTAGTGTTCAGTAGAACATGAATGAAAAAAAATAGTTTCTTGTAAGCTGACATTCTTGTTCAACTGTGAAAGCTCAACTGTGTCAACAGTGAACTATCAGACCCCTGCTGTCACAGGCCTTGACAGCTGCTGGGTGAGTCCTCTTGATGCATTCGGAGGCAAACCTTTCCCTTGAGTGGATGGCCGCAAACTCAGGAAGCACATATGGATTTTGAAATAGATCTATCAACTCATTGTATTTAGTTCCCCATCTCTGGCAAGAAAGATCCACGTCTTGGCAGGCTCCCCATATCTGTATTTGATAACAGGCCTGTAATGTGGTGTAAAAGAGAATAACTGTAGCAGTACATGGTTACAATCAGTGGAAAGACATCATGCTCATTTATTTAAAATATCAGCATATAAGATTTTCTGAGTTAGTGCTTTCTTGAGTGTCAAGACCAGAGAAGCAAAACCAAAGTAAAACAAAACAAACATTAAAGAGCCCCTTCACCCTCCCCTTTCATGGTTTCCCCCTAGATGCAGACAGCAGTTGCAGCTGCAGACAAAGGTATGTTATCCAGCCCTTCAGAAGTGGTCTAAGTCAGTGCTCCCTAGGGATTGCTTATAGGGCTGTCTGGAGTACTTATTTTCTACTTGGGGTAACCCCAAAGGTAAGGATGGTTCTCTACAAAGCTATTTTGAATTTGACCAGGTCAGGGAAATATTCTCATCTTCAATATAATTTTCTTATCCTCCACATGTGATCTTGACTATTTTTTTTATTCTAGACAGAATACCAAGGTCTACATATGATGATGGACTGAGCATTTTTTTTAAAGCCCATTTTTAATGGCTAAGCCATTAAGTCAGGAATTTGATTGACAAAAAAACAACTAATTTAAAGAAATTGGAACCCCGTAATTTTACCTAAGTTATGGAGAAGGCAATTTGTTCTGGACAATTTTTTTTCCCAATATGGTATCTTTTTTACTTCTTACTTGTAGGGCTTTATTTCATATTTCTTCAAAGTTTTTTTGCAAGAAAGGGTGTGATAAGTTAATTTATGCTAAGATAAATGGCTTAACAAGTGCTATCACTTTGAGGGAAATGGGCATTAAAAGTTTGTTCATTTCATATTTATTATCAGCAAGTCAATATAGAACATTTTTTATTCAGGTGCAAATAGAGATCCACAGTTCCTTTTGCCAAATGAAGAATGCCAAAGGTTCAGGAACTCTTAAAGTGTAAAAGGTATGTTTTGGCTTTAAGATTAAACAAAAAACAGCTGTTGAAAAATATACTGGGGAGTGTGTTGAGAGAGGTGAAATTAAAGGAGCTTCAAGCTGATGAATTCAACCTGTCTAAAAATACTTAAATAATGTAAAGGAAAACTTCAAGAGGAAGTATATATTACAAATAAGAGTCTTCAAAGAAATGAGCAATTCTTGTATCAATGGCTCCCATGTGGACGAGTCTTCCTGAAAAATGCTTGTTTATAGAGTCCTCAGTAAGATAGTTAGCTACCTCCAACAATTCATCTTTTACTAACATACTACTTTTCTGAAAGCTTATCCACTCTACCATTTAGATATCCAATTTTCAGAATGTGCTACACATTAGCTACTCTGTCTGCAATTGTTAAGTCTCCTTGAGAGTCTCTCAGCAAAATTATGTTGCTATTGTCTTTTGATGGATTGAAATATTTTGTGTTCTTTAAGCCACCATTATGTTTGGTAAATACATGAGTTAATTCTCCTTTAAATCCTTTGAGAACCCATTTTCATTAAAATCCATGAATGAACACTACTTTGATATTTGGATGATAAACACGAGCTTGATGGCTACCTTCCTGTAGTATATTACCATTATCACCCAAAAGTATGAACACAGCTGTATTGTGTTGTTGAAGTTTCTCAAGTAAATTTTTATATCCTTCCTTGAGTACAACACTGGCTTCTTCCATAATTTCTTTAAATTTAGTTTTGATAAAGCTTGTTCAATAAGGAAGCTATGTGAGGTAGCATACGATTCTACCATAAAAGAGTACTTCTCTTCTGGGGTTAAATCTGGATCAACTTTAATAGGACAATATTTTTATTTTAGTTGCAATAACTTTTTTGACATTCATCTGTAACCAGTTTATATTTGTCAGTCATATTATGACATGTTGGGCATCTTTTTCCTTTGTAGGAAAATCCACTTAGTGTCATATCAAAGTCTAATTATTTGAAGTTTGACAGCTCCTCTTTTGATAAAACCACAGATCATCTCTGTTATTCTTATAGGGCTATTGATGGAAACTGAACTTCTCTGGAATTCTGGTATCATTTTAAGATGTAAAGACTTTTTATTGGCTATCCAGTCTTCTTTAAGACACCGAGTTCTGCTGTCCTTGCTTGTGTCCTAGAACAGCAGCATAGGTGGCAAGCAATATCCAGAGATGGATAAGCAAGATCCAGAGCATATACAGGGGTCTCAGTGATCTTGGTCTTCTGCCTCATCCTCCTGTTCAGGATGTGTTGGGCCAGCACCACCCCTTCCACTGGGATGCGCATGCTGGCACTAGTTAGCCTGTCCACTCTTGCCATGACCATTCAGTCCACAGAGGAGAGCCTCATGTGCCTCCTGACCACGAAGGGAAGATGACACTCATGTGCTCTGTAAATGCAGAGCTTATGTGCTAGCTGTGGAGAAACACACGAAGGCCCTGGAAGTTGGTATTTCTTGGAAGCTAGAACTTTTAAATCAGAGGAATAAATCCTTAACTTGAGACTAACCTAATCAGGAACTAGAAAATAGAATGGAAGAAGAATAGTGTTTTAGAGAAGAGGAAAATGGAATGAGACATAATCTAAAACAAGATTTTAGAATCTGAGGGCCAAAGTGGTGAGAATCAGTATCCTAGGCTAGAGGGATGCACAGGAACTGCATGGATTCCCATATACCTTGAAGGGGCAGCGGGCCCACACTGCAGTAGGTCCTGGAATGGCCATGTCCCTGCCATTGACCCACAAGCCCTCAACTCTCCTGTAGCCTCTCCGTCATCTTCTGCCTATGGAAAACTGAAGGAGTTTCCATAAATTACTAGGCACAGTTACTGAGAAACTGAGGGGAAGCAGGAATAAGCAATGTATTTGTAAAATTTAGGAAGAGGAGTATGCAAATTTTGAAGAGTAAGGAATTTATGGTCAAAGAACAAAATAAAGTCCCCACGTGAAGTCATAAGAGGTACTCTGCAGCCCAGGGGTGTGTTTGTGTGTGTGTGTGTCCCCCCGTGCATGTGGTGATGGTGTTTGTTGATTTTGTTAACGGGGCCAGTTGGAAGTATAGGGGCCCTGTAGATGTATATCATCTTTCTGCTTATCTATCAGACAGACTGTAATTTCAGTACGGCTTTGAGCTCCACTCGTCTAGATGGATGGCAGGGAAAATCAGAAAGAAAAAAGAAATTAGGCTTCAGTTTTCTACTCCACGGCCTGATCACATGAGTGTCAGGATGAAAATGTGTCCCAGGATGTTATTAACCTTATACATTTGGGTATTCCAAGCATCAGATTTGGTATGGTTAAAGTAAATACTCATTTCTGTTGCAGACAGTAGGAAACTTGGAAGCTGAGCTAGGAATAGATTCTAATATACTTGAATCTCAGCCTAAATCTCTTCAAGTTGATAGAATGACAACAGAAGAGTATATTAAAATATACAAATTTTATTTGTGTAAATGCAATCTTCTGCTGACATCCAAATATATAAATTACACAAAATGTATGTATAAGCGAATATCCCATAGGACATGTTCACACACAGCAAGGGCCCAAGAATTGCTGCTGGTGGGGTTTATTTCACCAGAAATTAATTCATTATCATTCTTTTTTTGCCTCTGAAGATCTCAAAAATCTGTTGAAATAAACATCCTGGAAGAAAAAAAAAATCCCATTCCCAACGTCTGTCATGAATCTTGCCAAATGCATCACCTAATATTGGATGTCACATTACAGTCCAACCTAACGAGTAGAAACATGTTTCAAAAATTGTTTGAGCAATCAATATTAACTTGTTGGACTCTAATGTGTTTTTTTGAATGATTATAAATAGAGCAACTCACTGCAGGGAATTTTTTCTCTAAGCTTATGGATAAAAAAAAAATGTCAACTAGTTAACAAGATCTGATTTTCGCTTAGGTAAGAATGTGGATGGTCACTGCCAGGAAAATTTGTTTGTTGGGTTTCAGAATCCCTTCCTAGACTTCACATTTTCTAAGGTTATTTTTATGGTAAGAATGATAAAGAGATATCTGAGGATCAGTGAAGTTTTAAAGTGGGGCAGGACAGAAAATATGAAAGATTAAAATAGTAATCTATTAATAGACATCTATTAAAAAGACAAAAAACATAAATGGGTAAATTATAAAGAACTTTGAAGCAAGACTCTTTCTGTTTTTCTGTTTCTGGGGTAGAAAGTACCTTGGGTGGCTTCTATGCTTCATATTGATATGATTCTTGTAAAGAAAAGGATTTCATTTTTATTCTTGGCACATATAATGTTGTAATAATTTAAATAAGGCAAACAGAAAGTTCAAAAATTCCAGTTAATCAGATCTTTTCTGTGTGTGTGCATGTGTGTGGGTATGTGTGTGTTTTCCTCATTGTCCTTGCCCATATGTACATATGTTCTTTCAATTGTTCAATATTTGTTGAGTACACACCTTATCCCTGCCACAGCTACAGACTTTAGCATACTACAGAGAGCAAGACAGAAAAAGGTTTAGGTCTATGTTTTAGTGTGTATTTTACATTCTAGTATAATTTCAATAAAGAGTCAAATAAATAAAATAAACAAAGGAAGACATCAGACACCAAGTATTATGCTGAGAATTAAACTATGGGTTCATTTATATATAACAACAGCACAAATTTAAGTTGGACTTCAGCTTTTTCCTATAACATTATCCAATTAACTTTTATTCTCGTTGCTACATGAATGCCCACCCTAAAATCAACAAGTGTTAATTCATTTACCTAGTTAGCAATATTGTTGAGAAGTAACTATATGCCAGGAATTATCTTGGGCCCTGGTGATACAGGTAAACAAACAAAGATCTCTGGAACTTACTGGTATTATAGTATCTATTCCACATTCTCTTATTAGATGTGTTTTTCTTTAGCATCCCTTCACCCTCATTCATACACAGATTTGGGGTTATTCTAAGTCCCTGCCTTATTCCTTGTATGCACATACAAAAACAGTGTTCTGAACATTGTGTCTTTTATTCGCTCACATAGTTTTAAATATTTTATCACATATTATGCCTAAAGCAGATGGCATTTAGTTGTGCATGCTTTGAAATTTTATTTAAAAACATTCCATATATTGTCCCCTGCCATTTACTTTTTGATTCGGCAACACGATGTTATTATGAGTCATTCATGCTGCTGTGTGTGGCTCTCAGTGTCTCAGTTTTCATTGCTCTATAATATCTTATTATATGACAATGTAACTATTCTCCTGGCTATCACCGTTTTAATTATTTACAGTTTTTGCTATTATGAATAGTGTTTTTACCCTGATATTTGTGTATATACCTCCTATGTCCATACAGCAGTTTGTGTGTGTGTTGCGGGGGAGTATATATCTAGGAGTACAATTGTGGGATGGCAGAGCACAAAAATTATCCAGCATTAAAACATACCGCCAAAGTGACGGAAAGCGATAGTACCAATGTACAAAACTGTAGTGATCTATGTCCCATAAAATACTTGGCAGTTCCAGACTTCTTAACTTTTGCCAGTTGATGGAATGTGGAATGGTTATCTGATTCTGCCTTCATTTGCATTTCCTGATGTTAGAGGCCAAGCATCTCTTCAGATGTTTTCTGGCCACTGGTGAGTCATCCTTTGTGATGTGCCTCTCTGCTCATTTCTAAATGCTTTTTGTCTTCTTAAAAATTGACTTGTAGGCATTCTTCATATACTCTTGGTATAAAGTTCTCACCCTTTATCAATTATATATTCTTATTCATTTTGCGATTACATCTGTGGCAAATATTTTCTCCCACGTTACAGCTTACCTTTTTTATTTTCTTTTTTTTTTAATATAATTTATTTTATTATCATTAATTTACAATTACATGTGCAATATTACGATTATTAAACTACCCCTTCATCAGGTCCCCCCCACCAACCCCATTACAGTCACTGTCCATCAGTGTAGTGAGATGCTATAGAATCACTACTTGTCTTCTCTGAGTTGTACTGCCCTCCCCGTGCCCCCCCAACATTACATTTGCTAATCGTAATGCCCCTTTTTCCCTCTTATCCATCCCTTCCCTCCCATTTTCCCCAGTCCCTTTCCCTTTGGTAACTATTAGTCCGTTCTTGGGTTCTGTGAGTCTGCTGCTGTTTTGTTCCTTCAGTTTTTTTCTTTGTTCTTATACTCCACATATGAGTGAAATCATTTGATACTTGTCTTTTTTGGCTTGGCTTATTTCACTGAGCATAATACCCTCTAGCTCCATCCATGTTGTTGCAAATGGTAGGATTTGTTTTCTTCTTATGGCTGAATAATATTCCATTGTGTATATGTACCACTTCTTCTTTATCCATTCATCTACTGATGGACACTTAGGTTGCTTCCATTTCTTGGCTATTGTAAATAGTGCTGCAATAAACATAGGGGTGCATCTGTCTTTTTCAAATTGGGCTGCTGCATTCTTAGGGTAAATTCCTAGGAGTGGAATTCCTGGGTCAAATGGTACTTCTATTTTGAGTCTTTTGAGGAACCTCCATACTGCTTTCCACAATGGTTGAACTAATTTGCATTCCCACCAGCAGTGTAGGAGGGTTCCCTTTTCTCCACATCCTCGCCAACATTTGTTGTTGTTTGTGTTTTGGATGTTGGCCATCCTCACTGGTGTGAGGTGATATCTCATTGTGGTTTTAATCTGCATTTCTCTGATGATTAGCGATGTGGAGCATCTTTTCATGTGCCTGTTGGCCATCTGAATTTCTTCTTTGGAGAAGTATCTATTCATGTCCTCTGCCCGTTTCTTAATTGGATTATTTGCTTTCTGTTTGTTAAGGTGCATGAGTTCTTTATATATTTTGGATGTCAACCCCTTATCAGATACATCATTTATGAATATATCCTCCCATACTGTAGGATGTCTTTTGTTCTACTGATGGTGTCCTTTGCTGTGCAGAAGCTTTTCAGCTTGATATAGTCCCACTTGTTCATTTTTGCTTTTGTTTCCCTTGCCCGGGGAGATATGTTCATGAAGAAGTTGCTCATGTTTATGTCCAAGAGATT
Organism: Smutsia gigantea; assembly: GCA_032199065.1. Taxonomy (NCBI): domain Eukaryota; kingdom Metazoa; phylum Chordata; class Mammalia; order Pholidota; family Manidae; genus Smutsia; species Smutsia gigantea. The sequence continues at coordinate 233,111 of JAVSCE010021210.1, read as the reverse complement.
TTTGCCTATGTTTTTTTCTAAGAGTTTTATGGTTTCATGACTTACATTCAGCTCTCTGATCCACCTTGAGTTTACCTTTGTGTATGGGGCTAGACAGTAGTCCAGTTTCATTCTCTTACATGTAGCTGTCCAGTTTTTCCAACACCAGCTGCTGAAGAGGCTGTCATCTCCCCATTGTATATCCAAGGCACTTTTATCAAATATTAATTGACTGTATATGTTTGGGTTAATGTTTGGATTTTCTATTCTGTTCCACTGGTCTGTGGGTCTGTTTTTGTGCCAATACCAAATTGTCTTGATTACTGTGGCTTTGTAGTAGAGCTTGAAGTCAGGGAGTGTAATTCCCCCTGTTTTATTCCTCCTTCTCAGGATTGATTTGGCTATTCGGGTCTTTTGTGGTTCCATATGAATTTTAGAATTATTTGTTCCAGTTCATTGAAGAAAGCTGTTGGTAGTTTGATAGGGATTGCATTGAATCTGTAGATTGCTTTAGGTAGTATAGCCATTTTGACAATATTTATTCTTCCTAGCCAAGAGCATGGGATGCTTTTCCATTTGTTAGTGTCCTCTTTAATTTCTCTTAGGAGTGTCTTGTAGTTTTCAGAGTACAGGTCTTTCACTTCCTTCGTTAGGTTTATTCCTAGGTATTTTATTCTTTTTGATGCAATTGTGAATGGAATTGTTTTTCTGATTTCTCTTTCTGTTAGTTCATCATTAGTGTATAGGAAAGCAACAGATTTCTGTTTGTTAATTTTGTATCCTGCAACTTTGCTGAATTCAGATATTAGTTCTAGTAGTTTTGGAATGGAATCTTTAGGGTTTTTTATGTACAGTATCATGTCATCTGCAAATAGTGACAATTTGACTTCTTCTTTACCAATCTGGATGCCTTGTATGTCTTTGTTTTGTCTGATTGCTGTGGCTAGGACCTCCAGTACTATGTTGAATAACAGTGGAGAGAGTGGGCATCCCTGTCTTGTTCCCGATCTTAGATGAAAAGCTTTCAGCGTCTCGCCGTTAAGTATGATGTTAGCTGTGGGTTTGTCATATATAGCCTTTATGATGTTGAGGTACTTGCCGTCTATACCCATTTTGTTGAGAGTTTTAATCAGGAATGGATGCTGAATTTTGTCAAATGCTTTTTCAGCATCTATGGAGATGATCATGTGGTTTTTGTTCTTCTTTTTGTTGATGTGGTGGATGATGTTGATGGATTTTCGAATGTTGTACCATCCTTGCATCCTGGGATGAATCCCACTTGATCATGGTGTATGATCCTCTTGATGTATTTTTGAATTAGATTTGCTAATATTTTGTTGAGTATTTTTGCATCTACGTTCATCAGGGATATTGGTCTGTAATTTTCTTTTTTGGTGAGGTCTTTGCCCGGTTTTGGTATTAGAGTGATGCTGGCTTCATAGAATGAGTTTGGAAGTATTCCCTCCTCTTCTATTTTTTGGAAAACTTTAAGGAGAATCGGTGTTATTTCTTCTCTATATGTCTGGTAGAATTCAGAGGTGAATCCATCAGGCCCGGGGGTTTTGTTCTTGGGTAGTTTTTTGATTACCAATTCGATTTCGTCACTGGTGATTGGTCTGTTTAGTTTTTCTGTTTCTTGCTTGGTCAGTCTTGGAAGGTTGTATTTTTCTAAGAAGTTGTCCATTTCTTCTATGTTTTCCAGCTTGTTAGCATATAGATTCTCATAATATTCTCTTATGATTCTTTGTATTTCTGTGGGGTCCGTCGTGATTTTTCCTTTCTCATTTCTGATTGTGTTTATGTGTGTAGATTCTCTTTTTCTCTTAATGAGTCTGGCTAGGGGTTTATCTATTTTGTTTATTTTTTCAAAGAACCAGCTCTTGGTTTCATTGATTTTTTCTATTGTTTTATTCTTCTCAATTTTATTTATTTCTTCTCTAATCTTTATTATGTCCCTCCTTCTGGTGACTTTGGGCCTCATTTGTTCTTCTTTTTCCAATTTCAGTAATTGTGTCTTTAGACTATTCATTTGGGAATGTTCTTCCTTCTTTAAATAGGCCTGGATTGCAATATACTTTCCTCTTAGAACTGCCTTTGCTGCGTCCCACAGAAGTTGTGGCTTTGTGTTGTTGTTGTCATTAGTCTCCATATATTCTTTGATTTCTGTTTTGATTTGGTCGTTAACCCATTGATTAATTAGGAGAGTGTTGTTAAGTCTCCATGTATTTGTGAGCCTTTTTGATTTCTTTCTAAAATTTATTTCTAGTTTTATACCTTGGTGATCTGAGAAGTTGGTTGGTAGGATTTCAATATTTTTGAAATTACTGAGGTTCTTTTTGTGGCCTAGTATGTGGTCTATTCTGGAAAATGTTCCATGTGCACTTGAGAAGAATGTGTATCCTGTTGCTTTTGGGTGTAGAGTTCTGTAGATGTCTGTTAGGTCCATCTGTTCTAGTGTGTTGTTCAGTGCCTCTGTGTCTTTACTTATTTTCTGTCTGGTTGATCTGTCCTCTGGAGTGAGTGGTGTGTTGAAGTCTCCTAAGATGAATGCATTGCTGTCTATTTCCTCCTTTAATTCTGTTAGTATTTGTCTCACATATGCTGGCGCTCCTGTGTTGGGTGCATATATATTTATAATGGTTATATCTTCTTGTTGGACTGACCCCTTTATCATTATGTAATGTCCTTCTTTATCTTTTGCTACTTTCTTCGTTTTGAAGTCTATTTTGTCTGATACAAGTACTGCAACACCTGCTTTTTTCTCTTTGTTGTTTGCATGAAATATCTTTTTCCATCCCTTCACTTTTAGTCTGTGTATATCTTTGGATTTGAGGTGAGTTTCTTGTAGGCAGCATATAGATGGGTCTTGCTTTTTTATCCATTCTGTTACTCTGTGTCTTTTGATTGGTGCATTCAGTCCATTTACATTTAGGGTGATTATTGATAGGTATGTACTTATTGCCATTGCTGGCTTTAGATTCGTGGTTACCAAGGGTTCAAGGGTTGCTTCTTTACTATCTAACAATCTAACTTAACTTTCTTGTTAAGTTATTGTAAACACAGTCTGATGTTTCTTTCTTTCTCTCCCTTCTTATTCCTCCTCCTCCATTCTTTCTATAATAGGTGTTTTATTCTTTGCCTTTAGTTGGTATTTGGATGGTCTGCTTTCTTTGCTATGATTTTTTTTCTCTGGTGACATCTTTTTAGCCTTAGGTGTGCTTCCATCTAGAGCAGTCCATTTAAGATATCCTGTAGTGGTGGTTTATGAGAGGCAAACTCTCTTAACTTTCGTTTATCTGGAAATTGTTTAATCCCTCCATCATATTTAAATGATAATCGTGCTGGATACAATATTCTTGGTTCGAGGCCCTTCTGTTTCATAACGTTAAATATATCATGCCATTCTCTTCTGGCCTGTAAGGTTTCTGTTGAGAAGTCTGATGATAGTCTGATGGGTTTTCCTTTGTAGGTGATCTTTTTTCTCTCTCTAGCTGCCTTTAATACCCTGTCTTTATCTTTGATCTTTGCCATCTTAATTATTATGTGTCTTGGTGTTGTCTTCCTTGGGTCCCTTGTGTTGGGAGATCTATGAGCTTCAGTGGACTGCGAGACTACTTCCTTCCCCAGCGAGGGAAAGTTTTCAGCAATTATTTCTTCAAAGACACTTTCTATCCCTTTTTCTCTCTCTTCTTCCTCTGGTACTCCTATAATGCGAATATTGTTCCGTTTGGATTGGTCACACAGTTCTCTTAATATTCTTTCATTCCTAGAAATCCTTTTATCTCTCTCTGCCTCAGCTGCTCTGTACTCCTGTTCTCTGTTTTCTATTCCATTAACAGTCTCTCGCATCTCATCCATTCTGCTGTTAAGCCCGTCGATCGCTTGTCTGATTTCTGTATTGTCTTTCCTCAGTTCCCTCACTTCCTCCCTCAGCTCTTGCACATTTCTCTGTAGGTCCATCAGCATGGTTATGACTTTTATTCTAAATTCTTTTTCAGGGAGGCTGTGCATTTCCATCCCTTCAGACTCCCTCTCTGGGGTTGTCTGGTTGATTTTGGTCTGAACCATATTCCTCTGTCTTTTCATGGCTGTATAATTTGGTCACTGATAGTTGCCACGTATGTCAGCTGGGCTCTTTAAGACTTTAAAAAGAGAAGAAAAAAAAAGAGGAAAAAAAAGAAAGAAAGAAAGAAAAAAGAAAAAAAGAAAGAAAAGAAAAAACAAAAACAAAACAAAACAAAAAAACAAAAAAAATGCCCACCGGACGTAGATTCTGTGGGAATGCTCTAGGTGGCGCTATTGCCCCACTATTCCACAGCTGTGACTGTGCCGCTCCGCAGGGCCCTTTATCGCTCTGGCAGGGGTGGGAACGAATAGGAGGCTGTTGATCTCAGTGAGAAGTGTTAAGTATGGCTACGCTTCCTCAGTCGCCAGCTAAGGCGTCTGAAACTCCCAGGACTCCCAGCCTGCTGGGCTGAGTGTGCTGGGGCGATCCGGCTCCTCCGCTGGGCTCCTGTCTCTTTAAGACCGCTGAAGAAAGCGCGCTTTTTTTTCCTTCCCGGGAGCCGGCTGCAAGCCCCTGGCGCGTTCCCCGCTCAGATCCTGCCCCTCTGTCTCTCCAATCTCCGCTGCACTGCGCAATGTGGGTCAGCGCTCCCCGCGCAGATCACCGGGGCTGGCTACTTCGCGGGGTGCACTTCCACTCCCTCCCGGCTCTGAATCCTCTCCTCCCGCCGGTGCGCTGGGGTGGGGGAGGGCTCGGGTCCCGCCGGGTCGCGGCTCCGTATCTTACCCGCCTCTTGGGGTGCCGAGTCCTCTCGGGTGTAGCTGCACGCTGTGCGCTTTCCTGTGTATTCTCGTCTCTCTTTTAGGAATAGATGTATTTTCTGTGTTTTCGTAGATAAATATAGTGTTGGGAGGAGATTTCTGCCGCCCTGCTCACACCGCCATCTTCCCGGAAGTCCCCTTTTTTTATTTTCTTTAAGACATCTTTTGACAAAGAATTTTCTTAATTTTGTTGTATTCTAATTCTCAGTTATTTTTATGGTGCCTCGTATCTCTTCTTTCAGCCCTTCTCTTCCCTGAAGCAAGGAACAAATTCACCTTTTTTTTATTATGTGTTTTAATGTTTTGGTTTTGGCAGGGTTAGATTTTAACACTTTTTCTCTCATAAATAATCATGGTTTTTAGGTCCATTTGCAGAACAGTCTGTTCTGTCTACAGGAATCTGCCAAGCCACCTTACGGGTATATCGAGGTTACGTTAACTGTGAATTTCATTGTGTGCCCTCTCTTCCCATATTATCTTCTCAGTTCTTGCATTTGGGCACTGAGTTCGCTGGTGTTTATTATGTTATCAACATATTTATTAAGAGAAATATGTTAAATTAAATGACAAAGGGTCATATCCAGACTAACGATGAACGTGTGTCATGAATTGAAGATCGTGATTAATCCAAATCTGAGAGTCTGAGGTCCGTGAGAGAGAGAGAAAATAAATGAATAATGCTGCAAAGAATGCTATCACACATTTCCTTTTCATTCTTTGATTTATTTCCTAAGGATAAGTTTTTAGCAGTGAGATGACTGAGCCAGGAAAGATAAGGCATTTAGAAGTTTTAAATGTACAATGTAAATGCTTTCAGAAAGGGACATAGGCGTGCATTTGTTTTTTGTGGCAAAGGGCCTAGTAGTGACATTCAGAGTTCTGTATCTGGGGCATCCAGGGTTTCTCTTTGCTTCAGCCACATTCTGTGCTACTTCCCCACCACACTGATCTTTGTCTTACACCACTAAGAGGCAGTATATTTCCTTTTCAGATCCTATCAGTACTTGTGAAAGCTGCAGGAGCAGTCACTGTTGCTAGCTGGCCAGATTAAAATAGCAAACCACCCCCGTGCTTCACACTATGCTCCCTGTTTTCATTTTTGGTAGTGGTATGCAATTCTGGCCAGTTCGCACTTTCCCCAGATACTCTCGTAGTTTGTTCTTTGATCTCCATTAGCTATATGTTTGCTTAGATGTTACCTTCCCCAGTAAAGCCTTCTAAGACCACCCTATTTAGCCTGGCAACCCACCTGCCCCCAGGTTCCCAATGTCATCTTTCACTGCTTTATTCGTTCCATGTCTCTTATCACCGTTTGTCTCTCTTCTACCAGAATTTGGAACTTAGATCTGTGTTGTTCACAGATGTATCCCTAGCAACTGTAACGATGTTTTATTTTACATGTGGTTAGATGATTTGTAAAAATTGGCTAATATGATTATGAACAAAGCATATTACTCAGTATATGTGTTGGGTGAACGAATGAGGCCCAGAAGATCCTCAGTTATACTTAAGTAAAGGGATTCTCAGTTATACTTACTGGCTTTGTTATCTCTCCTGCTGGGGATCCATAGGTAGTGGACCTTACGTAGTCACATTGGAATTTCTGGCTGAAAGACAAAATTTTCAGAATCCAACCTTTTATAAAGCTATAATATAGCTTTACTTTGATGTGCTGAATTTTTAATCTATGTGACTTTGGGGAAAACTAAAATTGAAAATAGGCTTCCCTACACAGGAACACAGCTGGCATATTAAGCAAAAGCTCTGTAGTTTATGTTTAATACCATCTTGTCCCTGTTTTTCTTTTTCTCCTCTTGTCATCAACTCAGATCACTGGGAGTATAGTCAAGATTACTTTAATATTACCTTAAAATCCTGTGAGAAATGAAAAGTATAGTATAATAACAAATCACTAAGCCGTATTTTAAAATATTACAGTGATTGCCATAGCTATATACAGTAATGATTTAGATTACAATTTGCCACAGAGTAACTCAAAACTGAAATACTAACATCAATGAAAAAATATAACTTCTTGCCCAAACTTCAATATTATGGCAGCTGTAATAAAACTTGCCAGTGTGTTATCTTTCTTGAGTCACTGAAGGAAAGCCTTGTTATACTCACTTTGAGGGGTGGAGTTTGGAGTCAATGAACTTGTATCTTCCAGGGTTGTTGAAGATGTAGCCTCATAACCTAAATAGGATGTCCTATTGCAAAAACAAAATTTACAAATTGTTGTTAAGTATTTATATTCACATGATTGACTATACCATTATATTTAACAAGGGTGAAATGGAGAGCACTGAATATTACAGTTGGAAAAACCTTAGTGGAACCAGTCTAATGGCTTTATTTTATAAATTATGAAACTTGAGTCCAAAAGGAACATATTTGTGGTTATACACCTAATATTCAACATCATGTGTTTGATATTAACTCAGTTCTCTGAACTCCAGGTGTGCTATATTCAGACTTTCAAAAGATACATGGGGTCTCCTGTGTGTCAGGTTCTATTCTACATGCAGCAGACAATGAAGACAAAGTCCTTGCCCTCATGGAATTTATCTTGTAGTGAATTTTCATGTTTGTATATAATATTTTCACAACCAAATATGGTTTCATATTTACTTCAGTTCTTAGCTTTCAAAATTACCATTTTTCTAGTCCATCATTTCTCATTCTCCTCTTCCCTCCATTCATTTTGGAGGCAAAATGAAAGACAAATTCACATTCATTTGAAAGTGTCCCCAGGATGAAGCATGGTAGAGTAGAGAATACCGAACTACACTCCACTGGAAATATGTTTATGTCTCTTCGGAAAACAAATTTTTAATACATTTATTTATATGTATTTCTCCTTTGTTTGAAAAATATATTTAAGATGGATTCCATAACTATGCTACGTGAGAAGGTGACAGAAGTGGACAGAAAGGGAAAATAAGGGCAAAGAAAATATAATTACAAAAAGCATTTTGACTCTTGTTAATGCCTGAATGGGGACATAGCTTGATGTAATGTCTTCTTAATAGATGTGGACCCCACATTTGGTCAGAACTTTTTAGTGATGATGTAAAGAAATCAACAGTATATGTTTTGCCCATTGATGGCCATCATAGCATAAAATCAGTTAATTTTCAAGAGAAACACAGCTCTTCTTTTTGTTGTGATTAAACGTAAATTACTCTCTAGTCTTTATGCAGAGAATATTGCATAATGTGGACAATATTCTCAGCAGCATCCTTACAGTATGGAAGTCAATATGCTCAGTCACCGTCAAGCTGTAGTTGCTAATGAATGGCATCCCAGCTTTACAGCTTCCTCAGTTCTGGGAGAGGGCATGTATTAAATAGAAAACATGGATAACCTAATTTCTGAAGAAAAATAATATGTAGGATACATAAATTATTAGCTTTGCGGTTTATACACCTGTAAGTAGTTGACATACAGAGATGGTCAGTCACAGTAATTTCAGAATGCAGCCCAGCAATGAACACCAATGACATACTATGAACTCAGCTCCATAAACACAGTCAGATATGGGAAGATCTTTAAGAGGCTGCCTCAGGTGATGGTGCATGAGGAACTAAAATGGGCAGCCAGCAGCCAGCATAAGGGGGGCAGGAAAAAGCCTTTAAGGCCTGGATATGCACAGCTTCGTTTTTTCAACAATACTTGTGGAATGCTCAGTGTGTGCTAGAATTGGGCATGAAGTGAAGAGAAAGAAATTTTGCCTTCGCCCTCCCAATTTCTTGCGAATAAAGGTCAGTGTGGCAGTACCGGCTGACCACCAACCCCACTCTTCTTTCTGCACAGATAAACTACATTCACTAGCCTCCCATGAGGTTAGTACTGAGGCCTAGCTAATGGAATGGGAGTGGGTGTGATGGTTGTCATTTCAAGGCCTAGCCTATAAAACCTCCCACATGATCCTCCATGATCTTTCCTCACTTACTATTCAGATACTACGATGCAGGGGGACTTAGAAGTCACAACTGAAAGGTCAAACAACTGCTGGCAGCCTGGTTCTTGAATGAACAGAGCACCCAGCCACTGGCTTGGCCTCCCACTGTCTCTTTCCGGAAGAATAAATGACCTAAGACTCTGTCAAGGATAAATGAACCAACTGCAGTTTTGGAGTTTGTTGTCACTGTGGTTCGTTTCTCTTCTCCAACACACAGTAAGCATAACTGCAATACAAGCTGGCAGGTGCTACGGTGGGGAGAATATGGCGTGCTGTGGGATTTCAGAGTTAGGGGGAACACGGTCAAGGCATGGGAATTCAGGGAAAGCTCTTCAGAGGAAGTAAATGATCAAAGGATGATAGAAATTAGTAAGAATTCCAATTAGTTGGAACTAGTGGGAAGAAAGAGGGGTGGCAAGGAGAAGGATATTCCCAGCAGTGTGAACAGAAAAGGTGGGAGAGAACTGGAGTCAGTTCCGAATGTTGGAGGCACTGAGGCAGAGTAAAGGGACAGTGATGGGTACGTAAGGAGTTATGTTCCAAAGATGCCATGGAGGCAGTGATATTGAACTGGTCCTTACAAGATACTCTAACCCAAGGGTAAGTGAATGGTGGCCTGGACTGTAAAGTGAAAGCTATGGGGATGAAGAGAAATGGACAGGTGTCGGAGGTGGACTCAACAGGGCTTGGTGAATGACTGGATATACGAAGTAAGGAAGAGAGGTAAGCCAAGATGTCTCCCAATTTCTTGCCTGGGCAGCATTTTGCTGCCAAGAAGACAGATTTCCATACAGCTCAGCTGTTGACTGCTAAGAAGCCATTGCATTAGGCCCATCAAACTACATGCAGAGTCTAAGCGACAGCTTTGCAAAGTGCTTGAAAATTTGCAAAAGCAGAAAGCTTAGCCATTAAAATCATAGATCCAGAGCCAGACTCCCTGGGTTGAATCCTGGCTTAGTTCTAAGTTAGATGTACGATCTAAGGAAAGTCTGTTGACTTTCCTCTCTTCCACAAATTATTCACTTGTAAAATAACAGTATTGTTCTAGAAGGGTGATGGCAAAGATTGAGAGTCATACACATAAAGTATTTAGAAGAGTGCCTGACATGAAGTAAGTGCTGAAAGTAATCTTAGAAGCTATTAACTCTGTCATCTGCAGTTTAGTTCAGGTGTGGAAAATACAAGTATATCCTATCAGCAGGCAGCTAAAATCTGTGATGAGTTCTAAAATTGCCCCATTTCCTTTGATCTTTCTAGAAGGAGGTTGATTTGAGGTAACCAATCCCTCCTTCCCCAGGCTGGCCCAAGTCAAGAATTACATTCCCAAAGGCTGCACCAGTAAAGGGCCAGTCGTCAAGGGTGATGGGAGTGGCAGCTCCCTGAGGCATTAGCTTTATAGTGGAGTAGTAGTTTCTACCGGCAAGTCACCTGCAATTCTCCTCCTCTTGGACTTCATTGAGCCACCAGTAGTTCATATTTTTGTGCAGCAATTGTAGTTTCTATCTTTCTGGCTCCTACCACTTATCAAAGACTCTAGTGAAAGTAAAAAAATGCACCAAAAGACTGCCTAACATACATGCAGCACTTTCAGACTAAGCCCAGATTGCCTTAAATTGAGCATCATATCACTTTCATGGTCACTGTAGAGCTGCTCTTACAGAATTGGGAACTGGAATTTTCCCACTGGCCCACGGGCGGACAGTTTTAACAGCAGGGCTGATGGGAGAGGTCTGTGCAGTTCCCTGGCTGTGAGGATGTTGCTCCACCTCGCCCTCTAGAGGAGAGCCAAGGCAGTCTCCACCGCAAGAGCAGCTATGCTTCCCTGGGGTAACTGATTCGCTACAATTTTATGAACCTATAGTTCACAGAGTGAATTTGGATTTCATTTTTCTCATTTTTATTGTTTTATCTTTGTCCCTATCTCCTGCAATATCTCCAGTTGCCGGTTTTAAAATTTTTGTATTGTTATGTAGTTTTTAAATTTTCTATGAAATTAAGGTATTATTGATATACACTCTTATGAAGGTTTCACATGAAAAAACAATGTGGTTACTACATTTACCCATATTATCAAGTCCCCACCCATACCCCATTGCAGTCACAGTCCATCAGTGTAGTAAGATGCCACAGATTCACTGTTTGCCTTCTCTGTGCTACACTGTCTTCCCCGTAACCCCCCACATGTGTACTAAACATAATACCGCTCAATCCCCTTCTCCCACCCTCCCCACCCGCCCTCCCACACCCCTCCCCTTTGGTAACTGCTAGTCCCTTCTTGAAGCCTGTGAGTCTGTTGCTGTTTTGTTCCTTCAGTTTTGCTTCATTGTTATACTCCACAAATGAGGGAAATCATTTGGCACTTGTCTTTCTCCCCTTGGCTTATTTCACTGAGCATAATATCCTCCAGCTCCATCCATGTTGCTGCAAATGGTAGGATTTCTTTCTTTCTTATGGCTGAATAGTATTTCATTGTGTATATGTACCACCTCTTCTTTATCCATTCATCTACTGATGGACACTTAGGTTGCTTCCATATCTTGGCTATTGTAAATAGTGCTGTGATAAACATAGGGGTGCATATGTCTTTTTGAATCTGAGAAGTTGTATTCTTTGGGTAAATTCCATGGAGTGGGATTCCCAGGTCAAATGGTATTTGTATTTTTAGTTTTTTGAGGAACCTCCATATTGCTTTCTACAGTGGTTGAACTAGCTTACATTCCCACCAGTAGTGTAGGAGGGTTCCCCTTTCTCCGCATCCTTGCCAGGCCAGCATTTGTTGTTCTTAGTCTTTTGGATGTTGGCCATCCTTACTGCTGTGAGGTGATATCTCATTGTGGTTTTAATTTGCATTTCCCTGATGATTAGTGATATGGAGCATCTTTTCAATTGTCTGTTGGCCATATGAATTTCTTCTTTAGAGAATTGGCTCTTCATATCCTCTGTCCATTTTTTAATCAGGTTATTTGCTTTTCAGGTGTTGAGGCATGTGAGTTCTTTATATATTTTGGATGTTAACTCCTTGTCGGATATGTCATTTACAAATATATTCTCCCATACTGTAGGATGCCTTTTTGTTCTGTTGATGGTATCCTTTGCCATACAGAAGCTTTTTAGTTTGATGTAGTCCCATGTGTTCATTTTTGCTTTTGTTTCCCTTGCTCGAGGAGAAGCATTCAGGAAGAAGTTGCTCATGCTTATATTCAGGAGATTTTTGCCTGTGTTGTCTTCTAAGAGTTTTATGGTTTCATGACTTACATTCAGGTGTTTGATTCATTTTGAGTTTACTTTTGTGTGTGGGGTTAAACAATAATCCAGTTTCATTTTCTTGCACATAGCTATCCAGTTTTGCCAACACCAGTTGTTGAAGAGGCTGTCATTTCCCCTTTGTATGTCCATGGCTCCTTTATCATATATTAATTGACCATATATGGTTGGGTGATATCAGGGCTCTCTATTCTGTTCCATTGGTCTGTGGGTCTGTTCTTGTGCCAGTACCAAATTGTCTTGATTACTGTGGCTTTGTAGTAGAGCTTGAAGTTGGGGAGCATAATCCCTCCCACTTTATTCTTCCTTTTCAGGATTGCTTTGGCTATTCAGGGTCTTTGGTGGTTCCATATGCATTTTAGAATGATTTTCTCCAGTTTGTTGAAGAATACTGTTGGTATTTTGATACGAATTGCATTGGATCTGTAGATTGCTTTAGGCAGGATGGCCATTTTGACAATATTGATTCTTCCTATCCATGAGCATGGGATGTGTTTTCATTTATTTGTATCTTCTTTAATTTCTCTCATGAGTGTCTTGTAGTTTTCAGTGAATAAGTCGTTCACTTCCTTGGTTTGGTTTATTCCTACGTATTTTATTCTTTTTGATGCAACTGTGAATGGAATTGTTTTCCTGATTTCTCCCTCTGCTAGTTCATTGTTAGTGTATAGCAATGCCACAGATTTCTGTGTATTAATTTTGTATCCCTCAACTTTGCTGAATTCAGATATTAGATCTAGTAGTAGTTTTGGAGTGGATTCTTTAGGGTTTTTTATGTACAATATCATGTCATCTGCAAACAGGGACAGTTTAACTTCTTTCTTGCCTATCTGGATGCCTTTAATTTCTTTGCGTTGTCTGATTGCTGTGGCTAGAACCTCCAGTACTATGTTGAAGAGAGGTGGGGAGAGTGGGCATCCTTGTCTTGTTCCCAATCTTAAAGGAAAAGCTTTCAGCTTCTCGCTGTTAAGTATAATGCTGGCTGTGAGTTTGTCTAATATGGCCTTTATTATGCTGATGTACTTGCCCTCTATACCCATTTTGTTGGAGTTTTTATCATGAATGGATGTTGAATTTTGTCAAATGCTTTTTCAGCATCTATGGAGATGATCATGTGGTTTTTGTCCTTTTTTTTCTTGATGTGGTGGTTGATGTTGATGAATTTTCGAATGTTGTACCATCCTTGCATCCGTGGAATAAATCCTACTTGATCATGATGGATGATCTTTTTGATGTATTTTTTAATTCGGTTTGCTAATATTTTGTAGAGTAGTTTTTGCATCTATGTTTATAAGGGATATTGGTTTGTAATTTTCTTTTTTTATGGTGTCTTTGCCTGGTTTTGGTATTAGAGTGATGTTGGCCTCATAGAATGAGTTTGGGAGTATTCCCTCCTCTTCCACTATTTGGAAACCTTTAAGGAGGATGGGTATTAGGTCTTCACTAAATGTTTGATAAAATTCAGTGGTGAAGCCATCTGGTCCAGGCGTTTTGTTCTTAGGTAGGTTTTTGATTACCGGTTTATTCATTTTTGTTGCTGGTAATTGGTCTGTTCAGATTTTCTGTTTCTTTCTGGGTCAGCCTTGAAAGGTTGTATTTTTCTAGAAAGTTGTCCATTTCTTCTAGGTTATCCAGTTTGTTACCATATAATTTTTCATAGTATTCTCTCATAATTCTTTGTATTTCTGTGGTGTCCGCTGTGATTTTTCCTTTCTCATTTCTGATTCTGTTTATGTGAATAGACTCTCTTTTTTTCTTGATAAGTCTAGCTAGGGGTTTATCTACTTTGTTTATTTTCTCAAAGAACCAGCTCTTGCTTTCATTGATTCTTTCTATTGTTTTATTCTTCTCTATTTTATTTATTTATGCTCTAATCTTTATTATGTCCCTCCTTCTACTGACTTTGGGCCTCATTTATTCTTCTTTTTCTAGTTTTGTTAACTGTGAGTTTAGACTGCTCATATGGGATTGTTCTTCTTTCCTGAGGTGGGCCTGTATTGCAATTTACTTTCCTCTTAGTATGACCTTCACTGTGTCCCACAGATTTTGTGGTGTTGAATTATTGTTGTCATTTGTCTCCATATATTTCTTGATCTCTGTTTTTATTTGGTCATTGATACATTGGTTATTTAGGAGAATGTTGTGAAGCCTCCATGTGTTTGTGGGATTTTTCATTTTCTTTGCATAATTTATTTCTAGTTTCATACCTTTGTGGCCTGAGAAACTGGTTGGTACAATTGCAATCTTTTTGAATTTACCGAGGATCTTTTTGTAGCCTAGTATATGATCTATTCTTGAAAATGTTCCATGTGCACTTGATAAGAATGTGTATTCTGCTGCTTTTGGGTGTAGATTTCTGTAGATGTCTGTTAGGTCCATCTGTTCTAATTTGTTGTTCAGTGCTTCTGTCTCCTTACTTATTTTCTGTCTGGTTGATCTGTCCTTCAGAGTGAGTGGAGTGTTGAAGTCTCCTAGAATGAATGCATTGCATTCTATTTATCCTTTTAATTCTGTTAGTATTTGTTTCACATATGTAGGTGCTCCTGTGTTGGGCATATAGATATTCATAATGGTTATATCTTCTTATTGGATTGACCCTTTTATCATTATGTAATGTCCTTCTTTGTCTCTTGTGACTTTCTTTGTTTTGAAGTCTGTTTTGTCTGATACAAGTACTGCGACTTCTGCTTTCTTCTCCCTATTAGTTGCATGAAATATCTTTTTCCATTCCTTCACTTTTAGTCTGTGTATGTCTTTGGGTTTAAAGTGAGTCTCTTGAAGGCAGCATACAGATGGGTCTTGTTTTTTATCCATTCAGTGACTCTATGTCTTTTGATTGATGCATTCAGTCTATTTACATTTCGGGTGATTATGGATAGGTATGTACTTATTGCCATTGCAGGCTTTAGATTTGTGGTTACCAAAGGTTCAAGATTAACTTCCTTACTATCTAAGAGTCTAACTTAACTCACTTAATATGCTATTACAAACACAATCTAAAGGTTCTTTTTTCTTCCTCTTTTTCTTTCTATTCCATTCTTTATATATTAGTTATCATATTCTGTACTCTTTGTCTATCCCTTGATTGACTTTGGAGATAGTAAATTTAATTTTGTATTTGCTTAGTAATTATCTTTTCTACTTTCTTTACTGTGTTTTTATTACCTCTGGTGACAGCTATTAAACCTTAGTCCCACTTCCATCTATAGCAGCCCCTCCAAAATACACTGTAGAGATGGTTTGTGAGAGGTAAATTCTCTCAGCTTTTGCTTACCTGGAAATTGTTTAATCTCTCCTTCAAATTTAAATGATAATCTTGCTGGGTAAATTATTCTTGGTTTAAGGCCCTTCTGCTTCATTGCATTAAATACATCATGACACTCCCTTCCGGCCTGTAAGGTTTCTGTTGAGAAGTCTGATGATAGCCTGATGGGCTTTCCTTTGTATGTGATCTTATTTCTCTCTCTGGCTGCTTTTAACAGTCTGTCCTTATCCTTGATCTTTGCCATTTTAATTACTATATGTCTTGGTGTTGTCTACCTTGGGTCCCTTGTGTTGGGAGATCTGTGGATCTCCATGGCCTGAGAGACTATCTCCTTCTTCAGATTGGGGAAGTTTTCAGCAATTACATACTCAAAGAGTTTCTATCCATTTTTCCTCTCTCTTCTTCTTCTGGTATGCCTATAAGGTGAATATTGTTCTGTTTGGATTGGTCACACAATTCTCTCAATATTCTTTCATTCATAGAGATCCTTTTTTCTCTCTGTGCCTCAGCTTCTTTGTATTCCTCTTCTCTAGTTTCTATTTCATTTAACATCTCCTCCACTGTATCCAATCTGCTTTTAATACCATCCATTGTGCTCTTCAACAGTTGGATCTCTGACCCAAATTCATTCCTGAGTTCTTGAATATCTTTCTGTACCTCCATGAGCATGTTAATGGTTTTTATTTTGACCTCCCTTTCAGGAAGATTCATGAGGTTGAAGTCATTTAAATCTTTCTGAGGAGTTGTATTAATAATTTTACTCTGAACCAGGTTCCTTTGGCATTTCATATTTGTTTATGGCGCCCTATAGTGCTCAGTAGCTCTACTCCCTGGAGCTTCTCAGCCCCTGAAGCAATGTCGGAGGTCACAGGGGAGTGGGATTGGTGCCTAGAGGGAGGAAAGAGCTGTTTCCTGCTTCCTGGCTCCTATGCCTGTCTCCCTGCATGAACCAGTGGGCTGAGCACACAGGTATAAGCCTCTATGTTTTGCGTTTATAGTTGCTGCAGACAGATCTTCCTTCTGGCTAGCCTAAGGCCAGGGTAGGGTTTGCCGGTTTGCAAGCCAGGTGGGGCTGGCTGGAAGAAAGGCGCAGTAGGCTGTGTATCATGGAGGGGGTCCTTGGAGCTGTGTAGCCAGCCAGGGAGCTGGAGCAACTGAAGATCATCTAAGGAGGAAGATTTCTTTTTCCTCCTTAAATATGAGAGTCTATATGGCAAAGCTCCCAACCTGCTGGGCAGAGTGCACCTGGATAATTTTGTCTACGTGTCCTCTCTCCTGAGCAGTAAGCTCTGTGCAATCCTTGCCCCTTTAGCAGCCCTCTTGCTAAGGGCTTCCTTGTTAGGAAGTCTCTTAGACTACCCACCTTTCTTTTTTCCCAGAGCAGCCGGATATGGATCCCTGCTTTCCACAAGTGGCTGGAATCTGTCTCTCCGGGAATTCTGCCTGTCTTAGCTTTCTGACCCGTAATCATGAGAGTATCATGCAAGCACCATGAAATGTAGATTTGTTCTCCCAGAGCAGATCTCTGGAGTTAGGTTTTAAGCAGTCCCAGGCCTCCACTCCCTCCCTGCTCTGTTTCTCTTCCTCCTGCCTGTAAGCTGGGGTGGGGGAAGGGCTTGGGTCCTGCCGGGGCCACAGCTTTGGTACATTACTGTTACCCTGTTCAGTGAGGTCTGCTCTTTTCTCCAGGTGTATGCAGTCTGGAGCAGTCCTCTTTCCTGTTGCTCTTTCAGGATTAGTTGTAGTAATTATATTTTTGTATTATATGTTGTTTTAGGAGGAAGCCTGTGTCTCACCTCTCATGCCATCATCTTTAATCCCTTCTTTCACAACACATTTCTGTGTATTAATTTTGTATCCTGCAACTTTACTGAATTCATGTATTAGATCTAGTAGTTTTGGAGTGGATTATTTAGTGGTTTTTATGTATAATATCATGTCATCTGCAAACAATGACAGTTTAACTTCTTCCTTACCATTCTGGATGTCCTTTATTTCTTTGTGTTGTCTGACTGCTGTGGCAATTGTTATGTATTTTTAAAATTAACTCACATCATTTTTGGAACAAGGCAAGATAAAAAAATCCAAAGAAGGAAATAAACGACTATCTCTAAATAATCTTTGGATACTGTGAGATACATAGAGGAAGAAAAGGTGAAAGAAGAAGATGGAGAGAAGGGAAAAAAAAGACTATTCAGGCTTCAAACCCACATAGGGTGAAAAGAATCTTCTGTTCACTCTGGGATTTCATTGTCAGTCAGCAGTCTAGTCTCTTGGCTCCCCTCCCATGGATCAGCGTCATTCATTCATTTGTTCATTCTCCCTCCCGCCACTCCCTCCCTCGCATCTGAGAACTGATCTCTATAGAATTAACTCAGCAATTTGGTAAGTGAAAGCAGAGGAATGGTTTTAAGAGTGGTGATATGATAACAAGTTGATAATGGTGTAGTAAAAGAACTAGGAGGTAATCACCAGAGAACTTTGTATTTATTTGTAAGCCACATGCCATTACCTAGAAATCTCAGTCTAATAAGAAACTGCCAGCCACCTTTTAATACAGCTCTCACTTAAAGCAACATTTGCTAGTCAGTTCAGTTCTATCACCCATAATGGGTGGCACTGATGGCTCCATGTGATTTAATTCTGGCAGGAAGCACTGCAATCCTGATGAAGTATGATAACTTGACTGGGGATTTCATTTGTATTAAAATGACTGATTAAATGTTCTTTATTGGAGGTCAGAAAATAATGTGACATAAATCTTTGCTTACTACAGGTTTACTGCAGGGGAAGGAGAATTCATGCACTCAGGTCCATCTACTGCCAGGTCTCAGGCCACATGGGTGGAGGAACAGTGCTCCAGGAATGCCTGCTGCCTTGATCTTTGTGTTACTGTGTCTCTTGCCTGGCATAGATGTCAGTATTGTCATGCACTTCCTGTCACCAGCCTGTGTAGTTTGTTGAGGGTTGAGTGTGTGCCAGGAAGCTTCTGGGAACAAAAGGATCAATGACACCCTGCCACTGGCCTCAAGGAGTCCGAGGTCATTTCACACTGACTGGTGTCCAGCTGGGTTTTTTTGGGTCTTGGCCTGAGGGTCTATACCAGGTTGTACAGGTTATGGAAAGAATGGACTATGGGAATTTGTACCTCATGTAGAAGTCAGAGCTGAAGCCACGTAAAGAACTATCTAGTTTTCTAGATAAATTAAATCCCACCCACACCTCTTGGCTTCACGACATGGTTCAAGTTTAGGTCCTTGGCATTTTGTGACCTGTCTTCTAACAATCTCCACATTTTTCTCTCTTGCTACACCCTGCGTACATTCTTTCCTTTACTTGTCCAGCATTTGGGAGTTTCTGTCTTCCAGGCATCGTGCTTGGCACTGGGGGTACAATGATCAGCTCCCCTGGAGTTTAAGATCATGGAGGATATGGATATCCAATCCATATAGGAGAACACATGAAAGAGGGACTGGTCTAGTCAGAATGCAAGGGCGCTTCCCTGAGGAATGCAGTGGGAGAATGGGGGCAGGAGAGGGGATGAGGGAGCTTTCAGGCAGAGGACACAGCAAGTGCAAAGGCCCTGTGGGTGGTTCCACATACCATGGTTTAGTGATAGCCATGTGTGGTGCCTGTCCACTTCAGGGCTGGGCCTTTGCAAGCTCTCAAGGAGCATTTGTCCTGTGCTGAACTGAACTGCATGTGAGACGGTGGAGCGTTACCTGTCACGGTGCACACTCATGGCCTCAGCAGTAGCAGGATAGGCATCAAACTATGGCCCATGCATGGCGACAACACTGTTTCTTTCAGGAACTTTTTATTGAAGTATAGTTGACATGATATTATATTAGTTTCAGGTGTACAACATAGTGATTTGATATTTATGTACATTACAGAATGCTCAGCACAGTAAGTATAGTCATCACCGGTCCACTGTACAAACTTATTACAATATTAGTTACTATATTTCCTGTGCTGCACTTTTTATCCCCATGACTCATTTATTTCATAACTGGAAGTTTGTATCTCTTAATGCCCTTCACCTAATTCGCCTATCCCCCAACCCCTCTTCACGCTGGCAACTGCCAGTTTGTTCCTGTATTTATAACTCTGTTTCTGAGTTTTGTTTGTTCATTTGGTTTGTTTTCTAGAGCCCACATATAAGTGACTACATGGTATTTGTCTTTGCTGACTTATTTCACTTAGCATGATACCCTTTTCATCGTCCATGCTGTCACAGATAACATTTCTTTCTTTTTTATGACCAAGGAATATTCCATTGTGCATACATATATTTTTATCCCTTCATCTATTGATGGATTTTTTTTTTTAAAGAAATCCCTTCCTAGAGCCTGGCCGGGAAATTCTGTAAGTATAAGAGGACATTTTAAATGACTCTTTGAGGTCTCTTAACATCAAGTAGAACATATTAAAAGAATTGTATTTTGATGGACAGTGAATGTAATGGGGTTGGGGGGGCGACCTGATGAAGGGGGTAGTGTAATCAACATAATATTACTCATTTAATTGTAGATTAATGATATCAAAATAAACTTAAAAAAAAAGAATTGTATTTATATTTCTTTTAGCCAAGTCTTTAATAGATTCAAATTGATCATATATTTCAACATGTGAAAAAAACAGCTTGCTTTTTATCTTTTCTGTTTTAAGGTTATGTTTATACTTAAAATACATCAAAGCCTCACCAACATTCAATAGATGGCTCTCTATTTCAGCATACTTCGGAGGCAAGTAATATGCCAAACACAGTGAAAGAGCATTACTTACTTTGTTTACTGGGTGTTTATTTCTTTTTCAGTTTGGATGTTTACAGTTTTTAAACATTGCAAGTGTCCAGAGATACATAATAATGACCTTGTTTCCAGGAAAGAAGAGGGATTTAGAAGACTACTCTGGGGTTCTGTAAACTACTTTGTGCAAAATGTCTTGCTTATATTAATTCATAAACTGCCATTAGGCTGGATGAGAAGCTTTGAAACCTTCCTGACTGTGGGTAAATTGCAATATTTCCAGAATCTCTCGCCTGGCCTTAGTGCATCTCCATATCAATAGGTGATTACAAGGAGGGTGGAGAGGCCTGCACAGGCCTGACAGGAGAGGAGTTTTTTGGGCCTTCCCAGCAGAAATGAGAGAGTAATGGGCAAGTGAGACTGGTGGCCAGAAAGCGAATGGAGCCAGGCTTCTTGTAAGCAGTAAACGGGTTTCTCCCACTTTATTTTTTCCCCTTGACTGATTTTGGCTTTGCCGGTTTATTTTGCCCCTGTCTGGGAATACACTCCCCTCCCTGGAGTTATAGTAACTCCTTTTTATTTCAAGTTCTGATTTTTTTTCGCTAAAATTAAAAATTACCCCTTTATATTATCCTTAGAAGTCTGGTCTGAGTTCAGTGGAAGAGGTGGAAACTTGTTCTGTAAGAGCTAATTCTGGTCAGCTCTTTGTGACATTATGAAGCTGAACTGAATTTCTTCACCCGAACACCTGCTGCCTTCCCAGCGGACTGTCCCTCTCACAGCTGGAAAAGGGAAAGGCAGAGAATGCTAGTGGTCCCATAGTGGGTTAGTTTTGTGGAATATTGAAATTTTCTCCAAACAATTAAAGATTTAAGGATCATTTAATATGGGCATATTCTGTGCCAAATAAGAGAGACAGGTGATTAGCTGCAATGTGAGATAAGTGGAGGATAAACTGGTAATAAAAAAATAAATATTGATTCGGTCATTGTTTCCTCTTTCAAGGAATTAAAAAATAAAGGTCTTGAATTATTTTGAGATTATTTGCTGGACTCTTCTTTTGCTAAAGGCAGGTCTCCTTAGACCAGACCAGGCAGTTCTTAGCTTTATGCATTTTCACATTTGATACTCATAATAATCATATGAATGATTTATTCTATTGATAATATTTCTACTGGTTTTTAAGACAAAGAAATAGTGTGAGAGGTGAAGTGACTTTCCCCAGGTTAGACAGAGGGGGCAGAGATATGAATTAAACCCAAGAGTGTCTGACAGCAGACTATCTTTACTCTGGTAGCCTTAAAAAGAGTAGTTAAGCCTTGCTACACCATCAGAATAAAGGCCTAGCCTGGAAGAGCTTACCTGTGGTCCTGAGCACACAACCACCCAGGGCAGAAGGTCTTTATAGCCTCTGCCTGCCTGTCTCCCATCATCACCTCTCAGCTTCCTGTCATAAGATTACTCAGTCCTCAAGACCTGACTAGGGGCTTTTTTCTATAGGGAGTTAAATTTTTTATTTCTTTCTTAAGGGTTTCCCTGAAACGCTTATTTGTTAATCTTTTTCTCCTTTATACTTTAAAAAATGTCCTTAGCCTTGAAAATATCTATTGAGTTACCAATACTTACTGATAAGCATGGGATTTCACTGTTCTAGGTGATGGAGATACCTCAGTAGAGAAATCAGATGAAAAAATCTTGTCCTCGTGGGGTTTGATTTCTTGTGGGGAGAAGCCAGACAAGTGAATAACATGGGATGTTAAAAGATGCTGTGGAGAAAAATGAAGCAGGGAAAGGGGACAGGAAGTGAGATGGAAGGACCACAGTTTTAAATAAGGTGTTCGTGGAAGCTGCATGGAGAAGGTAGCATTGGAACAAAGGTGGGGTAAGATGAGGAAGAGTTTTCCAGTCAGAGGGAACAAGTAAACAGTCCTGAGGCAGGAGGAAGCCTAGCATGTTGGAGGAACAGCAAAGAGGCCAGTTTGGGTGAAGTGAGTGAAGGGGAGAGTAGGGTAGTGGGGGTCTAATAAACTGGATATATCAATGAGGTCTTTCAGGATAACTTTGTAGATAGCTGCCCTTCCTCACTGCCCATTTCCCTCCTCCACTCACGTGATCATGATCCTGGTGGGTTTTATTTATTAGTATCTCTATCAAATAGAAGTAGACACACAATTCTAGGGATAGATAGTTTGTTTTCATTAACACACACACAACTTAGATAAAGACGCACCAGCTAATTAATCAACTGCTCCATTTCCTACCTTGGGTTCCTACCATGTTCCAAAACCGAGTTAAGCGGACTGATAATAAAATGCACCATTTGACACTTACTATGAACCAGGTACTATATTAAGTTGTCTTGCATGCCTAATCTGTTCAGTTGCTTTTAATAACCCATTGAGAAGGAACTGCCCATATTAACACTATTCCTTTTCTTCTTTCTCTTGTCTTTCCCCATTTTCTTCAGGTATCCTCATCTTAGGCCACATTTTTAAAACTCTTTATTATTTGCCAATTTCACTCTGTTGCCAAGAACTACAGCTTTCTACGGATTATCTCAGTAGGTCTGATCATGATCACCTCATCATGTTTGCTTCATTTTCGCTGAATTTATTTTACTTTACCTACTAATTTTTATCTTATTTTTAAGTAAAAATTGTATATATTTAAGGCATACAAAATGATGATTTGATACACATATGCATAGTGAAATAGTTTCTATAGTCAACTAATTAATATATTATTTCTCCTCACATATTACTACTTTTTTTCTTTTTTTTTTTGTGGTGAGAGCACCTGAAATCTACTCTAAGCGAATTTCCAGTACTACGTACAGTATTATTAGCCAATGTCATCATGCTGTACATTAGATCTCTAAACTTATTAATACTACATAACTTCAATCTTGTACCCTTTGACCAACACCTCCCCATTCTTCCCAACCCCCCATTCCTGATAACTAGCATTCTGCTCTTTGCTTCCATGCATTTGATTTTTTAAGATCACACATATAAGTGAGTTCATGCAATTGTTTTTTCTTTCTGTATCTGGCTTATTTATCTTAGCATAAGTTTCATCCATGTTGTTGCAAATGGCAGGATCTCCTTTTTTTTTAAGGCTGAATAATGTATACAAGTATATATGCAATTTATTCATACATTTATCCATCAATGGAAACTTAAGCTGTTTCAATATTTTGACTATTGTGAATAATGAATGCTGGAATGGACATGGGAGCACAGGTATCTTTTAGGTTAACTGAGTTTATTTCCTTTGCATATATACCCAGAAGAGAGATTGATGGATCATATGGTAGTTTTATTTTTAGTTTTCTGAGGAACCTCAAAAACTGTCTTCCATAATGGCTGCACCAATTTTCATTCTCACCAATAGTGTACAAGGGTTCCCTTTTCTCCATATCCTCACCAAAACTTATATTTTATTTTACTTATTTTTTATAACAGTCATCCTAATAGATGTGAGGTGATAACTAGCTGTGGTTTCACTTTAAATTTTCCCTAATGATTAGTGATGTTGAGTGCCTTTTCATATACCTGTTGACCATCTGTATGTCTTCTTTGGAAAACTGTTTAAGTCCTTTGCCCAATTTTTAATGAGTTGTTTCCTGTTTTGCTATTGAGTTGAATGAGTTTCTCATATATTTTGGGTATATTCCTCTTATCAGATATATGACTTACAAATATTTTCTCCCAATCCATAGGTTACCTTTGCATTTGCTGATTGTTTCCTTGTTGTGCAGAAGTTTTTCAGTTTGACGTGGTCCCAGTCAGTTGTTTCTGCTTTTGTTGCCTGAGCTTTTGGTGTCTTATCTGAAAAAATCATTGCCAAGGCCAATGACAGCTTTTTTTCTAGGAATTTTACAGTTTCAGGTATTAGGTGTAAGCCTTCAATCTATTTTGAGGTGATTTTTGTATAGGGTATAAGGGCTAAATTTCATTCTTTTGTCTGTATATATACAGTTTTACAAATACTACTTATTGAAGAGATTGGCCTTTTCCATTGTGTATTCTTGGTTCCCTTGTTGAAAGTTGGTTGACTGTATACACTTGGGTTTATTCCTGAGCCCTCTATTCTATTCCATGGATCTGTATGTGTTTTTATGCCAGTATCATACTGTTTTGATAACTTTGCAGTTTAGTAAGAAATCAGGAAGTGAGATCTACAACTCTGTTTTCCTTTCTCAAGATTTATTTGGCTATTTAGTGTCTTTTATGAATATGAATTTTGGGATTTTTTTCTATTTCTGTAAAAAATGCCATTGGAATTGTGATACAGATTGCATTGAAACTGTATATTATTTTGAATAGTGTGGACAATTTAACAATATTAATTTTTCCAGTCCATGAGCACCAGGTGTCTTTCCATTTGTTTGTGACTTCTTCAGTTTTCTTTCATCAAAGTCTTGCAGTTTTCAGTATATACATCTCTCACTTCCTTGCTTAAATTTATTCCCAAGTATTTTATTCTTTTTGATGCTATTATAAATAGACTTGTTTTCTTGATTCCTTTTTTGTGATAGATCATTGTTGGCATCACTAAACTTCTTTTAAGAGCTGTGTCTTAATGCATAATGCACAATGGAATTTTGAAGTGGAACTCTTTGTACCTCTGTTTTAGATGAGGTCCCAAAGGCTAAAAATGATATTACTGGGGAAGTCATTCTCACTTCTAGAGCAGAGTTCTAGACCACCTATGAAGGACAGGTGAAGACAGAGTGGGTGGGTTCTGTAAGCTCTGGTCCCTCATCAGCCTCAAGGATGCAAGGGGGTGGAAGTGGCCTGGGTGAGGATTCCTCTGGAGGGAGTTGTTAGGGTCCTGGGAGTCCGGTCCCCTCTTGTGAGGGAGTGGAAGAGGAAATCTGTCCCCTTTCTTTAGTCTGAATGAGTTGTTGTTTCAAGAGAACCATTCAGAACTCTTGGCCTGTGTGTCCTGGTGAGTGGCACAAAGGGGACCAGTGCCTAAGGCTGAAGAGGCTACCCTGGGAGCCCATGCTTGGCTAGCAGTGTTGAGCGGGTATAGAGAAGGGTGATTTGGCCATATTGGGGAAAAGGAGCACTCCCCTGAACGAGGCCAAGATGCATGTTTCCAGACAAAATGGGGTGACATGGAAAGAAATCTCACCCAGGAGGAAGACCAAAAGGAACAAAGAAGATCCAAAGGGGATGGACCTCCAGAAGCTGAGGGGCTGTGGTGGGGGAGTAAGTGAACAAGCAGAGGAGAGGCACCGTCCACACCAATGGGACAGCAGCCACAGGCCAGTCACATATTTCAGAGAAATCTGCCAAAGTGCCCTATGAGGTCAAGATGACAATTTTTATTCTCTCCATCCAGAGGACACCTAAGTCAGATTAAGGTCAGCCTGACAAAGAAGGTCTTTCCTTACTTCTCTCCTCTTTTCCCCACATTGGGAACCTGGCTCCCCCACGCCCCCAGCAAAGAGAGGTCCAAGCCAACAGCTAGGAGCAGAGGAGCGGATGGAGCCAGGAAATCACAAAGACACCCCCCACATCCCTCCTCCACCCCGCACAGGCATAAAACACACAACCTCACATCCCAGGCTTCCTCAGCTGAGGCAGACCCACGCGGTGGGGAGGAGAGGGAGACGTTCTGCACTGAATTAACTTTTAAAAGTTCTGACATGACATTTGACAAGCCTTTTAAATTATTGACATGAGTCTGTTCTTGTGGTTGAAAAGGACCAGACAACATTTATTATATGAAAATCACCAAAAAAAGACAAGAATTCTAAAATTACTTTCAGGGACTAGGAACAAATTACTCTGAAACAGAGATCATTTGGACAGGGAATGATAGGAAAAGGAAAATTATTTTTTGCTGACCTACCCAGTCCAGCTTATTCAACTAACCACAAAGGCGAAAGTTCTTTGTAAGTTCAGGCTGCTGCTATCAGAGTGATCTGGGTCACCAAGCTCAGTTGTTCAAGACTTTGCCTTATCCTATTTAAAACTGAACCTGAATTTTAATTCTTTTCTCAAATAGTAATATATCCACTTGACCTTCCACTTTACTGACATGGAATTTGTAGAAATAGACCATCTCTTCTTCTCAACAAATATGTAATTGTACTCCATCAATTCACCTGCTGCGCCAAGAACCTTCAAACCATAACAATATTAACTACACAATTGCACTTAAGAGAACATAGGCCATCAAGTGCATCCACATACATCCAAGTCAGCTCCACCAACCCCTAATGGCCAGGTATTGACCTTCATGCCAGCATGAAGGGGACAGGGAGTATGAAACCCTAATCTCTGCACAAGACTGTTTTTCCATGAGGTTGGGGGTGCAGAGGTTCAGGGCCATGAGCTTTCTGAATGGCCAAAGGCGATGCATGTTGCTAGATTCTAGTCTAGAAAGGGTTTTCAGGACTGCTTTGCGGGGAAGATGATGAGTAAGCAGGACAGAGCTCATCACACATTATGTGGTATGTTTCCAGACACTTAATGATGAAATGAACTTAAAAGTACAGGCCATCCAATAGTTTTGCCCCAGAGCTTCCCCAAAGGGGGAAAACTGAATATGCTAATACCTAAAGCAGACCAGTTGTCAAGAAGGTTACCCTTGACTTATGGATGACAGGTATGGAAAAAAATGAGACACTCTTTAACAACCTGCAATGTATGCTTCTGGTGAAAGCTGGTGAGAAAGATGTGATGACCAAAACATCCTAGAATTCAAGGTAGAGTATTGGAATTTTGTGTGGAGTCTGTACTTATCTCTGGGCAATAAGAAGTATAATAAGGTTGGGAGGGGAAGGAGCAATGAATAGATGAGAGTTTTTCTTTTCAATTTGTTTTCAACTGAGAAAATAAGCCCCACTTCCAGAGGCTGCATTTCTCAGAAAACACTGGCCCAGAGGAGGGAGATTAAAGTAGGCATAGCTGTCATGTTGACCTTTTCCTATCAGCTATACAAGCCTCACACTGGAAGGGATTTATCAGTGTCTAAAGATATTTACTGAGCACCCATCATTTCTGTCAGAGGCGGTAGGACTCATGCTCTGAAGCTTGACTATAGGCATTGTATCCTGGCTCTTCCAGTGTCTGCATGAATGGGTAAATTATTTAACCTCTTTGTGCCTCATTGTCTTCATCTGCGCAATGGGGATAATAATAGTACCTATATCACTGTGTTGTCGGGGCGATTAAATGAGATAATACACTTATTAGTTCAGAATGGTGCCAGGCACATCAGAGGTACTCAAATATTAATAAGTACTATTAATATTATTGCTTAGTAAGTGTTATGGCAGTTAGTAAAACATTTTAGGTAATTACTAGGAAAAAATAACATGGAAGGCCCTTGTATGAGTCTTCTAAAACTCTTATTTCCCATAGTTAGGCAGAAAACCCTGCTGAGCCTTCTGTCATCGGACTCTCTATTTCTACATATGCCCATTCCAGTTCAGAGCAGCACCACTTTAAATCACTTAAAACATGCATGATTTGGTCTTCTTGCTCCCTGTTCTTGCTGCTACCACCTATCATATACATCACTTTGGTTTCACTCACATTAGTCACATGCTCAAAAAGCCACAGTGGCTGTTTGTTGATCACAGCCCAAATCCATAGCCCGTTACCTTAAGCTCACCTTCCCCCAGTTCCACCTCCCCTAAGCAACCTTGCTGCTCCCTCCCCAGGGAGGCCCCTCCCTGCCAGCCCTCGACCTGCTTGTCTTCTCATGTCCTGCACTCATTTTATTTTGTGTATTTGCTCAAGATGATTGAAGATCCACCTCTCATCTTCCTGCCATCTGAGCCTGTATTTCCTTCCAGACCCCCGTGCAGACTTTCCTGATCCCTGCCCCCAGCACTCACTCACTTTTTTTACTCTTCAGAGCCTGGATACATATGATCAAGGCAGAAGCTATCCAACACCAACAGAGATATTCTGACACTCTAATGCTAGCTTGGCATGACCGGCAAAGGGGTCAGAAGTCGCTATCACAGGCAAAACACCAGATTCTCGCTGCCCTGCAGACTCCCCCTGGGTCCTTCTTAACTTGAGAACCCAGTATCCTGACCTGCCACTGATCTTACCTGCTTACCCCTGTGATTTGTATTTGACTAATCGTACCCAATGGCATATCTTCTAATTTAACCCCCCACCCAGTCTGAAATGTGTTCTCACACATCAGCTGCTCCTTTCGAGTCTGTACCCTCAGTGTCCTATCCGTCACTCGCCAAGGATCTGGTATGTTCACCTGGGGAGCTGGTGGATGGTTAAGAGTCAGACTAGACCTGTATTTTCCTCACAGTGTCTAAGAGTAAAAGGATCCAGACTGATAGGACCAGCTAAATTCTTAGAGAAAGCTTAATATCAGAACCAACGTCATCATATGCACAAACATAAAAATAGGAGGCAGCACCAAAGGTCTGTGTCCTGGTGGGCAGTGAAATGGGAGGCTGGGCAGGTGGGTCCTACTAGACTGCAAGACAGGTGCACTGGGGCCCTGCTGATCTTGGTCTTGGCTGTATCGCAGCACCTCAGAAATTCCTGGCACGTTGTACATGCTCAATATTTATTTGCTGAATCAACGCGTGTCTTGGATGATTGCCACAACTGGGCTGGCATTTCGGAGGCCTGCTGTCTTACGCTGCATACCTTGTAGCCAATGCATAGCTAGTGAGTTAGAAGGCTTAGAGCTCTGCTCAGGCTGTTGAAGCTCCCGAGTTATGCGGGTGTTGCCCCACCCTAGGTTTGTCAGGTGTCTCTGAGTGTTCCATGTGTCACTTGGCCTGTCAGCCTCATGTCTTTTCCCTAGGACGGTGCTGTGAATGCAGCTGGGACTCAAACTCTGACTCATTTAGGTTGAGTGAGCTGGGCTCTCCTGGGTCACTCTTGCAGTTTGTTATGAGTTATAAGGTACTTTGGATAGTATTCGATCCCAAGAATGTTGTTTCCATTGCTTTCTCTGTTTGTTTAAAAATTATCCTTTCATTGAGGAAAAGAGAATATGAAGTAGATGTTTACAGTAAGATAGGTAGCTTAATAATTATGACTGAATTATATAGCTCATTACATCTTGGAATTTGGAAAGAAACAGTAGTCTTTTGAAGTTGGTCTCCATGACATGTTTCATCTCGTTTTATTTTTTAAAAGAACACACAGGGGGTGAATCCTACCAGCTTCTGAGGAAGCCAGTCATCATGTGATTTCATAATTACCCTCCAGATTGCTAAGACTAAATTTGGATTTAGTGTTTCTAAAAAGATAAGTTTTATTTAAATATGATCAACCACTGATTTAACATGCCTTTTTGACATACAAAGATCAGACTGAAAATTGTTCTAAACATAATCCATTGTCACTATCTTGACGGAGGGCCGTATTTTATGAAGTGAGAAATAGCTTCTCTTATCATACTGAAGCCTCGATCCAAGCCACGGGTTCCCAACCTTGACAGTATTGGCATTTTGGACCAGATAGGTCTTTGTTGTGGAGGCTGCTTGTCCTGTGTTGTACAGTGTTAGGAGTACCCTTGGCCTCTACATACTAGATGCTAGTAGCACCCTGCCCACCATAGCCCCGCCCACCCATTGGGGCAACCAAAAATGCCCCTGAGGGCCAGGGGACAAAACTACCCTGGGGAGAGCCACTGATGTACAGCAATCCGGAGGCCCACTGTAGTGGGATATTATTTTAAGGAGGTCTTTTGGGTCTTCTGAAATTTCCCAACTATATCATCTTAGTGTGATAGTAGATCAGATGACATATTTCCCCCTGCTTTTTAACAAATATATTTATTAGACTGCGCCCTCTTTTTCTCTCTAATACTAGAGTTATAGAAGGTTGGTTGTAGGCTCCTTAAGGGTAATGCCTTTCCCTTTCCTTGAATTTCTTCACAGAATTAAGAATGATATCTTATTGATGAAGATAAGTAATGCATGTCAACTAACTCTATAGAAAACTAGGCTAGAAGCAATTCATTTCTGCTCTCAGCTGGCAGAATGTAAATGTCATGAGGGCGTACCTTTTCTCTTTTGTTCATTGTATTCTCAGCACCTAGAGGAGTCCCTGGTACGTGGTAAATGCTCAGTAAATATTTGGTGAATGAATTATGTCACACCCTTTCTGAACAAATATTTAGTGGGGTCCCTGCCCCGTTTCCTAAAGGATAGCCTTTAGAATATTTATCCTGGCATTTAAGTCTCTCTGTATCCTGCATTTTCCAGTCTTCTTCCCTGATTCTCTGCTACACAATCCCACTCCTCTGACCCAAACTTATCTACTAATATTCTCTCAAATTCCCATGAACATCTGTGCCAATAAACAATTGCTCACTTTTGTTCTCTTGGTTTAGAATGTTTTTTCAAGCTCTCAACCTCTCCCTGAGCATTTTAACTCCATAAGATGCACCTTTCACCTTAGTATTTTGAATTATTATGTTCACGTATGCATGTCACTTCCAAGTATGCTGCAACCTTTTTGAAGGCAGAAAAAAATTATCTTTTTTTAACACCATAGAGTCTATTAAATATCATCTACATAATGAAGGAACACTATTCTCATGAATTCTTTTACTTATTTATTTATTCAACTAATATTTTTTGTGTGCCTACCCTGTGCTATGCATGTGCTAGCAGGGAAAAAATTATGGTCCCTGTCCTCATGAAGTGCTTAGAACATTTGGAGAAAACTGGTATCTTATGTGGTGAGTACTAGATTTAGAGTGAGATGACTCTGGTGTTCGTACTAACTTTGCCACTTACTAGTTGTGTGATCATTTAAGTTCTTGACGTCTCAGTGTCCACCTCCAGACATGGGCATGATAATGCCTGCTCTGTCTACATCTCATACCAAAGAAGATCAGACCACATTGCATACTGTGTGCAAACATTTTCTAAATGACAGGACAGGTTTTAATTTGTCCACAAATTCTTTGCTGCTCTTCCTGTTAAGAAGTAGGGTCTAATTATCCTCCTTGAGGAGGAGACTTCGTGACAGTCATGAAGCTGGACTTCATGGCTCACTTCTAACAATACAGCGGAATAATGGTTTTGCAATTTTGGAGACCAGGTCATAAACAAGTCTGTGTGGTTTTTGTCTTGTCACTCTTTTTCTTGAATTACTTGGTGGGGAAAAGGTAGCAGCCATATTCTGAGCAGTCCTATGGGGTGAGGAACTGAGGCCTTTGCCAACATGTTGGAGCTTGGAAGCAGGACCCTCAGCCCCAGGCAAGCCTTCAGATGATTGAAATGTCATCCAGCAGCTTGACTACAACCTCATGAAAGAACTTGAGACACACCAACCTAGCTAAGCTGCTCCTAGATTTCTGAACCCCCAAATCATGTAAGACAATATATGTTGCTAAGCTTTAGGGTGCTTTGTCATACAGCAATGGATAACTAATACAGAGAAGATGAAAGAGATTTAAGGTATTATTTTTGAATATGATAATATTTGTTGAAGAATAATATCATAATCAACTATGGTTCATTGCTGAATGATGAGCTGGAAGTAGGAGAGGCCTAAAAAAAGAATGAAAATTATAAAACATCAAGAACTAGGAAAAATCAGATGGATACATAACCTCTTCTGGCTGATTTGCAGGCGTTTCTCACCATGTCACATGCTTCATTTTCTAAGAGGTATCAGCCTGTGACAGTCACCACAGGCTATATGCTAAAGAGTGACAGGCTAAAGGGATTGGTCATTCCTACTGAATGCTTTTGTTTTATCCCATTTTCAGTTCTCATCCTGAGCTAAATTGATAGTTCTAATTAAGAAATGAGAACTGTACTTCCACATAGAATATACAGTTTTTGTATTAGAGAAAGTCACTTTAGTTCTTTGTTAAACACAAAGGCCATGGACATGGGAATTTATGATTTGTTTGCATCAGTGCCAACTTCTGAAAGTCACTGCTATCCCCGGGCTGTAGTAACACTGACCCAGCCTGATCTCCATTAGTAATAATGCCACTGGAAGGCTGAATTCACAGTCCTTACCAATCAGTTTTGTCAAAATTAATTTGAACCAGAACAAATTTAAACTTAAAACTATCTAACTACCTCTGGTCCACAGGTTCCCCATTACAACCAATTTCTTACACACTCCACTGAGAACACAGTTGTGGAGGATGACTGTCAATTTATTAACCTATTTAATAATAAGTACATAAAGAACTTAAATTTCTCACTGAACATTAATTGACTGATTTTGCCATGGCTTCAAGTGGAGGGCTCTGGAAGAGTGTTAATTCTTTAAAGCCAGGAGAACAGGACTTACCGCATTTGCCTAAAATTTCATAGATAAGAAAAAGCCATGAATTATACAAATTTTCTGAAAACATTTTCTTTATCGATCTGCTTGGTTAAAGGGCTAATAGCTCATGGAAAGTAAAACAGTCTAAAAACATTCTTACTTGTGGGAGATAGGAAAGTGGCTGGGTAAGGTTGGGTGGCAAGCGTAGATTTGGTTACATTGAGTGGAGGACGTGATGGAAGTTTTGCTGAGACTGCAAGTAAGAAACAGATATTGATAATACACAAAACATTGTAGTAGAAAGATAAAGTATTGACTTAGCTCTCCTCCAACTTTATTTATTCATTTAACAAATCATGATTGATGGCCTGTTATGTGCAAGGCAGTAGGATATAAAATGGTGAAGGAGAAAGACATGGGGCTATCTTTAAGGGCTCCCTACCTAGATAATAGTTAGTAGCCAGGCAGCATGTTGAGTGCTGTGAGAGTCGAAGTACAGGTGTCATGGGGATGCAAAGGAAGAGTACCCACCAGGACTAGAAGGTCAGGGATAGCATCCTGGTGGAAGTGACATTAACCAAGACCTGCTAAAACAATAAGAGCTAATATTTTGAAATATTATGAAAAGTAACCATATAGTTTACAAATCTATTAAGTCCCCAAACATGTTTTTTTATCAGCAAAAATGATCCAGTTATCCAATTGGATATAACATCAATGAACCTATGAGTGATGATATTAATGTTCCTCTTTCTAAAACACCTATTTTTCTTATAATTTTTTTTATTTAGCGGTGACTTTTCTCTTGGGATATGTGGGGTGGGGAGATGGGATGAAAGAGTCTGGAATATGTTTTTTTTTAATTTTGGTATCGTTAATGTACAAACACTTGAACAACATTATGGTTACTAGACTCCCTATTATCAAGTCCACCCCCATACCCCATTACAGTCACTGTCCATCAGCGTAGTGAGATGCTTTAGAATCATTACTTGTCTTCTCTATAAATAATGCCTTTCCCGTGTCCCCTCCCCACAACATTATGTGTGCTAATCACAAT
This sequence comes from Smutsia gigantea, assembly GCA_032199065.1. Lineage (NCBI taxonomy): Eukaryota > Metazoa > Chordata > Mammalia > Pholidota > Manidae > Smutsia > Smutsia gigantea. The sequence continues at coordinate 199,750 of JAVSCE010021210.1, read as the reverse complement.
GCCCCTTTTCCCCCTTGTCTCTCCCTTCCCACCGATCCTCCCCAGTCCCTTTCCCTTTGGTAACTGTTAGTCCGTTCTTGGGTTCTGTGAGTCTGCTGCTGTTGTGTTCCTTCAGTTTTTTCTTTGTTCTTATACTCCACATATGAGTGAAATCATTTGATACTTGTCTTTCTCCGACTGGCTTATTTCACTGAGCATAATACCCTCTAGCTTCATCCATGTTGTTGCAAATGGTAGGATTTGTTTTCTTCTTATGGCTGAATAATATTCCGTTGTGTATATGTACCACCGCTTCTTTATTCATTCATCTACTGATGGACACTTAGGTTACTTCCATTTCTTGGCTATTGTAAATAGTGCTGTGATAAACATAGGGGTGCATATGTCTTTTTCAAACTGCTCTGTTGCATTCTAAGGGTAAATTCCTAGGAGTGGGATTCCTGGGTCAAATGCTATTTCTATTTTGAGTTTTTTGAGGAACCTCCATACTGCTTTCCACAATGGTTGAACTATTTTACATTTCCACCAGCAGTGTAGGAGGGTTCCCCTTTCTCCACATCCTCGCCAACATTTGTTGTTGTTTGTGTTTTGGATGTTGGCCATCCTAACTGGTGTGAGGTGGTATCTCATTGTGGTTCTAATTTGCATTTCTCTCATGATTAGTGATGTGGAGCATCTTTTCATGTACCTGTTGGCCATCCGAATGTCTTCTTTGGAGAAGTGTTTGTTCAGCTCCTCTGCCCATTTTTTAAAGTTTATTTTGATATCATTAATACAATTAAATGAGCAATATTATGGTGATTACACTACCCCCTTCATCCGGTCCCCCCCACCAACCCCATTACAGTCACTGTCCATCAGCATAGTGAGATGCTATAGAGTCACTACTTGTCTTCTCTGGGTTGTACAGCCCTCCCCGTGCCCCCCTAACATTACATCTGCTAATCGTAATGCCCCTTTTTCCCCTTTGTCCCTCCCTTCCCACCCATCCTCCCCAGTCCCTTTCCCTTTGGTAACTATTAGTCCGTTCTTGGGTTCTGTGAGTCTGCTGCTGTTTTGTTCCTTCAGTTTTTTTCTTTGTTCTTATACTCCACATATGAGTGAAATCATTTGATACTTGTCTTTTTCGGCTTGGCTTATTTCACTGAGCATAATACCCTCTAGCTCCATCCATGTTGTTGCAAATGGTAGGATTTGTTTTCTTCTTATGGCTGAATAATATTCCATTGTGTATATGTACCACATCTTCTTTATCCATTCATCTACTGATGGACACTTAGGTTGCTTCCATTTCTTGGCTATTGTAAATAGTGCTGCGATAAACATAGGGGTGCATCTGTCTTTTTCAAATTGGACTGCTGCATTCTTAGGGTAAATTCCTAGGAGTGGAATTCCTGGGTCAAATGGTATTTCTATTTTGAGTTTTTTGAGGAACCTCCATACTGCTTTCCACAATGGTTGAACTAATTTGCATTCCCACCAGCAGTGTAGGAGGGTTCCCTTTTCTCCACATCCTCGCCAACATTTGTTGTTGTTTGTGTTTTGGATGTTGGCCATCCTCACTGGTGTGAGGTGATATCTCATTGTGGTTTTAATCTGCATTTCTCTGATGATTAGCGATGTGGAGCATCTTTTCATGTGCCTGTTGGCCATCTGAATTTCTTCTTTGGAGAAGTGTCTATTCATGTCCTCTGCCCATTTTTTAATTGGCTTATTTGCTTTTTGTTTGTTGAGATGTGTGAGCTCTTTGTATATTTTGGATGTCAACCCCTTATCTGATATGTCATGTACGAATATGTTCTCCCATACTACAGGATGTCTTTTTGTTCTACTGAAGGTGTCCTTTGCTGTACATAAGATTTTTATTTTGATATAGTCCCACTTCCTCATATTTTCTTTTGTTTCCCTTGTCTGGGGAGATATGTTCATGAAGTAGTTGCTCATGTTTATGTCCAAGCGATTTTTGCCTATGTTTTTTCTAAGAATTTTATGGTTTCATGACTTACTTTCAGGTCTTTGATCCATTTTGAGTTTACTTTTGTGTATGGGGTTAGACAGTAATCCAGTTTCATTCTCTTACATGTAGCTGTCCAGTTTTGCCAACACCAGCTGTTGAAGAGGCTGTCATTTCCCCATTCTATATCCATGGCTCCTTTATCATATATTAATTGACCCTATATGGTTGGGTTTATGTCTGGGCTCTATTCTGTTCCACTGGTCTATAGGTCTGTTCTTGCACCAGTACCAAATTGTCTTGATTACTGTGGCTTTGTAGTAGAGCTTTAAGTCAGGGAGCGTAAATCCCCTGCTTTATTCTTCCTTCTCAGGATAGCTTTGGCTATTTGGGGTCTTTTGTCATTCCATATGAATTTTAGAACTATTTTCTCTAGTTCATTGAAGAATGCTGTAGGTATTTTGATGGGGATTGCATTGAATCTGTAGATTGCTTTAGGCAGGATGGCCATTTTGACAATATTAATTCTTCTTAGCCAAGAGCATGGGATGAATTTCCATTTGTTAGTGTCCTCTTTAATTTATTTTAAGAGTGTCTTGTAGTTTTCAGGGTATAGGTCTTTCACTTCCTTGGTTAGGTTTATTCCTAGGTATTTTATTGTTTTTGATGAGATTGTGAATGGAATTGTTTTCCTGATTTCTCTTGCTGCTAGTTCATTGTTAGTGTATAGGAATCCAACAGATTTCTGTGTATTAATTTTGTATCCCACAACTTTGCTGAATTCAGATATTAGATCTAGTAGTTTTGGAGTGGATTCTTTAGGGTTTTTTTATGTACAATATCATGTCATCTGCAAACAGGGACAGTTTGACTTCTTCCTTGCCAATCTGGATGCTTTTTATTTCTTTGTATTGTCTGATTGCCATGGCTAGGACCTCCAGAACTATGTTCAATAAAAGAGGGGAGAGTGGGCATCCTTGTCTTGTTCCTGATCTTAGAGGAAAAGCTTTCAGCTTCCCACTGTTAAGTATAATGTTGGCTGTGGGTTTGTCTTATATGGCCTTTATTATGTTGAGGTACTTGTCCTCTATACCCATTTTGTTGAGAGTTTTTATCATGAATGGATGTTGAATTTTGTCAAATTCTTTTTCAGCATCTGTTGCAATGATCATGTGGTTTTGTCCTTCTTTTTGTTGATGTGGTGGATGATGTTGATGGATTTTCGAATGTTGTACCATCCTTGCATCCCTGGGATGAATCCCACTTGATCATGATGGATGATCTTTTTGATGTATTTTTGAATTCAGTTTGCTAATATTTTCTTGCGTATTTTTGCATCTATGTTCATCAGGGATATTGGTCTGTAGTTTTCTTTTTTTGTGGTGTCTTTGCCTGGTTTTGGTATTAGAGTGATGTTGGCCTCGTAGAATGAGTTTGGAAGTATTCCCTCCTCTTCTACTTTTTGGAAAACTTTAATGATGATGGATATTAAGTCTTCACTAAATGTTTGATAAAATTCGGCAGTGAAACCATCTGGAACAGGTGTTTTGTTCTTAGGTAGTTTTTTGATTACCAATTCATTTTCTTTGCTGGTAATTGGTCTATTCAGATTTTCTGTTTTTTTCGGGGTCACCCTTGGAAGGTTGTATTTTTCTAGGAAGTTCTCCATTTCTTCTGGGTCATCCAGTTTGTTACCATATAATTTTTCATAGTATTCTCTCATAATTCTTTGTATTTCTGTGGTGTCTGTTGTGATTTTTCCTTTCTCATTTCTGATTCTGTTTATGTGCTTAGACTCTCTTTTTTTCTTGATAAGTTTGGCTAGGGGTTTATCTATTTTGTTTATTTTCTTGAAGAACCAGCTCCTGCTTTTATTGATTCTTTCTATTGTTTTGGAATATGTTGTTTTATACAGTTTATACATTTATGTCAATGATATACTTATACATTTATATAATTCCTTAATGACTCCCTTTTTGTACTGTAAAAATAGTCTATTAGCTGTATGAAACAATTTAAAAACACCAAAAGGACCTATTGACTTTAGGAACATGTGGTTAAATATGGTTTAGTGATTTTGAGACTGGGGGACTTTGTAATTTTCAATATATCATGGCATTGGGTATGTTGTCGCACATATGATGAACTGTGTCAAATATGGACATGTAATTATAAATTATACAGTTGGTTCTATTTTGTAATTTCCTTTCAGGGAAAAGTATATGTTATTTATGTCACTTGATAACACATGACACATTGGAAGGAATTTGTTTCTGTAATCTAGAGCATCTATATTTTATTCTCACTGTTGGTAATGCTGTTATTGCTGATGGCTATAGCTGAGGCTCACAGCTGGCTAACAGTTGCTGTTGGATTAATGATCCCTAGCTATTAATCTCTGAGGAGGTTGGGGCTGGCGAGTTATATAGAGAGTATATGAAAATATTGGCAGAAAGACTATCCTCTTCCCCCCATGCCACCTTAAACATGTTTGAACTCTTCAACATGACATACAAATCTGATCATGATTCATCGCCCCTTACAGTCCCACCTTTATTTCCTGATGCTACCTATCATCTTTTACATCTCAAGTCACACCTTCAGCCCAACCAGTAATATTTCAACCCAATTTCCCAAATACAATATGCTCTCCATGGCTTCTTGGTCTTTGTGTAAGCTGTTACCTGATACTTTTCCACCCTATCCTTCCTGGTGTTCACCTTCTGAGACTTGAAGAATCCTAGGGATAGATCTTTGTGATGAGCTCATAGACCTCACTGTTTACCCTAGCAAAGGCCTTATTACTCTACTTCATTGGCATGCACCTCAAGAGAAGTAACTGTTTGTTCCTCACTGCAGTTCTTGTTCCTGACAGATTCAAGTGGATGAGTGAATGTAACATTAGAAGAAAGGAGGCTAACTTTATGTACATATCTTACTGGTGATACATTATACACGTCATCTTCCAGAGTAGTAACCTTAATAAGATAGAGAATGAGCCTGGAAGAATTATGCATAGGTATTTTTCTCTGTAAATTGATTAGAACAGAGTTTGTCAAACTAGCACACAAGTGAAAACACACCCCCTGTCTGTAAATAAATATGCCTATGTTTGCAAATAGTTTTATTGGAACACAGCCATGTCCATATTTTATTATCCTTTATGGCTGCTTTTGTACTACAACAGCAGAGCTGAATAATTGTGGTAGAGACCATATGGTTCAAAGCATAAAATATTTACTACAGATAAAAACAGAAAGTTTGACAACACCTGGCACCTGGAATAGAAGATGTTGATAGGTTACACTCAATCCTAGATTTCTACAATGGGAAGGATTTATTTTTCATTTATTGAATATTTCTACATTAGGATGTTATTCTTCCATATTTCAATACCAAATATATTTGTAAGCTGAAGGGTTCTGGTACATACAGCCTCATAGGCATTAGGAAGGTGTTACTGCAAGATTTGCATTTTGAGAGGAACTCTTTGCCTTGTGAAGAAAATGATTCATAATTTTCAACGTGAAACCTGAGGCCAAAAAAGTACTGGTTTCAGATTGGGCTGTAAAGTAGAAACTCTGCCTTCGTCAAAACAAAACTCAGGGGTTCACGAAGGAGTGGTTAAAACCTAACAAGGAAAAATTATTTCCCAAAATTCAAGGGCAGAACTTAGCAGAAATGTGTCTCCCAGGTTTCAGACTGTTACATCCAGAAACCTGTAAGGCTCTGAGCTGCTTGCCTAAAGCGACTTCATCCACCCCTGGTGTGTCCGTCCTGCAGTGGACCAAGCAGGGTGCTCGAGACCATCCTCACAGGCATCAGTGTCGGCCCTGCACAGCAGCTGGCTCAATCCTAGGGCTTCCCCAGAGCTTGAAGCAGCTTTTGGCTGGTCAGCCTAGAAATGAACCAAACTCCAGGGCTTGCTAGGTCCTTGCTTCTAAAATGTGGTCCATGGCTTTTCTTCGGAGCTTGTTAGAAATGCAGAATCTCAGGCCCTGATCCTCTCCCCAACTTCCTGAATCAGAATCTGCATTTTAACAAGATCCTTAGGTGATCGGTATGAATATTAAAGTTCTTTATTGATAGCCTCAGGATCCCCAGGACCATCCATGGGTATGAGGGAAGTCACAAAATAAGAATATTTGTCGAGCATATCCCCCCTCAACATTCAGTGGTTCTCTCTCACTATTGAGGTGTCCCTTTTTGATCCTCTCTCCACATCCCAAATACACATACACAGTCAAACACACACACGTCATCAACCCTTTACTCTCTGTCTTGAGCCCAGCCGTTACAGTTAGAAATCCATCAAATAAGCAAATCTCTTTCAAGGCTGATCAGAGCCAGTGGGTATTTGTACTCAACTTTTAGTGAAAACAAACAAACACCCCCTCCCTTCCCCTTTCTGAGTTTTCTAGGATAAGAAACACTGAGCAATTGGGAGAATGGTGACTGGGTGTAGGTGGGTAAGGGAGCAGAGGGCTGTTGTCTTGAAGCCCTTCACATTATTACTCTTCTCTGAGAACAGAAAGGAGCACAATTCCACTCCTTATCTCAATAAATCTCCTTTCTGCTGTGCAGTATTTTCAGAATGGCTCTATTGTAGCACCAAGGATGACAGATTTATCTTCTGTATTTTCATCTCAATATCTGTCAACAATAATAGCTTGATAAGGCAGTGAGGTTTGCACAAGTGTAGTCCAGATTTCACAGAGTATCTAGTGGTACTACCACAAGCAGAAAGCATATTTAGAAGTAAGTGTTTGAAAACTTATGACAAAGAGAGAAATATGATACGGTGATAACTTGCTCTGTAGAGTCTCAACTGCATCTTCTAAATCATTCACAGAAATATATGGTAAGAATGTGACCAGAGTGTAAGCTATAATTTGGGGAAAATGAACTCTTCAAGATTTATTATCTTTAATATTTGATCATAAAGGATAAAAACTCATTTGACAATTTAAAAATAACCATCTGCTCAGAGCCTAAAATTACACTAGATCAAGGGCTGTGCTGTAAAACTGGAATTACAGTGTGCTTTGGGATTCAGATAACTGCTCTTCCTTATTACCCTAAAAGTCTGGATTATTTTTTCATCTTAAAACCAAGCACAGTTTAAAAGAATGTGAAGATGAGTCACAGATTGGGGGCAGTGTGGGGGGAAATAATTGCAAATGATACATCTGGTAGAGGGCTGTTATCCAAAATATACAAAGAACTCTTAAAGCTCAATAGTAAGAAACAAATAACCTGATTAAAAAGTGGGCCAACGGCTTTAACAGATACCTCACCAAAGAAGGTATACCGATGGCAAATAAACATATGAGAAGATGCTTCATAGCGTATGTCATCAGTGAAACGCAGGTTAAGACGACGAGATGCCACTACACAGCTATTAGAATGGCCAAATCCAGAACACTGACAGCACAAAATGCTGCAAAGATGTGCACCAGTAGAGCTCTCTTACATTGCTGGTGGGAATGCAAAATTGTAGAGCTGCTTTGGAAGACATTTTGACGTTTTTTTACAAAACTAAACCTACTCTTACCATACAATCCAGCAATTGTGCTCTTTGGTATTTACTCAAACGAACTGAAACTTCATGCCCTGACAGAAACCTGCACTTGAATGATTATAGCTGCTTTATTCATAATTGCTAAAGTTTTGAAGCAGCCAAGATGTCCTCCAGCAAGTGAATGGACACATAAACTGTAGTACATGCATACAATCGAATGTTATTCAGCACTAAAAAGAAAAAAGAGCTATCAAGCCAAGAATGGACATGGAGGAATCCTAAATACATATTACTAAGTGAAAGAAGCCAATTTGAAAAGGCAACATACAGTATGATTCCAACTATATGACATTCTGAAAAGACAAAATTATAGAGACAGTAAAAAGCTCAGTGGTTGCCTGGGGTTGGGGGTGAGAGGAAGGGATGAATAGCAGAACACAGAGGATTTTTAGGGCAGTGAAAATTTAAGGTTGTATGATATTACAGCGATGAGCACATGTCATTATGCATTTATCTAAATCCATAGAATGTACAACACTAAGAGTGGAACTTGAGTGATCATGAAATCATGATCACGGTCACTCAAAGTGTGAATGTAGGTTCATCAACTATAGCAAATGAACCACTCTGATGAGCGATCTGATAATGGGGGAGGCTGTGCCTGTGTGTGGGGAGGCTATATGGGAAATCTCTGTACCTTCCTCTTAATTTTGCTATGAATCTAAAACTACTCTAAAAAAATTAAATTTTCAAACAACAACAAAAAAAACAAGCACAGTTTTAACATCATAAAATATTGACCTTTTAAACATGGTTGTGTTTATAATGGGAATAAGGTTCTCCTAGGAATTTGAGGTTGTTTGGTTTTTAAACTCATGTCGTTAGATTCTGCCAAAGCTACTGGCAAATCTGTGTGAGAACCAGTTACCTTTACACTTCTCCAAGATGCAGCCCTAATCACGTCCAGCCTTGCAGAAGGGAGGTGCACTTATATCTGAGGGAACTAGGCAAAGCTGAGTAGGATGGTTCGGTGTAAACCCATGACCATTTCTGAACGATCACCTCAAAGTTCACAGGACAACATGTTCGCTTATATATGATACATACACACAGGCAGTTGTACAGATGATGCCACTGTCCCAGTATCAGAATGGCACCTGCTTCTGAATAGAGGGTATGGATTTGCACTGAGCCTTCTCCCTCTGAGGTCCCCAGGAATCAGCTGCCTGCATTTGTAGCAAGGCTGGGAAGTATACAAGATGCAGACTGTGGCCTGCAAAGGGAAACAAAGGGAAACTCTTTCACTCATAAGTTATTCTGTTTTTTTAATGAATATGTTATAGACTACAATATCCCCAAAAACAGGAAGGTGGTAAAAGATATTAATGGTCCTGCACCTCTAATAATGGCTTGCAAATCTGTTTAAGTTTTATAGTTATTTTTTTACTATTAATTATGCATATTTGACAGTTGTCATTACAAACTATTTTTTATAGGCAATGTGTTGTCACTGTATTTGTTGAGACATCTGTTCATATTTTTATGTAGTAAAATCTCCACTATTTGATCTGGTTCAGAGTAGTGAATATCCTGATTAATCAAATATTTTTGATAAGTAGAATGATCCTATATGTAAATTTTCAAGTCATAAAAATCTTTTGTCTGCTAGATTCTGTACCTCAAATTAAGGGAACTAAAATTACTAAGATACATTCCCCATCCTTAAGGTATTTATATCTCATAAATAGTTTATCCATTACTTAGGACTAAAGTCATATATGCTATATACAATTGAATGTTTTTAGTGATTCAAGAAACTTTAGGATTTTTAAACCTCTTCTGATCATCAATATATTAGTGTTAATTTTTATTATATGGAAGACTAATAAAAATGCTAGTTAATTAAGAGTGATTTTTAATGGAATTTGAACAAAAAATTTGCCATATTTTCCAGAAATTCTTGGAAATAGTAATCAGCTATTTTTTTAAGTTGAAGAAATTCTTTTTGTTAGAGTCTCATTTGTCAAAAAACTTTGCTACTTTTCAATTGAATAATTTTGAGTGTGTGGGGAGTTTTCTAAGATTAAAATATCATGGAAATAATGAATATTCTATTTGTTCCAATCAAAAATGTTCTGAAGTTATGGCAGTCTTAGCTACCCCTTGTTGACCTTATTAAATAGACAACTCACACAAGGAAAAACTGATCTTTTTGGATAAGACAGTCCACACTTCATTTCTGGGGGCTGGATACAGAGCCATGCACCAGATGGTCAGGTTGTCTGAGTGGGCTAGTTTGTTATCATATACCTTTGTCAAAACAGATTTGCATTCCAAAAATCCATGTTTGCCTTTTTTCTCTTCATTACTAATGTAAATTTCTACAGGAGAGATGAGAACAAGATTAGTCACCAGCGTTTTCTGTATGAGCCACACAATGATGCCAAGCATGGCCGAAGACAGTTTGGTTTGTGGTAATATAGAGTCAAAAGTGATCAAACTGTGGCTTCTGTGCAGTTAGGGTTTGTTCCAGCAGGCTTGGAATTAACCTGAAACCGTTTTGTTCAAGCTCCTACACAGCACTGATCCATGGCCAAGGAATTAAATGTATTGATTAATAGTGTTGCTTTGTTTGTGACCATAGGTCCAAGGAATCTGGGGGCAGGTTGTCCCAGTTTGCCAGCATTGTTTACTGACCGTGGTGAGACTGATGATCTGTACCCGACCTTGGCAAGAACCCAGGAGGGCTCTGCTGTCAAGCCTGGGCACATAGCAGGACTGTTCCTAAGTGACCAGTAAAATACAAAACAACCTCAGCCCAGATTCCTTTTTGGGCTTCCCAATTCTGAGGTGTTTTGTGCCATGTCAGTGGTGCCTCCTTATAAGGTCACCCAAACAGAGGGTGACAAAGGAGCCCATGAATATATGTGATGTACAGTCTTACTTTGGTGGTGTTGCTATATTATATCCTTTTCCTGGAGATTTATAACTATTGTCATTATAGTCTCCATGAGTCTTCTTTAGAAATAGAAGTCTGTTAACATGCCAGTGTTAGTACAACCTCTAAATAGCATACATGGCAGCAAGAAATCAAGGTAAAACTAGCTGTCATCATAGGCCAGTCCTTTCTTAATTCTCATGGCTTTTCTACATTAAATGTTCTGAAGTTACTACTTTGGCAAGTAATATAACTAAAAGCAGTTGTATGCTGGTAGGATTCTGACCACATGTCTGGCTTTGAGGTTGGGAGGGGAATGGGCATATCAAATCAGGGCTTATTTAACAGGAGAACATATTTATAATGACCTGTAACAGATATTTTCAGGATTGAACCCTGTCATTATTGTGGGTAAATTGTTGGTAAAATGAACTAATAACAAAACCAATAATTTAAGTCTCAAAATGAATTAAGAAGATCAGTGCAATCATTCATGAACTTTTTATTTTATCAATTAAAAATTATGCAGCAAGAGCTATGCGACTCAGTTACTCTTGCAAATATATTGAGCTTTGAGGAACAATGACTCAGGACAAAGGGAAAGGGCTGTTTTCCCAGGCAGGGGGTTGGCTAGGGATTTTTCTGGCAGAGGCTGTCGTGTTTACCACCTATGAGAAATATGGCTTTGTGCATTCTCACCTGAGCTTGTCTCGGTGTGTGTTCCTGCTCCAGGAACTTTTAATCCTCTGGTGAGCATGTTCCTTGTCATGGATCCAAGTCCTTTATGTTCACTTCCTCTATTCCATCCCTCAAACCTCACCCCACCCAATTCTTTACAAGAAAAAGTAGAAATTACTTGTTTATTTAAAGCAATGGTGCTAATGTAACTGAACTAAATGAAATTTATTAATAAATGTATGTTAAATTAAACATTTTTACCCTCACACAAGAAATCTGTTTTTCCTAACAGTTAAATAAACATAGTGTTTATATATGAGCTGACGAAATGAACTGTATTTCTTACATTCATGAAAGCGTTACTCACCATCCCTCAGAGGGGCCAGAGGAGGTCTCAGAAAATGGCATCTGGTGGGCAAGATGATGTCTTTATTGGAAGAAGAATTGTTTTTAAATGCCAAGATCAACTTGGGCAATGGCAATTTCTATTGTTCTTTGTTTTCTTTCTTTGACAAACCCATTTCCATTGATTGATTTCCTTACCTTCTCTTCACCTTGAGGAAAGCTTCCATCTATAAACCATGTGAGATTTTCTGTGGGAAATACATTCCTCAGTGAGGAGGTAGGTGGTCTCTGGGAGTAAAGACAGTACACAGGAAAGATTATTTGCAAATTCAGAAGAAACAGGTGATCCTTACATCTCCACCAACCCTCACGTAAGGCAAATAGCAGAAGATTGTTTTCTCCACTTTTAACAAGGCAGTATTTACCTTTAAGACATGGTGTGAAAATGTGAACTCCACTTTTAACAAGGCAGTGTTTACCTTTAAGAGGTGGTGTGAAAATGTGAACTATAAATAAGTTATCTCCTATAGAGATGTTATAAATGAATGGCTAGACTTCTAGGTCAACTTAAGAAGAGTCTAGGACTCTACTAAAGTTGCGAGTCTCAATTCCAGGTTCTAGAAACGGGAAATCACAACTGGAAAGCAAAGCATAGAAGGAAGAAGCAAGCAGAGGCTAGAGAAGAATGTTCTATTAGACTAAAAGCTACAAGAGATTCAGATTTTCACTGTTTCCATTCCCCAAATAATGTAACGTAGATTTGTAACCACCAGCACACAAACCATATAAGTATCTCACTTTTGACTGGTAAAGAGTTTTCCTAATTAATTTTCATTTATCATCTTAACAGTCTGATAGGGGAGGTAGGACATGCCTTATTAGTGCCACTTGACAGGCGAGGAAACCAAGGCCCAGCACTGCAGGAGGTTAAAGGGAGTGGAGAGAAGTTGATGGCACAATTGGGAATCATGTTTACTTCAATCTCAGTCCAAGATATTTCTTGGTAAAACACATTGTATTGAAATAAAGAAACAGAACAAGTAGTTTATGTTACAAAACCAGAAAGCTTAGAGTTAGGGGTAGTTATGTTTTATCCAACACTGTGCACTTCGTGAGGTAGTTTTTCACCAGCTTGGTGAAGATATCCAATAAAACTATTGGATCCTCATGATTTCATCTGAGATACCGAGAAATTATAATCCTATTTACAGTTACTTGTTTTCTCATCAAGAGTTGTGTGTATTTCAAAGATGAATGGCCCTAGTTCTTATTTCTCAAATAGTTTCCACATTTGATGAATATACTAGTTAACTAGTAAAGAACACTGTCCTGTATGTAATGCTTGGTGTGTTAATTTCCCTACAGAGAAGTTACACCCAAAGTGTCTGGTCCTGAGGGGAGCTGAGAAATCCAACCTAAAGATACTAAGTAATATTTTTCTGATGAGATCCTATTGATCTGCAGTTTAATCACCCTCTGTACATCATTGCAAAAACCTCAAAGAAATCATGCGACTTTCAGAGAAGGCTATCTGTCATCTCCAAAACAGTAGGTAAAAAACAGGGCAGCTGTCTGTTCCCCACTCATTCAACACTTGCCAATGGGAATACATGCATGTGGATGCAGATCCACGAAATTGTCCCTTTCTGTCCTAGAAAATCAAAAGTAAAACCAGATCCCCTAAAATATATTCCTATTAAGTAAAGAGAATTCAGTTCATTTAATCCAATAAAATTCCAATGACTGGTGTTTATCTCCAAGTCGTCCTGAAGGGATGTAAGAGTTCTAGGAAATGAAATATTTTAAGAAAAGGTGTAAAAGTTTGTATTAATGCCAATACCTTTAACCATTCTCATGATCCATTTTCTTCATCTCACTTAACCCACCAAAAGATGACAATATGGTAATATTAGGAACAAGTAGGGGTTCCATTCTTTTATAAAGGTAACTGGCTTACTGAAGAAATCTCTTGTCAACTTAATAAAAATGTTAAAAAAAATTAACTCCTGTGGATCCTCTGATTTCAGGTTTTATGAAATGATTTAAACATCAAATATCTCCTGACTGTGTCCCAGCATTTTGCTTAGGAACATGGTTCTTGTCCTGAAACTCCTCCCAGTCTCTCTAAAATCAAAAAGTTGCAGACTAAATAACTTTAAATTGAAGTCGAACTTCTTATGAAACGTTTTGCTGAGCAGGCTGAACTATCTTTATTTGGGAATTTCTAAATGACTAAGAAGAAAACTGTGTTAAATTTGAAAAGAATATGAAGTAAATATGTATGAGTCTTATGTGCACACATATACAAGCATGCTTGCGCACACACACACACACACACACACACACACACACACACACATTCCTCTCCTGAGAAGTCAGAATCATTCCCTCACTCCTTGTGTGCCTGTTGCATCTGTAAGAAAAGCAAAATAACTGGTTTATCCAATATGTTATTCTAAGTACACATGGAATAAGTATACAAAAGCACAAAGAATTATGCAGGAAGTGCTGAAAAATATTTGGACAGTTCTGTAGGCGTGCACAGCAGGGTGAGATCTGGGAATAACTTAAAGAACAGAGCTCTATTTTGTGGACGGGGAAGAGATGGATTCTACATCTAGGTGGTCTGGCAGGAAGTTGTGGGGAATCCACATAGATGGGTAGGTGGGTTGCATTCTTAAGCCTACTTGTGAGTTGGGCAGGTTGCCCTGGAAGCAGAGGGAGGCCAGTGGACCATCTGAGCACCATGAGACTAATGAGGCAGGAGAAAGGAATCCAGACCTGGCTGGAAGGCTGATCATTTCCTTAGTTACTCAGAAATGGTGAAGCACTGAAATGGGGACCATATTCAGTTTGCCTAAGTTTGGACACAACATTTTCCAAAGGGATTTTAATAGAATCATTTTGAAAAACTTTAGCTTTTTAGTTTAGAAAGAGAAATCATTTAAAAAAAAAAGGTTTCCTTACTTGCTAACCGACTCTTCATTTATTTTTCATTTCTACTTGGAGTCTTTCCTCCTCATTCCCTTTTTTTCCATTTGAAATGTAACTTTCCGTCTCTACATGTTTTCTACTCTGCCATTTCTGTCTTTTCTCCCATAACTCAAGGGTTTTTCTTCCACAAATACCTTCTTTAAAATGTTCCTGTCTTCTCTTGGTAGGTTTTCCTTCCTATACTTCAATATATATATATATATATATAGAATATATTTATAGTACACATGTAAATATATTTTTTCTTGTGATTATCCCTTTATTTCAGTCCAACTGAGAGTAGTAGAAGCTGATAGCCCTCCTGCTTTTCCAATTCTAGTTGCACAATATAATAAAAAGACCCCAAATCTATTTCTCAATTTGCCATATATTTTTTTAATTTGGGGGATTTCTTTTCCCTGAATCTTTCCCTTTCTGCAAATTCTTCAGCCTTTGATTTTCCAAAACCAAAACTTGAGACTCAGGGTCTGACAATTGAACAAAAATATTTGAAGTCACAGACATTCTTGAGGCCTGTGGTTTCTCTGCCCCTCTTTCACCCTCCCCACCCCTCTTTAAATCTCTTTGCTTGAGAGGCCCATGATCTAGTCATCTGGAAACAGAACTAAGACTTGTAGGTGCTTGAATTACTGTTTTACTACACCACACTTGCCAGGAACATCTTTTTTGAGGGGTAGAGGGGGAGGGAGAAAAATTTTGCATTTGTGTCTGTGTTGCAGAAAAACCCGACAAGCGGGGACCCACCCACTTGGCAAGAAGGCTTCCCTGGAAATGGGAGGAACAGGAACTGTAGGTGCCCTCCTCCTGGTAGCAGGAGTCAGCTCACAGCTCTACAGGCATGCGGGCGAGCTCGCCCTGCACGGGAGCCATCACCATCCAGAGCCTTGCTTGCTGTAAGTACCCACTTGGGACTGGGGGAGGTTTGCTGACCATTCGGGGTCACAAGACTTGATAAATAAGACTCTCAGTCACTTAAGAAATGTCCCAAGGAAAAAGGGAGAAGTCAGACTGTTTTAAAAATGTAACATAATTTCCCATTTACTTACATATCTTAAAATGGGATGACTGAGCCAACCATCTGGAGTTAGCTGCTGTCAGGGAGGTCTTACCAGCTGTCGGCTTTGCAGGTGACGTGCCAGGGAAGGTGAAACGTGGTGACTGCTTGCCAAGGACAACCAGGCGACACCCAGCATGTGGAGATGTGCTCCACCTTTCTCTCCTCCGTGCATGCTGGGTCCTCCTCCTGAAAACAGCTAAGCCTGCTGCTCAGATTTCTTAGCATCTCAGCCCTATATGGACCTCTCTAGGGAAAAACTGACCTCCTACTGGGAAGTTCAGTTCCCAGCCCCTGGCAGGCTTTGGTAGCCTCTGGACTGCTTGTGGCAACAGTTCTTAGAAAGCATGAGTCTCTCCTACAGCTGCGTTGCCCATGCCTGCTTCTACCAACACTGAGGAAGACCCAGTGAGGCCCCAGCCCTGGGGCTCTGGAACAGCCTGAACCCTGAGGCTGCTCCTCCTGACTCCAGAGCCCATTTTATTTGTATCTGGAAGCACAGAAATAGTGGAAGCAGCCAGGAGGAGGATCAAGAGAAAACCTAAAATGTTCAAAAACACCCCAGGTGGTGGCTGCCACAGAAAACACTGAGTTCATCGAAGAGCTCTGTAATTGCTGGACTCATTTGTTTCATCTTTCTGGTGCAGCCAAGGAGGGATTGGTGTGCAGCCGGGGCATGGAGGGAAGTGTGCCCAAGAGCCTCCAAGGCCGTTTTGCTTGGCTCTGACTCACCCTGACTCTCCAGTGAAGCAGAAAGGAGGAAACATCACAGCATTCAGGCGTGGCCAGCCTCTGACTATAATTGCGAATCCCCAGCATCCGTTCCCAAATACTCCTTTGCCTTAGCTGTGCTTTAATTAAGATTCTTGGGTCAAGGAAAGCTGTAGAGGACATAGGATGAGGCGGGAAGAGGAGGAAGAGGAGGAAACAAGGATGAAGGCAAAAGGGGACTTAGAGATGAAGGAGGAGCAGGAGACTAGTGAGAGGCGAGAACCTTTAGCGGGTGCCATGCCCACCCCTGTACCCCACAACAAGGGGAGCCGGTTTTCTGAGGCATGGGAGTATTTCCACCTGGCCCCAGTTCGTGTGGGGCACCACCCCAACCAATACGCCACCTGCCGCCTGTGTGGCAGGCAGGTAAGCCGTGGCCCTGGGGTTAATGTGGGCACCACAGCCCTGTGGAAGCATCTGAAAAGCATGCATAGAGAAGAGCTGGAGAAGAGTGGCCACAGTCAGGCAGGGCAGCGCCAGGACCCTAGGCCCCAAGGGGCCCAGCTCCCCGTGGGCATTGAGGGTGACTGGGCCAGGCTCCTGGAGCAGGTGGGGGCTCTGGCTCTGTGGGCCAGCCAGAGGGAGAAGGACGTGCTCAGGAGGGAGCGCGCAGTGGAATGGCGGGAAAAGGCTGTGGAGAGGAGAGAGCGAGCACTGGAGGAGGTGGAAAGGGCCATCCAGGAGATGAAGTGGAAGGTGAGGGCTGAGAAGGAGGCTTGCCAGAGGGAGAACGACCAGCCCGCAGCAGCCCATCCCTTCCATTTTGTTTAAACCGGTCTTGGGGGAATCTATTCTGAAAACAATGACTTCATACTCAGAGCAAAGAGTCATTTGCTTCCAGCTTAAATATGAAGTAGAGCAGTTTAGTAGGATTTTGTTTGTAAGAGAAAGAGTGCTTAGTATGGGTTAATCTCAGTAGGACTAAGTTGACCAAATACTTATCTACAGGCTCCTAGAGCTGCACTGATCAGAACTGCTAAATGTTCTAACTAAACGTGTGACCTGGAGATTAACGTTGCTTTGCCACCATGGGTTTGTGCGTTTGGGGGCAGGTGTACCAGCCCGTCTGATTGAGAGTGATGGGATTCATGCCTAGCTCTCGGTGGCGGTCAAGCTGAAGGTTTCAACGGTCAAGGAGGTCGGGTAGCTGGAATGTACCTCCGTAAGCATCACTGTAAGAGACGCCAACACCAGGAGAGCTGAGACTTCCTGGGACGGAGGAGTTTGCCCATATCCTGGTGGGGATCTGACAACTGGATACAAAGCTTGTTCTATGGGGCCCAACGATGGAGGGACACAGAAGCTCGAGGCTGAGATCTCTGGCCCCTTCCCACGCATATCTTCCTCCCCCTGTTGCAGTGTCCTACCGCCTGCTGACATTAAAGCTCTGTCACTGTCTGAAGCCTGTAAGTCTTTTCAATAACCTAACACCGAAGTGATTAATGTGTGATTAGCACAGAGAGAATTAAACTCTTCAACTCACTTGAATTAAACATTAAGAATAGAGGATATACAAATTTATTATTCATAAATATTTAAAAATAGAATCCAATTTCATATTATGGTCTGTTAAAGGAGAGATGAAAGAAACTCAGAAAGATAAAAAGGTAGAGAGGTAGAGTAAATAAGGAGACATAAAAAAGAGACACAGAAAAGAAAAAGAAAGAAAAAGGGTTAGGGGCAAGAGGCAAAGATAGGAAAAGAGAGACAGAACCTTAGGAAAAAAATTCACCTTTGAAAGGTAGGAAACCATGACTGGGAGATTGAAAGACAGAGAACATTTTCTTAGATCCTGAGGTCAATTTTAATGAGTTAAGTTGCTTTCGTTTTGTCCCCACAGAATGGAGACCACTCATTTATTTGAGCAGTGGGCTTTGGACTTTATTCCGGCCTCTAAAATGCTAACTGTATGCCAGTCCACTGATCTCTGATTTTTAGTTAATTGTTCATCTTTAAATATTTCAAGATGCTTTGAAAAAAAGAGCTTAACAGTCCACAGGGAAAGAAAAATTCCCTGGGCCGCTGAGGAGATGCCTAGAATGTTCACTCAGAAATAGCAAGTCGAACTGGAAACTTCTCTCGCCTTTGTGCTGGAGCTGACAGTTGTTTGGGGTGATGTCTCTGGAGCTTATTGGTTTTTTTTTTTTGACTAGATTGGAGTGAGGAAGGGGTGGGGTGTGATCTGGGAAGGCAAGAGGAGATAAAGATAGTATTTCATTATCTTGTAGAGAGCCCCAGTGCTTTCTGGACACTGGCCTCTCAGAAAGCAGACGAGATCCTGGTGCAATACTGCATCTGGCCCTTCTCGGTCCTCACCTGTATGGCTCCTTTTCACTGCTTGGTCTCAAATGCATCAGCAGCTCTAATAGCTAGATCTGTATTTCCTGTGAACAAACACAGGTCCAAACCCCAGACCTGTGAAAAATCCAGGCTGTGCTGCAGTCTTGTAATCCCCTTTTTTCTAGAAGTCTATCTCATGCTAAAGATTTCACTTCTCATGTGGTTTCCCCACAGGGGTGTGGTGGCCCTTTTAGGGCCCCTCCAGCTATGGTGAAAGTTCAGGGGCTCACCACTGCAAATGATGATGGCAGCGGGGAGTCACATGGATGGGCACGCACACTCAAGCCTTGCCGGGCCACAAAATGCTAGAAGGAAGGAAGGAAGGGAGGGAGGGAAGGAGGGAGGGAGGAAGGGAGAGGGAGGGAGGGAGGAAGAAAGGAGTCTGCAATACCTAATCCAATCTTACACACACACACACACACACACACTTTAAACATGAGCTTAAGAAGGTCAAGGAATCACAGATTCAGGCTTTGCAAAATCAAAATTAAATAAACAGAAACAATTAAGTTTTGCAAACAGCTACTGGAGCTATCCCACTAAACTCTGATGTGTATTTTCAGATTATTGTGTCTGTTTTACATGGCTCTTATTTAAGCGTCCTTCCTTTTTAGGTATTTTGACCCAACTGCTTTTGTTTCCTATGTCTCATGTTAGGTAGTTTTCTTTATATTTTTTCCAATAACTTTGAAACATAGTAAAGGTAGAGAATGACAAAGGACCATTGAAATGATCAAATTAAGGCATAAAGCACAGGCATAAAAGAGAAACGTATGTGGCCTTTGGAAAGATGGACTGTTGCATAAACTCTGGAGTGTCTATGCATCTCTCTTGTGCCCTCTCATGCTGCATCACCAGAAGTGGGGTACACAGGGCCAGGGCCTCTGGGCTCTGAGGGGTTCTTGGGACCAGCATCTTTTGCTCTAATGCAAACATCTTCTACATGGAGGCACCCTGAAATTTTAGTTAAAGACTCCTCGCTCCCCATCTCAGCTGCATGAGTGAGACTGCATGCCATGTTGCAGCCCTGGTGAAAACTGGTCCTTGGGAATGCACACAACCATGACATCCATGAGTGTGACACTCTTCTTGTTCATTCATGGCATGTCTGTGCCCGAGAGGCATCCTTGTTAGAATAATTTGTGGGATTTTCTATTTTACAGGAAAATGAAATGAACTTTAAAATTTATAACTTTAAAGAGTAGTGCTGGAAAACACTACTCACAACTTACCCTATCCTTGTTGGTCTATCACCGAGAGGAGCTGGTGCAGTGAATATGTAGCACATAGTAAGTGTCCAATATGTGCATATTGATTTAATTTCTAAGGAATGAAGGGAAAAGTGTAGGCAGTTACCATTACCCAACACTCAAAGTTGCCAGATAAGCAGATACTTTGCATCATTCTCTCATTTGATCTTTACATCACCCTTGTGGGATTGGATTATGGTCCCTGGTTGCTGATGAGGAAGGTAAGGGACTGAGGTTCCCCAGGGCCACAGTTAATAAGTGATAGAGGATAATTCAGGCCCAGGTTTCTCAGATTCCACAATGTATGTTCTGTTTTCTCATTACCCCACACTGTCTCCTAGACTCAATCACGTCACAGATTTGTGAATATACATGCAGAGGAAGGAACTGAGGAGTGGGTGAAAGGTGAGTAGTGAGGAGAAAGAACTAGTCCTGAGACATCTACTATGTGCCATGTACTTCATTACTGTGCATAAATTTAATTCACCTAAGAACCCTGTGAAATATTTATCATGATCCCAGTTTTAGAGATGAGTAGCAGAGACTCAGGGAGATTAACTACTTGATGAGGATATGTAGCTAGTAACTGGCCAAATTAGCACGGGACATTAGTTCCCTCTGTCCCTGAAGCGCGATCTCCTCTCATTACACCATCCTGTCTAGATGCAGGCATGCTAAATTCTTATACCAGCTCTGCCCTTTATGAGTGACTCAGCAGTTGTTTAGACTTTTTAGACCCCAATTTCTCATCTGTAAAATGACAGATGCCCTACCTATTTCAGAGCTCATTGGAAGCATCAAACAATAAAAACATGTAAAAGGGCTTTGAAGAGTTAATAAGTTATTAAAATACAATGGGGGCTATAAGAATATTAGAATGAGGAATTACTAATGTTTGGCAAGATCTTAAAAGATCCACAGACAAGCTGTGTCCTGTAGCTGGTTATGCAGTTACTGAGAGATTATTCATTAATTCCCCAGGAAGGAACATTCTCTGGTTTTCCTAGTCAGCACCCAGGAAGCATGGGTACAGAAGAAAAATTTGATAACATGTAAG
Organism: Smutsia gigantea; assembly: GCA_032199065.1. NCBI lineage: Eukaryota > Metazoa > Chordata > Mammalia > Pholidota > Manidae > Smutsia > Smutsia gigantea. The sequence goes on along the minus strand of JAVSCE010021210.1, from coordinate 178,848 downwards.
ACAAATTCCTTTTTTAAAAAAATTGCAATTCTTAGATCCAGTTTTATGGTTCTGTATCTGGATTGAGTCCATGTTACCTACCTGTAAACATGGGCACCAAGAATCTATAAGAAATCATTATAAGAAAAAAAACACCAACAAACACTGTATCACTAGATTGTTTTGTCTAAACTATTGAAATGAAGGCCACTCATAAATTTGGGAATTCATTGTGGTGGAACAAAAACTTGAAAATCTTTTCCCATATACTCATGGCTGCTATAACACTCATCTAAGACACTAATATATAAAATCAACAAAGACACATATACTTGGATAAGGATATATACACTCATCCAAAGCCATCTCACAGAGTCTGAGCTACGATCTGTATTGAGATGTCAAATTAAATGAATGATATTCAGCAGAATCAGAAATCCTAAGTAATTTAATATTCTTGGGACTAGAAGAAAGTAAAATATGAATATAATTTTCTCTCATCCTCTGTAACAGGAAATGTTTGAGAAGGTAGGAGAATATTTATTTTACTTGGAGTTTTGAAAGACATGAATGAAGTAAAAATGCCGCCAGACTGCTGATTAACACATATGATAGTAATAACAAAGTGACAACAATCATATCTATTAAGCACTTAATATATGCCACACAGCATATGAAAAACTTTTCATACATGATTTCATTTAATTCTTAAAAACAGCCATGATGTACAGATATTCTTACCCCCATCATGCAGACGGGAAAACTGACTACAAAGATGGGAAGTCATTTGCCCGAGGTCACAGCCAGCAAGAAGAGCTGGCGAGTGAGCCCAGATCCCAGTGACAAGACGCTGAGAACTACCTACAGGAAATTGAAGTCAGAGGGCCCTACTCAACTTTCTTTTTTCTCCTACCTTTTCTCCTACTGCCTAAGCAATAGCCCTGATTCTGAGGTTCTGAAGAAGTACAGAAGGGCACATTTTTCTTGTTATTTCAAAATAAAAACAATGGGAAAGTTGGTACAGGAAATGGATGAGAACAAATTAAGTGTCAGCTGGGTAAAAACTTTTCTTACACCGGGATTTATACTGCTTTCTGCTCTACTTTTCCTTCACTAGATGCTTCAATTTTTATTGAAGAAAAATTTAAACCATTGAGACTATTTTCCCAGGAAATTGAATGACAAAGGATCACTGATCATATGTTCTGAGAATCCTGGGTCAGAAAATAAGGATTCCCATTCAGTCTCCAGAACCAACTCAGCTTCCCTTCCTCCTCACTGGAAATTAATTAGCTAGGGCCGAGGAGCAAGGTTTGGGAAAACTTTCTGGACAATGATTCAACTTCCTGACACACCTTGGCGTATTATAAAAAGATTTTCAAAGGCTTTAATGTGACTCACCTTTCCTAAGACATCCATGGAGTTATTTTCCGCAATCATGGAGCTTTCTGGCTTAGCTTGAAGGCAAATCAAACACAGTTAGTGGCACTGAATGCTATCCTACCTGGCCACTAGTGTGTCTGGGTTTGTGTGTGTGTGTGTGTGTGTGTGTGTGTGTGTGTAAGGTTGATCACTCATCAAATGTTTATTAAACACCCACTGTGTGCCTGGCAGGACACTAGATGCAGAGGAAGCAAAGGTGGACAAGTCATCTTCCCTGCATTCAAGAAATTTACATTTTCATGGAAAATACAGATGCTAGAAAATATCAGAGACTATTTCAGACTGGACTGTAAGTGCCCTTTTCATACTATTTTATTCATTTTTCCATCTCTAGCACTGAACCGTGTCCAACACATTGTGTTGAAGCGAAGTGGCTTCAAATAAGTTCTTGAGCACAGCAAACACAGCCGGCTATGAATGAGTGGAGAAAATGTTAAGATCCTGTCACAGTTGCTTTCAGTGTCTACTATATCCACTAAGCATTTACCTCTACTTCCTGAAGGCCTCTCCCTGGGTGTATATCTGACTCTCATAAAGATTTATTGGGCTTCTGGGAACACAGTCAGTACACCAGTTGGGCAAACTAGAAGTCCCAGAGAATAACTGGCAATGGTAGAGGAGGAGGTGGTGGGTGATACTCCAGTTCCCCTGCTTCATTTGGGATAACCCTTTTGAGAGTTCTCCGGAGTTTCCTAGTGGGAATGAGCTCTAAACTGGCAGGAGAAACTGGTGTGATCATGTATATTTTGTTTTCTTCCTTCCCTTTCTAACTTATTTTTGCACTCCTCTCTGATGTTTTTCAAAATCACCTCTCAAGTGCATTAATTTAACTCAAATCCTTGTCTCAATGTTATGTTTCAGGGGAACCCAAATCAACATAAACCCTATGGGAGGAGGGGTGCTTCAGGCCTCTATTAACAATGGAGTAGAATGAAGACTTGAAAGAAAAACAATTACTAAAATTTGCAGGGGTGATAGACAGATCCTCTTTGAGGCACAGAACAATAGGGTTTATAGTTTGGAGTGGGGGAGACCAAACTTATGATAGCAGGTGACTCCCTGCTAAGGAAAGTGGCATCACAGGAGACTGTGAGGGGGCTGCAGGAAGAGGTCAAGGAACTGGAAAGCTCTGTCCCCTGGTCTGTTAGAGAGAGAAGGCACTGTGGAAGGAGAGGTAGGCTGGACTTTGAGGATGTAGCATGGGTCTGCGATATACTTGGGTATTTGTTTCAAGGTTTTCATGGTTTTATTTTTGGTTTATTCTATTTGAGAGATCCAAGGGATGTAGAGTGGGTTCTGAATAAGATATGCATTATACTTCTCCATTGGGGCCACTATAATATACACCTGGGTGGCACCCACAGATAGGTTGAAGACTGAATGAGACTGTCTAACACAGCCTAGCTGGTCCATTTCCTAATGGGGAAAGCCTGGAGGCGGGGAAAATCTAGTTGTATGAAGAAGCAGGCAGAGTCTCCAACTTGTAAGCATCCTCTGGAAGGAGTTCAAGGAAGAAGCAAAGAGAAATGTAGAGACAGCGATACAGAGACAGAGAGGTTGGTAAGAGGGAGATGTAAAAGAGTGAAAAGTATTTAAGACCAAGGGAATGCAGCAAAGAGATACAGAACGTGGTTCAAATGTTGACAGGGCGACTAGATCAAGTTCTGGTGCAAAAACCGATGGTCAAGTGGGACACAGTTTGTCTAGCTTAGGATCGATGTTTCCTTTCACATCCTGGCTGGCTGCCTTCATCGATTTGCCAACAGTCAGGCCAGACAAGTCAGCTTCAGGTTTGTGATAGACAGTCACACCCCAGAAAGCGAGTATATGGGGACATCAATAAAAGAGATGAACAGTCTTCCGACTCTTTACAGGACATTGCTGTTTAGTTTCCACAAGGAACCTGACCACCAGGGTGATTAATTTCCTAGCGCAACCCTGAGGAGAGATGGAGAGAGGGGAAGGAAGAAGCGAGGGAGGCGGGGAGAGGGCTGGAGGAAGGGAGTGAGAGCCCCAGAGAGACAGGGAAAAGCTATAAACCAGAGACTTCAAAACTATTGAATCGTGGCTGTAACTACTCCCATCTTTATGAACTACAGGGTTTGTGTTTCCTCCAAGGTACTGAAGTGTGCGACCTCTAATAGTAGTGCAATAAGGTTTTTAAGTAAAAGCAAAGATTTTTCACTTGTCCTGCCATTCAGAGAACTGAGGAAAAATCCAGCAGGCCATGCCCTTAGGTTTTGTGATGGCAGTTTCTCTTTGCTTACTTCATTTTCAAAGATATTAATTGCTCCTCCACATTACTGCTATTCTCTTTGCCTCCCTTTGAAAATGACATTTAAAAAAACACACAGTTCTTGGTCATGAAGATGAAAAAATATTCAAAGCCAGGGGCTTCTGTTTATGACTATTTCCTTGCATCACTGAATAAAATAGAATTTTCATATTTCCCTGAAATGTGTACCCTGGAGAGCCTCTGCAATCTGAGGCAGGCCACAGTGGAAATTGCAGCTCGGCCCCACCCTCCTGGGAATGCAGGCTCCTCTGCCGGTGGGGCTGGCCTTGGTGGCAGTGCGGAGACTCCTGCGGTTTCTCTGAAGCTGTGTCTACCACTGTCCTTTCCTCATGCTGGCCTTATTCTGCTTTGCGGCAGCAAGCGACTTAGACAGTTAGAGAACTCAGCAATTATTAGACTTTGGCAAGTTATAATTAAAGACATTTCCAGTATTCCTAGGAAACTTTAAAGTTGTAAATAAGGTAGTGGTCACCAGAAATTGACCAACCTATGGCTTTCTGTATGATTTTATTCCATCACCTGAATCATCATTCTTTAACTTCCTACCTTGTCCTCACCCCCAACATGAAGACAAGTGATCAGGGAGACAGAACTCCAGAATGGCTGGCCTTGCTCAGCTGCTCTCCACTAACAGGCACTTCCTTTCTAGGCAAGAGCAAGGCAGGAGAGGTTCACAGGAGGATGGCAAGGAGGCCAGAGAACAAAAGCTCTTACCGAAAACCTTGACCGTGGTGGAGCGATTTGAGGTTTTGTCTGAGCCGACTGTGATGTGGCGAGAGAACCTGGGGTCATCATTGTGGATCTGGACTGGAGAGAGGGAGAGGCCCTTGTTTGTACACAGCTGGACTCTGTCTTTGAGCAACGTGGAATTGTTGATGGGGTGAACTTGGCTTATAAGTGTTTCCTCAGTTCCATTATCCTCCTGCTGGGACAAATAGTGAGCAGTCACTGAGCACGCAATCATGCCAGCTCTGGACTGGGTGCTCTACATGCATTAATTCATTTGCATCTTGTAAAAAGCAAGATGATGAATGAAGAATTGAAATGAAGAGCTATTTAGTATGTTTCTAGAGAAAAGTTCATTACACTTAACTGTCAGTTAAAAACTGTCACCTTCTCCTAACACAAACAGAAACTTGATGTTTTTCTGACTAGAACTTCCTGTTCATAACCTTCCATAAGCTGCATATCTAGGGTGGGATTTGGAGGGTACAGTACTGGGGGCTCATGGCAGATCATAATCATGGTGCTAAGATGTTCTGAGAAGGCTGAATCAGTTTTGCTTATTAAATCCTCACCCAACCTGGATGATGGCAGTCATCCTCTCTTCTCAAGCATTCCTTTAGGAAAGGTCTCCCTCTGGCTCCCTTGGACCCAGGACGAGGATGAGGGGAAGAGGCTTGTAGGGTGCAAAGTTTCAGGGTCCTGTACACACAGGGTGGCTGTCTGAGGGTGCACATCTCCTGAAATTCCCTGTCCTGGGCACCTCCTTCCCTCAGCCTGGTGGTCGTCTTGGCCTCCTGCCCTGACTTCTGTATCTGTGCTGCCTATGAAGAGGACACGGGAAGAGTAGGCTGCGAATGCTAATCTGAATTTTGGAGATCAGAGTTTTCTTGGAGTACTTTCCTTCTCTATTCCATAAAATTTCTTGGGTCTGTGAGGAAAAGCACCATTACTCTTGCCCCACCCAGAATTTGGGGTGTCACAGTGTTGGCCAGTGTCAGTAAATGTCATGACTAAGGGTCCATAGAGGAGGGGCTTCTGAGGGACACAAAGGTAGAAGAAGAGTTGTGTCCTCATACCTCTTTAGGATAATTCAATATTGTCAAGGGAGTTGCTTGAAAATACTCTGATGCATGAGCTTCCCCCCCAGAGACTCTCAGTCAGTCCTTAGGGGAGCCAGGGCTGAGAACCACTGGTCTAACTCTAAACAACACATGGATCATTTGGGGGGAAGAAGTCATGAAATAATGAAAACAAAGGTCTGTGACTTGGAGTCTCTGATTTAGATCTGTAAAAAAAAAATGAGACAGATTCAGAGTAGAAGACATGGGAGCCAGGTGAGTGAGAGAACCCAAGTATAGCCTGGGAAGACCAACTTCCTAAAGAGTAAATAGATCTTTCCAGAATATTTTTAGTAGAAACTATGTAAGACACACTTCTTTAGGTGTATTTGGTGAGGTCTGGTATCAGTGTGACATACAGATATACAGATAGTACTGCTTGCCAAGAATCATACCCCGCTCAAGACTTCCTCCTGAAGCAATGTATGCAACTCTATACCCACAGAAGGACCTCTGAGTCTGTGCTGCTGTCTTCCTAATGAAGAAGGGCACAGAAAATTAAAGAGGAGTTTATACTCTGGAGACAGAGGCCCCCAGAAGAACCCTAAGTACTGGGCAGTGACAACGGAAGAAAGAGGAAGGTATTTTACACAGTGGCAGCTGGTCTGGAGGCCAATAATTAAGGAAGCAGGCTGCCTGCAGGGTCTTCCGCATGGCAAGCTAAGTTTTACAGCTCTTATTTTACGAACAGAGACTATTTTTGTGCAGAACTTGGTGTTCAAAATGTTTCTTGGTCACGGAGGAAATGACTCCCCATTTGGAACCATTTCCATCTGATTTGTCACTTTGTTGTAGGAAGAAGGGCAGTCAGTGAGAGGCTGAGGTTGGAGACTGGTGAGAAATTGCTTTTTCCTTTATCGTGTAGCTGGTGTGGCTGACCAGGGTGGTTTATTTGATTGGGGAAAGATATAAAAAAACCCTCAAATTTATGCAAAGTTGGCTTTTTTTCCCCCTGGGTGCTTGACTGTTGTATGGCTTACAGTCCCAGCTATAAAGGGGGCCAGGACAGGAAGATGCACATGACTGGCTGCCTTCACACAGCAAACGAAAGAAGGTGAAGTGGAAATAAACCAGCTCATGCTAACAATGAAATGCCTAGAGCTGGGACAGGAAAAAACAATACTAATATTATATTATTCCCACTCCTAACAATTTACATTCTTATTAGTCATAGCTTAAATTTACTTACCATCTACTATGTTGGAGGCATTGTTCAAGCTTCTTTTGAGTCTTATCTTATTTACTTCTTATGATAATCTGGAATAAACTGAGGTTAAGTAACTTGCTCAAAGGCCAAACAAAGTAAGAAGGTGTATAAGTCACAGCACAAAAAGGAAGGGGTGCCCAGGACCAGGGGAAAATAAACCTCAGATGCAACACATACTAGGAAAATCCAAACCATCACAAAACAAATTTAAAAAGCTTTCTGCACTGTGTGGAATGAAAAATTTAAAAGAAATTACAAGAAGCAGAGACCCTCATATAAGTTGTAGATGATAGAGGTGTGGGCAGTTTATTGATTAAAAAGGGTCCTTTTTGTGATATGCAGACCCAGCTTTGGTAGTTAGGGGTCGTAGAGTGTACCTCAACTCCTGCCTGGCAATATTGGTTTTAGGTAACCTGGTCTGCAGGAAACAGACTAGTAGAAGGTCTTGTATAGAGTTTTTATTCTTTTCTTGTTCTTCAAAGAAAAAAATTCTGGCAATTTTAAAAAACATTAAGTATTTCTAAAACTTCACACATCTTTGTGATTTAATGGGGAATGTCGACTGAACTAGCTAAAGGATATGATACACCTATACTAGGCCTGACATTCAATAGATGTTCAATTAATAAGAACTCACTGTCCTCCAGCCTAGCAGATGATCAACCTGCTATTTCATGAGTATTCACTATCTGCAAGGGATAAATGAAGAATTATGGAAAGCCATAAAACAGACCCTCTCAAGATTATTTTTATATGTTTACTTATATTTTTTAATATGTACTAAGTACAGATACGAAGCATAGTCAATTATTTAATTGTCTCAGCTTATTTCAACCTCACTGTAATGCCATAAGGTCAGTACTATAATTAACCCCTTTTACAGATGAGAGAACTAAACGTAGTTTAGGCAACATGCCCAAGGACATATTGAATTTTGAGATGAAAAGAAAAATGTGTGCCCTTAAATGTACTTATCAAAATATTCTCCCATATTTTGACCATGTAGTAAAAGTTAATTGAAGACTATACAACTAAATTAAAAAAAAAATGGTGACATAAAGTTGTGTGTTGCTCAGCCTGTTTTCCTCTGCCAATCCTTATGCATGTGCCCATGAGGGACACAATGACAGAAGATCCAGGACCCAGAGGCTGATTAGGAAATACTGTTGCGGAAAAACATAGCTGGGTCTCAAAACAAACAAGTAACAGCCTGCTTTTATTTAAAATGTTGACATTTTGTTCATCATGGATTTTCCCTAGATTTTGAATTTTAAAACTGTGTTATTAAAATGTATACCTTAATTACTGAGGTTTTTGGTGGTCCCTTAAATTTTGCCCCCCCAGTCAAGGGACTTGCCCACCTTACCCTAAATCTAGCTCCTAGGTCACACAGCTAGTAAATGGTAGACTCAGGATCTGAAAACAACAATTTCCCTCCAAAGTCATGCTGTTAAATTAATGATTTTCCTATATACAGCCTCACAACAGTAGAAGAATGAACAGTCCTTGCTTTTCTACTTACAGTCTTTTTGAGGAAAAGATTAAATTCACAATAAAACAAACACAAAATCAGGACCCATAGAAGATAAATAAATGCATTTTAAAATTATATACAGGTGTTGGATAAAATAATTAGCATGGTGAGGCTGAGTGAGATGATACTGTATCACGGACACCTCTCCTATAGGTCCTTCAATGACCTGACAGACCTTGAAATTATATGTGGAAGCTTTCCCATTTTTGTATTTGAACCAGAACTTTCAGTGCAGAAAACAGGCCTTGGTACTGTTTGATTTAGGACATTATCTCATCCCTGGGCTGCACTGAGCTCCAAGTCAGAGCTGGCTGTGTTGACCACAGCACATGGCAGGTGTTGAGAGTAAGGAGCACATTCAATAAATTCTGTGAACTGTATTGATTGCTGCTTCTTTATCTCCAAACTGCTTCCTATCTTCACATTTCCTCCATTTATTCTCCATCCAGTCATTGCTGTCAACGCAGGCTGCTTGCAAAACTCCCCATTCCCATTTGCAGAGCACCAGAACAGTATTTTTCCAATCATCACAATTGGTTTTCAACACTTTGTGGGTTGGGTAAGCACTTTACTTTTGATTATGATGAAGACAATTAGGGCCAACTGCCATCAGGTAGAAGGTAACGATTTTGTTTTCTGGACAGCTTGACTTCCCATAGGCATGGGAAACCAACACTGTTGATAGTACCATTTTTGTTTTTTGTTTAAATATAAAACACTACAGGTATTAGAGAAGAATATATTGAAAAGATACTTTTATAGATAAAATTTAAAGAAATTTAGGAACCATAAACATCTAGATTTGAGTTATATTGAATTGTTTGAATCTGATATATTCCTCTCCTTCCTTTCATGACTTTGGAAAGAAAAAGCATGGGTTGCTCCTTATGTGTGAATTTGGGGAACTTTCTCTTGACTCTCCTCACCCCCACTACCAGCTGGTACTCACGGGTCCCAGGGTCTTGGTGTAATACATGTCTGCTGTTTTCTGGCCAACTGTTCTTTAATTAGCTAGTTGAAACAACCTAAGGAGCTTTTTCCATGTTCATTTAGTCAGAATCAACTCTTTTCCTTCTACACTGCCATATTTTACATTTTTATTAAAGTTATATTTCATGGTAGAAATATGTCCAGTATAGTTTTGATCCCTATAGGAGCTAGTATTCAAAACAGATTCACATGTTTGTTGGGCAGAACTGAAATCTATACTGTGGGAAATCAGGATGATAGTCTGGAATGAAAACAGAATATTAGAGTGTATTTTGCAGCTCCCAGAATAAGCTTGCAGAATTTCCCTGATGACTGTGTGCTGGCGCCCCAGCACATGAATTGGGAAAAATATCACTTGTCCTTTATCTAGTAGCTGCATTCCATCTAAACCTACACATTCTATGACTTCTTATACATCATCCCATTATGCACAGAGACCCTCAGTGTCCATTAAGCAGTTAAATCTTTGTGTTTACTTAGTTACCTCTCATGCTAGGTCAACGTTGAATACACTCTTTGCACATGACTTTCTACTTCAATGTAGTCACCATTCTGGAATGTAACTTCCCCAAAATGCAAAGGATATGCTCAAGAAACACAGTGAACACAGCCTTAACATGGGATCAGGTACATATGGCAAATAATTTTTTTTACAATGACTGGCCTTTCCCATGAGGGTTATAACTGAGTTAATTAAGTTTTTTAGAATTCTATATACAAGAAGGCATATTTTTGTTTTTTAATGCCCTAGAGTAAAATTAGTGTAGTTTGTAGAATTGTTTCCAGGGTTTAATGCTGCACTTGAAGTGGAAGCACTCTGCAGCTTTCCAGAATTACTGAGTTCAGTATTGCAGGTTTCTTCCTTCTGAGCTCATCTGTACCACCTCTACTTTTTAACCTTTTTCTAAAAGCCACATGACAAAATGTTTGTAAGAACAACTGGCTTAGCATTATGATTATTATTGGTAGCTTAACAAGAGATTAAACAACTAAAATATGGATTGAGGGAATATTTATGTCCTCTGCAGACCTGTAACAGTCATGACATGAAGACCTGCAGTTTATTTCCTTATATAAAGGTATCGGATGATTTTGTATCAGACGTGTGTAGCATGGATGTTAATCAGAGGAAGAAATAAGACTTTGACATTTAAAAAGGGAATGCACAGTAGAAATTTAATCAGCCAATACAAGGTTCAGTTTGAAGAGAGGTTTCTTTCAAAAAGATTCCTCAAGTTGACTGTATCATGATGCATACTTTGAAGTGATGGCATGGCTTGAGGTTCCAGTAGAAGTTTAGGACTCATTGTCTCACTGTGTGACCTTAGGTACATTCTCTCTGTTCCTCATTTATCTTAAATGTCCTGGCTTGATCCAAAGATAATGTTTAAACAGCCTTAGTTTCTTTGAAGAAAACTACTATACAGAAGATGCCTTATCAGTTATCCAGTCATTGATACGTAGTGAGCTGCTTGTTAACCAGTTGAACAGCCGGCATGAATTTAGTGATCATCGATTTAACATGAGGCCCATGAATAGTACTGTCAGGGAAACAGGACAAAGAGAAACGGATCCATTCAATTATTTATTAAATATTTATTGGGTGCCCGTGCTCTAGGCACAATACTAGATGCCAGGGATGTTTGAAATGAGTGATGTAGCTTTCTGCCTTGGAGAATCTCAAAGTCACACAAAAGATACAGGTTGACTGAGGGCTTTACATTTGTTCAGAGAACAGATTACCCATATTTGAGAAAAGATAAAAACACATGGGTCAGCAAAAATCACTACAGTAAAGCTTTATTAAACTTTATTATTATTAAATTTTATCATTCCCATTGATAGTGAACTTATGATCATTAGGGTGGAAACTTTTTGCCCATTGGTGGAAAAAACTAATAGTGTAAGCAAGGTGTAACTAGTGCATTTCAATTACTGTAATGTTTATTATAGCAGGTTTTTGTCCTCTTGAGGCATCTCCACTTTTTAACTCTATTCTGAAGTGAAACTAAGGAAACCTCATTTAAAATGGAGTCAGGAGGCCAGAAAGGGGAGCTCTCACACCCTACCACTCCATCAATTGCACGCTCAACAGGAAAGGATGCACCTTGCCTCCTTGCCCAGCCTACAAGCTCAGCCAATAAAACATACCACAACTCAGCCAATGAGAAACTGTCAGCACCTTGAACTCTCACATTCCTCCAATGGGCTATCCTTCACAGCAACCCCTCTCAGCTCCCTCCTTTTCTCTATTAAGTAATGTTTCTCCCCAGGCTTGCCTATGGCTTGCCATAGCTTGCATGTCCCATATTATAATTCCTCTGCTATTTCCAAATAAACCCATCTTGCTGACAAAATAACTGGTTGTTTTACTTTCAAGGTTAACATTATTGTTAAGTAGAAAGACAGACATGAGAAGGTGGAGGAAGAATAAGGCCAGTGGAGCCCAGGAAAAGAGATTCAAAGAGTTAACCAGATAAAACCAGAGAGCCAGAAATGACTCACAGAGTTAATTAGTTGAAGTTTCAAAGGTTAGGAGTGACTTGTAATGTCCAGATATTCCCAGATGAAAAACAATTCTCCAGGGACGTCTCTGCCCAAGGTAGGGCAGGGAAATGGAACAAGGGTCATGCCACTGTAAAATCTACTTAGTCTGTGAAAAAATCCCAGCTTACTCTTTAACTTAAGCTATACACTGTTCGTCCTCTTCTCCCAGCCTCTTAATGAAGTAAGTTTGTAATCAGGACAGGAGATAGATCTTCAAAGAATGTCAAGATCTGGACCAACACAGTCACCTAAATACCCCTATTCTTAAGACAAAACTTCAATGTAATTATAAATCACCTGCATACAACATGCTTTATGCTGACCCTTACCCAAAAAGCCCTATAAAATCCCAGACCCTAAACCTTTAAGTGCACCTCCTCTCTGAGGTTGCCCACACTCTCCATTCTTTGAGTGTGTTACTCTCTCTGCTCTATTCCAGATAAGTAGGGAGGGGCCACTGAGAGCTCTAATTTGGGCTTGTAAGTTCCTGTAACCTGGGTGACCCAGACAGGATTGCAGCTGTATGATCGTGCTGTTTAGTAGCCTGCTTGAAAATCTCCTTTGTTTACCTTTGGGAAGTTCTCAGAACATAATCTCACCCCAACCAGTGCTCCATGGCTCCCCCAGTCCCGGGGTGGTAGGGACTTAGTTTCCATGCCCTGCAGATTCAAGTGGACACTAGATGCCAAGTGACCCTGGCTTTGGGTTGGCAAGGGATATGCCCAATGTGGAGCAAGAGTGCAATAAGCTTCCTTTTCCTCCCCCTGCTCTTCCTTGCTCTCTGCTGTCTGCAAGGCAGCTGCCATTCCCTACTATTTCCCCTTCAATAAATTCCTTCCTTATCTTTCTCTCTGACTTCCCTGCGTATCCAAACTGAATTTCTTCCCAACACTCTGAACCATATTGTATCATGTTTGTTAAGAATAATTGATATGTACTAATAATAGCTGTAATGATAGTCAGGAAGACTTAGATCTTGTAAACCCAATCCTATAAGGGGAGGAAAAAGTGTTTCTTGGCACTTGACAAAGAGACATTGCATATTTTAGAACAGTATGAGAAGGTTATTTTAGAGTTATTTTTTCTTTTCATCTTATAGACTATCCAAAAATATCTAGACAGTGAAAATTTATCAGCTGGTTGAATTTGAAGGCCTACTTGCAAGTCAGTTATTTTGGATTTAGGACATCCTTGGAGAAATATTTCTTTATGAAGGGTCTACTTTCCAAGACAGTCCACAAAAATGTAGGTAACTTGTACTATGAATGATCAGCCATGCAAATACAGTATTTTGCAAACTGCATCAGCCTCTATATTCATGAAAACTTACGGGTTCTATGCAAATTTTTAAATCTTGTGTTTCCATTTTGATGACAATCTAAAACTTAATATAATCATATTATGGATCATCTAAATGAAAACCCTATTATATAAGTCTTGAAATTGTTATTGAATGGTTTTCTTTATAATTGTGTTAGTCTTGTGTTATAAACTGATTTAACAATACTAGATGTCTACTATATATATATTGGTTAGTAGCTGGCTGCCATTTGGTTGGCTTGCTTTGGAAATTTTCTCACAAGAATCCAGATTTCTGACTTTTTTTAAAAATTCAGGAAACATGGCAAGTATGGGCCTTCCACCACTGTGGCAGAAACAAAGCTGAGCGGCTGCTTCTACAGTTTCTGCTTCTCCCATGTACATTTTCTGCCTGTATTTTTATAAGTAGTAGAGTTTGTGCTTCCCAATCTAAAGCAAAGCTGTATATTTCCCAGGATATAGCAGTAAGGATTCTGGGAAAAGTGGGTTTTGTCCCTCTGCATATGTTACTTATAAAACAAATATTTGTGAATAGGGGCTTCTGCTGGATGGTGCTCTCTATGGCACCATCACTTCTTTCTCTCTGTAATCATGGTTTGGTGTATAGCTTGAAATAGAAACTAACCTTTAGGAACTAATTTCTAAATTACTGACTTAAAGACCTAGTGGCTTCCTGAGTTGTAAGGAATCCCAGGGTCCTCCCCAGCCATCCCCTAACCTTCCACATAATGCCTGGTTTTCATCCAGTTTGTGTCTTTCCCTATTATTACTTGCTATTCATTTTTACTCATTAATATTTAAAGGTCATTGCAGTTATTCACTGAAAAGGGCCAACCATGCAGAGGTGAGCTCATATGAAATTTCTGAGGAGGTATTTTGAATGCATGATATTTCCAGAGTCTTGTTTATCTCTATTTCTATTGTGTGGTTGCTTCTCCACTCAACCTGTGTAACTGTAACAAAACACGAGGTGGAAAAGACATGACTCTGGGATTGGTTTATAAAGTGAATTTTGTGGAAGGAACGAGAACAGCTTTAGTTTAGAGCTGCATCTATCCTGAGGGTACACCTATGAAGATGCAGCCCACCCCTTACAGTCCTCAGTGTATAAATGGCAAAACAGAGTCATTGAGAAGCCCAGAGAGGTGCTTACCACTGAAAAATCCCAGGAAAAAGGTCCTAACAGAAGCCAGCTCACAATTTGGCATATTCCTCTGTTTTAGCCCCAAACTGGAGCCTTAGGCTTCAGATCATATCACCTTGATCAGATGGAATATAAAACTTTATAATTCAGCTTCTGTCTTTTGAAAAATTGTAATGGACAGTTTTTTATAGAGAATTTTTAGGTTCACAGCAAAATTGGGTGAAACATGCACAGCCTCCCGCACTATACACATCCTCACCAGAATGGAACAGCTGTTGCAACAATGAACCTACACTGACATATCATCATCACCAAAGTCCATGGTTCACTTACATTAGGGCTCATTCTTGGTGTTGCACATTCTATGGGTTTCCACAAGTGTGCAATGATATGGAGCTACTGTTATAGTATCAAAAAGAATAGCTTCACTGCTATAAAAATTGTCTGTGCTCCCCCATGCATCCTTCCCTCCAACCAAATTCCTGGCAACTGCTGATTTTTTTACTCTCTTCATACCTAATTTTTTTTTTTAGAGTTTATGAGTATTTCTCCAAAGAAGGAATGATACAGAAAAATATATATGGACACTCTGAGGCAGCATTGTTAATGAATTATTTTCATTTTTAAGGTGATATAAGATATATATCTGTGTTACAGTCTCTCTTTTTGGTAAAGTTACATACACATACATAGATTTGTGAGTAAACTTTAATAATATCAAAGAATAATTTACAAATGAAAATAATTCTATCATTCTAATATCCTGAAAATCTTTTCTCTTTTTCTTGTCTGTATGCATGTGTTTTCTCATATTTTGCAATCCTATTTACTAACAAATGTTACCTATAGTTTCAGTTAAAATGCTTTGCATGATTCTTAAACTATATGTGGTTGAAAGTTTTATAGATTTTAAGTCATTCCATCATATATACATATAATCATTTGTTTAGTCATTTCTAATTATTGAATCATATGCTCTTTTAATTTGTGTTTTTACTTTATTTAAACTATTAAAATATATGTAACAAGAATTGGCATATGCTAATAACTTTTTTTAAACATTCAGTTACTTGAGATAAATTCCCAGAAGTATAATTAATGTGTTATGGGGTATGAACATTCTTATTACTATCAAAAGCTTATTTTTTTAACTGGAATATTTTTCAAGTTTGAGAATGTTATATTGAGTCTTTACAACTTTGTTATATTTTCATCTTTCATCAATATCAGCTACCTCTTTATTTATAACTCTTTTCTCCACCCTTCCTTAATGGAAACGAGGCCTTCTGTTACATCTTCCCTGCATCATTCTCAAATAGTGGTTGTCTATTTTCTTGTACCCTTATTTCCTCAAGATCAGAAGATGGGCTCAGTGCCTTTCTCACTCTCCATTGCTACTTCCAAATATTCTTCCAAACCCATAAATTAAAAAAAAATCCCTGTCCTTTATGGTTAAAGGGATTTAGCTATGACAGTACTTTCAAATGGAATTTTTTGTATACTACATCACAAATTTTTGCCCTATTTGCATACAACCATTACTGCTATTTAATTTTATTTTTGAAGTTATTGTGGTTTTATTTACTTAAATTTATTTTGAACAGAGACTGTTCTAGGTACTAATATTTATGATATGCACTAAATACACTTAATGTGTTAATTATATTTTAATGTACATTATCCAAATACATAAATATTAAATTTTGGTAAAGCTCATCCAGATTCTGGGAAGCTGGCAATACAAGTCACATAATTTTTTGAATATCTCTGAAACTCCCTCAAAACCACATAGTAATTACAGTAGCAAGCTGAAAACACATAGGCAATATCTACAGGAGCACTAAACAACAACACATCTTCATTAACAGGTGGGACAAACCATTAGACCACTGTGCTATCAGCAACTGTGCAGAAAGAAACAGGAAAATTGACTCCTGGTGGCCCTTAGAATTAGAGAACTCTCACCAAAAACAGTAGGTGATCACTGGAAAAACAGGCAGACAAATCGGGAATAGCAGCAGCAATGCAGAAGGGAGTTCGCAGGCACCAAGTTACAAGTGCTTTCAGGGGAAACACAAAAGACTTGTCCGTGCTGGAGCAGAGGGGGATTTTCAGACATATCCCACACTGAGAGGAAACTCTTGGGAGTAAGATCCAAATTAAATAGGACAGGTCCAGTAGGAGGAAGAAACAAGGCAATTTAGATAAAAGTGAGGGATAGAAGGAAAGGAAGTATACCTCAGGAAGTACAATGGCATATTATTTACCTTTAAAATAACAGAAAAGGGGTCTCTACAGACACTGAAGACTCTAGGAAAGCTAGCCTGGCACATGATAAAAATCAAAATGCATTTAACTTAAACATGAGCAATAGAAAAGGAATGGGGTAGATTCACATATAAAGATATTATAATAAAAAAGAGATAGAGAACAAAATAACATCACCACAATAAGGACTGTGTATTAGAAAAGCCTGACTTCAAAATAAATAACTGTAGCCTAATAATTCAAAATGAGCTAAAAGAAATAAAGACAAAGATACAAGCTGTGAAAATTTTTAGAAAGAGTGGTAAATGAGTCAATTGGAGAGAAGAAAGCTCACAAAAGGTAGGTGAGAGAATTAAAGAAAGAGTTGGAAGTAATCATTTTTGAAAATAATTTCAGAAATCAAAAGCAAGCTAGAACAAAACAAAAACAAGGACACATTAACACAAAAGTTCATCTATTAAAAGAAATTAAAAATAGAATGATGTAAATTATAAAATAAAATAAGTTAATTAATAAATAATGAACTTTAAAAGAAAAAGACAAAACAGATTCAAAGAAAGTGATAAGCAAAGAAGATAAAAAATATGTATAATAGAAGACACTGACAGAAATAAAACAATAGATAAAAAATACTAAAAACTATAATTCAAATATAATTTCTTTAAAAGACTAGAAAATACATATTAAAAGATTATACTGCAAAAGTAGGAAAATAGATTCAGAATGCACATGTAGCATATTTCTATAACAGTATTAAACAAAGTTACAGGAAAGATAATCAGGTTGTTAATTAGCTTTTTGACATCAACTCTTTATGCCAGAAAATAATGTAGTAACATACATAATATATTCAAGGGAAGAAAACTTAAGCTGAAGATTTTATATTCAGCCTAATTAGCCTTTTACTATAAAAACTATACAAAACCTTTGGAGTCATGTAAGAAAACAGGGAATATTGGTCCCACAAACATTTCCTGAGGATTCTCCAATAGAATACTTCAGACAGTCATTGGTATATGGAAGAGAGTGGTAATGAATATATATTTTGAAATAAAGACACAATATAGGTATCAAAAATGGGGGTTGGAGAGGAATGAGGGACTTCTTGCTATGGGGGCACGAAGAGGTCCATGAGAAAAGATATGCGTAAAATTGAGCCAATGTGTTAAAAGTCACAATTTCAGGGCCCTGGAAATTGACATGGGACAAACATTTAATTGAGAAGCATTTCTTAAAGAACCACTAGAGTTTCAGTGAGAACAGGAGTCCAGCCTTCTTGCCTAGGGATTTTTCCATTTCCTTCCCCAGGTTGGTTGGGGAGAAAGGCAGTGTCACCATCTTGGAGCTGGCTGCAATAACCAGCAGTAGGCTGCTCCTTCCGGAAGGGGCACTTATATTAGGCCTGAGCATGAAAATCCTTTACTTAGTTGGCTAACAGGAAGAAAATTGGTAGGGAACAAAAAGAGAAAAACTGAAGCTTGTTCAACTTGGGTTTGCAGTCCCATTTGGGGTGAGTGGTAGACCAGACAGGCATTTAACATGGAGCTTCCAGGAATTAGAGGGTCACAAAATAGCTGAGATAAGTTTTCTACACATCCCATGCTGATACACATGAGTTGGGGAGACCTCAGAGAGCCTAGTGAAAAGTAAAAGCTGAGGGAGACTGTATTATTGTCTGCAACTTTGAATGTAGTTTCTAACCTCCACATGTGCAGAGGATGGAAGCCTAATGGGCTTGAGGTATTTGAGCACAACTTTTGCCAGATTCATTGGTGGGCCACCAAGAGACAGGGACTTTGTCAATGAGGGAACAACTCCTTAAAAGCCAAACTAAAGACGTAAGAAATATAATAAAAAGCTGAGCGGAGATATCAATGGTCATGCACTGCAAATAAAACATACTACAATTTAAGTGTAAATACTGGTAAGTTACTAAAATTAAAAGCAAAAAACAATAAGCCTTAAGAAAGCTCCAGAGAATCTTGAGTTTCACATTACGTATTTTTTAATGTCTAGTTTTTAATAAAAAATGATGACAAATGAAGGGAACAGGAGAGTGTGATCTATATTAAGGAAAAAAGCAGTTAACTGAAACTGACTTTAAGTAGACACTACACTGGATTTAGTGGACTTCAAAGCAGTATTATAAGTATGTTCAAAGGATCATGATAATGACTCAATAAATAGGGGCTCTTAGTGGAGAAATGGAAAACTATGAAATGAACCAAATGGTTATTCCAGAGTTGAAAAGTCAATAACAAAAATGAAAAACTCATTAGAGATTCTCAGTAGCCCATTTGAGATGGCAGAAGGAAAGGAATCAGTGCATTTGAATAATGATTTATATAAATTATCTAACCTGAAGAAAAGGAGAAAAAGGATTGAAGGAAAATGAACAAAGCCTCAGAGCCATATGGGACAGAATCAAGTGTCCTACCATTTATGTAATGGGAATCATAGAAGGAGATGAAAAAAGAGGGGGATAGAACAAATATTTGGGGAAACAATAGCCAAAGACTTCATATTTGACTTTTAAAAAAATTCCCCCAAATTAATCTATACATCCAAGAATCTTAAAACTCAAATAAGACAAACATAAAGAGACACCCACCTAGGCATATCAAAATCAAACTGCTGAAAGCTATAGACAAAGAGAAAATTATGAAAGCAGAAACTGAAATCAGCAAGACAAAAAAATTTCTCACATACAGAGACTAATAATACAACTAATGACTCATTTCTCACCAGAGACAAAGTAGATCAAGAGACATACTCAAAATGCTGAAAGAGAAAACAGCCCACTAAGAATTCTACATTCAGTGAAATTGCCTTTCAAAAGTAAAAATGAAAAAACTGAGAGAATTCATTGCAAGTAGATTCATCCTATCTGAAATTCGAAAGCAACTCTTTTAGGCTGAAAGGAAATATACTCCAAGTACTAACTTCACTGCATGGGATGGAATGGTAAAAATGGCAAAACATGGATAAGTATAAAAGACTACATATATATATGTGCATATATATATATATACATGTCTTTTCTTCTCAGAATTTCTTTAAGGACATGAAATTACTTAAACAATTAATTGTAGCACTCTTCAATTGGGTTTATTTTAATGTGTGTATATATATGTGCATACATATATTAGATATATGGAGTTTGTTATATATATTACATATATATAGATAATATATATGCAATGTATTTGTCAATAATAATAAAGGGAAGAGAGATGCTGGAGCAAGCTGCAAAAAGAGAAAAAGAAAGAGAAGAGAAAAAACAGTCATAGAAACAGACACATGAATAACCCTGACATTGGAGTTATTCAACAAGGACATTAATAATGCCTTAATATATTCAAGAATAGAGAAAAAGATGAAGGAAGTAGATGAAAAGATGGACAATTTAATGAAAGAATTAAAAATCTATCAAAAAGAATAGATTAGAAATATATCAGAAATTAAAAACTAATTGGATGGGGTTGAAATATTATTGGACATCACAAAAGATAAGATTCATGAATTGAAAATTAGGTTAATAGAAAATCTCTAAACTGAATCATGGAAAGGAAAAGAAGTAAAAAACATAAGAAAAAAGCACTAAGGATATATAAAAATATAAATGTAGGCACATTTTTTACACTAGAATTTTAACATCATAAATTAAAATGCAATAAAAAACCAAACATTAGAAATATCATAAGTGAATTTTTACATAATCTGGGAATGGGGAAAACTTTTCTTAACTATGACTCAAATTAGGACCAATAAAGAAAGAGAGTGATGTGTTTTGCCTCATAAAAGTATTACGTTGCATTGGAAACAATATCATAAGAAAGTAAGGGTAGATGACATACTGGGGAAATATCTGTTACTTATAAAGAGTTAACAGATTTGATATCTGGGACATTTTCAGCATAATAAGGATAATAACTGTAAAGAGTTGAAATTCATCAATATGTTCAAATTCATATGAATTCATGATACTTAACACAAAATACTTATTGGTCACATTCTAAGAATGCTAATGAATGGATTCACTTTTCAAACGTAAAGAAAGGGAAAGAATAAAGTATCTGTTCTACTTTTCTTATACAAACTATACATTTAACAAATAATTGGTTCATAAAAGGAAGTCTCTCTTTGTAAGAATACTTCTGCTAATTAATGAAGAATGGTAGAATTAGAACATCACTACTTGTCAACACATAATGAATTAATGGATCTAGGCCATTAAGATCACACAACCAGATATTATGTGCCTCTGATGTAACTATACAATACATATGTAACTAAAAGGTGAAAGAGAAACATGAAGATACCATGGGTAAGAGCAAAATCCAGGGCTGTGAGGAATTCTACAAGTTTATTCAACAAATAGAATGGAAAAGAAAAATAAATATAAGACAGCCCTCAGATTAAAAAAAAATTATCTGATGATCATAGTACATTGAGTTTATTTGGATCCTAATTTAAATAACCGAAATTGAAAAATAAAAACTATGAGGCCAACTGGATATTTGGTAATAGTTAGGATTTACTATTTTTTTTAGTATAGGTAGTGGTATTATGGCTACATTTTTTACAATCCTTATTTTTTAGTTTCATTCTAAAATAAATAGGGTATCTTGGATTTTCTTTAAAGAAATCTGGGAGGGTGGCAGTTGCTAAGGGTTTGAATGAAATGAGATTGCCCATGAGTTGATAAATGTTGAAGCTGTATGCACAGTAAATGGGAGCTCATTATACTATTCCATATAATTTTGTGTATGTTGGAAATTTTTCAAAATTGGAGGTGTTTTAAGTTTTTTTCATGGATCACCTAAAATATTTTCAAATATTACCAGCTATATGTAACACACCTTGAGAAAAACTAAATAACCCTTCTCTTCCCAAATTCACCGCTATTAACTTTTAATCCAGACTGGCTATTTTGTAAATTAAGCTATTGGAACACAACCAAGCCCATTCACTTATATATATACCATTAGCAGTGAGATCTGTAACACTAGCAGTAGGACTATCCTGAAATTAGAAAAAAGTTTTTTAAATTTTAACAGGAGGGAGAGAAAATATGATGAGGGAGGTGCCGTCTTCTATTACCTCTAAAATAGAAAACAAAATCATTTTCAAGTGGAAATAGGAAAGAAGCTTCAGAAAGAGATTGGAGAAGATTTGAAATAGCTTCTTTGGAGAGAGAGAAAGATGAGTTCAGTTAGGTAAATACATGTGTCAACTTCATGTGTAACTCGACTTGCGTAAAGTCAAACTCAAAATAACCCTTGCACAATCTGATCATCATCTAGTGTTCGCTAACACAGTAATTCCCCCATTTTTCTCTGTTCCACCTATTTGAAACAAAAGCATCATCTTTTACACTGCTCTTTATTCCTAATTCCACATATGCAATTCAGCACCAAATCTGATAGGGTGAGTCTCCCAAACATGTTTCTGATCTGAGCATCCCTCTCCACATACCTCACTGCCACTCTGCTCAGTGTTTCTAGCTTCTCTCACCTAGATTTTTGCCATAGTATTCTAACTGATCTATACTATCCTCTCTGCCCTTCTTCAATTCATTTTCTCCCTTTGGCCACAAAGCTCCTTTTGAAATGCAAAATAAAAATATCAGAACAACCACATTTCAAGTTTTGGAAATTAGTCTCCATAGCTATTAGGATTAAAGACAGAACTTAACTGGACTCCCCAGCCAATTGCAATCTCTCTATTTCCCTTTCAACCCCTCTGCTTACATGCTAACACCTTTTAAAGTCCCACACAGTTTCCATATCTCCCTCCTACCACAGAGCCTTTGCACATCCTCTTCTTTTCTAGGGTTTTTATGGTTTCAGGTCTTATGTTCAAGTTTTTAATTCATTTTGAGTTGATTTTTATGTATGGTGTATGACAGGGGCCCATTTTCATCTTTTATATGCAACTGTCTAGTTTTCCCAACACCATTTATTGAAGAAAAGATCCATTGCCCTTTGCATATTCTTGGCTCTCCTTGTCATAAATTAATTGATTATATATGTGTGGGTTTATCTCTGGCCTCTCTATTCTATTCCATTAATCTACATGTCTATTTTTAAAGCATAGCTTGTTCTTGAACCTGAATGCTAGTTCCCCTTAAGTTCTTGTATTAACTCTTTATCCACTGAATATTGCTGAGTGATTATAGCAGTAGATACCAGGGATCCAGTGGTGTGCAATACAGACATGACTCTGCCATAAGGAATCATGAAGTCCAATGGGACGAGGCAAACATTGATCAGATAAGCAAACAAATGTCAAATTGCAACAGTGAGAAGTGCTCTTTCAGTAGGAAAGTGTACAGTGTTATGAGAAGGTATAATAGGAAAATGAAGAAGAGCTTCCTGGGGAAGTAATGCTCTTCTTGGAATAATTTGAAAGCTAACCTAGGAGGAAACCCTGTCAAGTGAAAATGAAAAATAAGCAAACACAAAACTCTTTATTATATTTTTACCTTAATCCACAGCCTCAATGTGCTAGCTCACACAAAGGAACAACATATTATGAAAAGAGAACAGAATCCCTTCTCAGCTTGGCCCTCTGGGAACCTGGGGACAGGAGCTTGACACACAGTTTCATGAGCAGACAAGGAAGAGTGACTCAGATGACAGTGAAAGGAAACAGGAAGAGGTCCCAGCTGCCTCTGGTCCCTCTGCATTTTTATGTTTGGATTCTTATGCACCACTTCAATGTGCATTTGCTCATGTGCTTCACAAGCATTTGCACTTCATGTATACTTTGCTTACCCAGCTAGCTTATAAACTTGAAGATTTCATAGTGATGTAAGAGAGAAATGGTGCAGGTGAGAGAATAAAAAACAAGTGAAGAAAAGAAAGGGAAAAATAGAAAGCCCAGATATAAACCCACACATATATGGTCAATTCATATACAATAAAGGTGCCATGAATACACAATGGGGAAAGACAGTCTCTTCTATAACTGGTGTTGGGAAAACTGGACAGCTACATGCAAGAGAATGAACCTGGATTACTAACTCCATACACAAAAGTAAAGTCAAAATGAATTAAAGACCTGAAGGTAAGTCATGAAACCATGACTTCTTAGAAGAAAACATAGGCAAAAATCTCTTGAACATAAGAATGAGAAATTTTTTCCTGGACACACCTCCTCAGGCAAGGGAAACAAAATAAAAAATGAACAAGTGGGACTACATCAAACTAAAAAGTTTCTGTACATCAAAGGACACCATCAGCAGAACAAAAAGGCAACCTGCAGTATGGAAGAATACATTTGAAAATGATTTATCTGATGAGGGGTTGCAAAATATATAAAGAACTCATATGCCTCAACACCAAAAACAAATAGCCAGGTTAAAAAAATGGGTGGAGGACCTGAACAGACATTTTTCTAAAGAAGAAATACAGATGGCCAACAGGCACATGAAAAGATGCTCCACATCACTAATCATCAGGGAAATGCAAATCAAAACTACAATGAGATATCATCTCACACTAGTTAGAATGGCCACTATCAAAAAGAGAATAAATAACAAGTGTTGGTGAGGATGTGGAGAAAAGGAATCCTCCTACACTGTTGGTGGGGATGTAAATTAGTGTAGCCACCGTGGATAGCAGTATGGAGGGTACTCAAAAAACTAAAAACAGAAATACCATACAAACCAGTAATTCCACTTCTAGGAATTTACCCTAAGAAAACAAAATCCCTGATTTGAAAAGATATATGCACCCTTATGTTTATTGCCACATTATTTACAATAACCAAGATATGGAAGCAACCTAAGTGTCTATTAATAGATGAATGGATAAAGATGAAGTGGTACATATACAAATGGAATATTACTTAGCTCTAAAAAAAGAAATCCTGCTATTTTCAGCAACATGGATGAACCTAGACGGTATTATGTTCAGTGAAATAAGCCAGGTGGAGAAAGACAAAAACCATATGATTTCACTTATTTGTGGAATATAAAAACAAAGCAAAACAGAAGGAACAAAATAGCAGTAGACTCATAGACACTGAGAAGTGACTGGTGTTTACCATGGGAGAGGGGTCAGATGGGGTGCGTGGGGAAGGTGAGTGGGACAAAAGGGCACAAAAATTCTCAATTATAATGTAAGTTGGTCATGGGCATAGCAGTACAGCATGGAGAATATATCCAATGGTGCTGTAACATCTTTCTATGTTGACAGTAATTACACTAGTGGGGGTGAGGATTGAATAATATTAGCGACTGTTGAACCACTGTGTTGCATACTTGAAACCACTATAAGATTGTCTATTAACTATACTTCAATTTAAAAAAAAGAAGGCAGGGGAAAAAGATGTGTCATTGCGTGGTGACTGACAGGGCTTTGGAACAGCAACTGCCTCATCTGAGTTAAGTGTCTCCCCCTTAGCTGTATACCAGGCTTACGATTTTTATCACTCCATCATGAAGGATTTATTTTCCTTCTCTGTTTTGTTCTTTTCTGTCTTGCTTTTTGTCTACCCAAATACACAATTCCAGAACGATTTCTCTAACATCGAGGCTATTTTTTTTTCATCTGGCCCAGCTGACCCACAGCAAAATTACAACATGAAGACTGGGAAACTTCCCATCACACCACAAAGCGTGGAGACATGACTTCCACCTCTCCAATGATTTGCCATTTTTAGTAGCTACAAGCTTGGCTCCCTTGGGTTGCCCTTTATGTCAAGAAATACACTTTCCTTGAAGGCGACAGCACTCTGCTTTCGGGATGACATACAGTCTCTTCCCCTTTACTCTTTTCATGCTGAGCCTTCCTATATCCTATTTCCTAGAGGGTCCATCAACCCATATTGCCAGTTCTTGGTGGAGTAAACGTCAGATCCTCAGATATGCAATAGCATAGTTTACGGATTTAGGCAGAAGGTACAAAGTCTTTGTCTAAAGCCAAAGTCAGTGTGTTCTTGTGCTAAGGTATGTTCAGTGTCCTGGTGGGTTCCAAATTAGGCAAATATTAAAAGAGGGAAGAGGACTCATTTTTAATAAGAACTGAGAACTAGAGTTCACTCGTTATCATTATTACTATTCTTAAGGAAAACTACCATTTACCAAATTCTCACTCTTTGGCAGGCATGCTCCTTAGTGCTTTACAAAGATTATCTCATTTAATCATGAAAATAATGCTACCTGTGAAGGAGGTACTCATATTATCTGTATTTGTTATAAAAGAAAACAAAAGCTTGGAGATTTGAAATAACATGGCAAAGATGATATCTAGTAAATGACAGAGTCAACATTACAATCCAGGAGGCCTGACTCCAAAGTACGCATAGCTTAACATTTTTCTGCACGGGTCTTCTTATTTCTCTTCACTGAACACCACCTGACCCCATTCTCCATTGAAATCAAGTAATTTTTTCCCCTGGAAAAGAGCAATGGTGATAGGGCATTGTAAGGTACTTGTGGAAGATGTCCTGGTCTATAGGTGGGCTGTCCCAACACCATGGTCTTGTCTCGTGATAAGAAAGGGACCTGTTACTTGTCTTGGCCAGCTCCATGCCTCTTTTAGCATAGCTTTCGTTGAGTTAATTTTTGTTTCTTTTATCTTACATTACCAGCCACTTTGCACCTGAGTTGAAAACAGTCCATTTCCAGTGCGTTTTCTATTTGTTGGCTTTCATTCTCATTTTTTTCATTAGTATAAATGGAAATCATTTACTGTAGGACCGACTCATTTAGGGTAGGCATTATTATCACCATTTTTCAGATGGGCTCAGAGAATTTACATGACAGGCCCCAGGTGAAATTCATTTCTGGCCAGCAAGGCGATAGAACTTTAGTGTTCCTGCCTCCAAATGCAGCCTTCTAAAGCGCATATTGTGAGTGCTATGTGTCCAGCAGCCTCCTTGGCACTTTTATCTGCCCTAAATATATCCAAGCCACTTTTATAAATCTTCCCCCAAACCCACTCTGCTTCTCTTGCCTCCCATCTCAGTGAATGACACCACCATTCAGGCGTTCATGTCAGTCACCCGCGTGTCACCTTCAAGTTTTCTCTTCCCTTCACTCATGCTGCTATTGTCCTATATCCACTCTATTACTGGTCATATCTAAAGCATAAAATTCATAATTTTATTTCTATATCCACCCAAAATACCACTCTGTCTCACCTGGGTGGCTGGGATTGTCTCCTGACCTGTCTCCATCTTTTCTTTCTCATCCACCTTCACTTCAGCCTTATACTGAATCTGGCATCATCTTTTTATAGCACAACAAAATCAGGCTATAAATGTCATGCCATCCTTTTGTTGAAAAAACTTCATGTCTTGGCTCTTAGATCAAAATTAAAACTTCACACAAGCTGAAAAGGTCTGGCGTGGTTTGGTCCTTCCCCTATCTCCTACCTCATACTCTAATGTCTGTACCACCATTCCACTGCCATTTTCCTATCTCCTCAAACACTGCAAAGCCCTTCACATAAGCCATTTCCTCTCTCCGGATCACTCGCCAACCTTCCACCTCGTAAACGGTGTTAATGTCAACTCATTCTTCAGACTTCAGCTCGCGGGCGGCTTTCTCAGGGCCAATTTCCTTGACCTCTGTTACATGTTCTCTCATCAGACCATTTTAGTCATCCCTTATCACTGTTGCCATTTTACATTTTTCTGTGGAATCAGTTGATCAATTTCTGTGTTCCTTTCCAGGCAATACCTCTTTCTGCTTAACCTTTGTGTACTTAGCACCATGCCAAGCACATACATGGTCAGCTCATGGCACGTGTTGGTTGAATGAATGAGAGCTGCCTAAGAGCACGTGCTTCCCTCCCCATACTGCCTGTGTGAACATGCAGGGTGTGGGCTTTTGTCCAAATGTCCTCTGGATGCAGAGTAAAGCTGCACTCCTACTGCCCAGGTAGTGAGGAGCACATGTTCCTTAATTGAAGAGTCCACTTTGACACATGCCCAGGAGTTTCTGTGAAAGCCATCAGTGGGTCACAGGGACTCCCTTTGGCACAGTAGAAACCATGTTGGGGATGATAAGGCACCATCAGGTCTACCTTATCAGGGACCTTGGACCACTGTATCTGTACCAAGATGCTTTTCTTCTGTATTTGCCTTTCTGGTATCATGTTGATACCAGAGCCCAAGAAAGCACAGATGTCTTCTTCTGCAATGAAAATTTTTCCCCAAACTCTTAGAGGACACAAGCCATCAATTTGCATGACTCACACGGAGTGACTCTTAATGAAAAACCTTGGTCGCTTTGATGAGGTGAAGGAGCAAGTGAAGAATTTCCTACCTGGCTGCCTTAGGGATAGGAGAGAGCTTTGTGCATGATCCAGATAGAGAAGCATGGCACTCAGTACAAAGGAGGCAACGCTTGCCTAAGGATGCTAGAGGAACTTACTATTTCTGAATACCCATCTCTTTGTCTGTTAGGCTGTCAAAAACATAATGTAAGGTCTCTGACCACCTATGACTAAAATTAAGCCCACTGTCCACTTTATGGCAACTATTCTTGCAATGATTATCATGTTTTGTTTGTTTGTTTGTCTTGGTCATGAATCAAGAGCTACATATAATACACAAACAGTATTTTCTGAAACTGATAAAATAACTCACATACATATAGTAGTTTTAAAAAATATTTTTACAAGAGGCTTTTCCATAGGCTATCTTGTTTAATGCTTTTCACACACTGAAGAGTGATGTTAACACTCTATCAAAGAGGAAAATGAGGCACAGAGAGACTGATTTCCTTAAAGTCACACCTCAGTTAAAGAATATGAATTCAGTTGGCTAGATGGTAATCTTCCCACACCCTTCATAACCTCCAAACTGCCTCCCAAATTGGTTGAGAAGAGTAAGAAATTTAACATTCAATATATGAGGACCAAAAGGGCCTTTATTTCCCTGCAGTTAGGGAGAGGGGAGAAAATACCTCAGCTAGAGTTTCCACGAAAGATACATCATTGGTCAGCATCTCCTGTAACCAGTACTTTGAAATACTAAACATAAAGGAAGATTCTTTCCCATTAGCTCTCTGCCCAAATTGTACAGGACACTTAAATATATTAAGCACTGAGCCTTTGACATGTCTTTAATAGTACAGGCCTCAGTTTTAGAACTAACATGGAATACTCTTACAGGAATGATATATTATTATGGCGAGTACCACCAAAGCTCACAAAGGGAGAAGATAAAAAGATACCAAGCAACTGAGAAGAAACAAGGCTCTCAAAGTCACTTGACAAATGGGAATTATTACACTTTCATGGATGCAAAAGTTTGGGTAGGCAGAGGTTAGCACAGTTTAATGTAGCTCCCTGCGAGCTCTCCTTTGCCTGGTAATATGCCTCTGATCCTATCCACAGCATTATATTCCAAAAGTCTCCTTTGATTTAGAGTTTCTTCTTAAAATCTTTGTAGCTGTATCTGAAAAGCACAGTTAATTCCTAAGACACCCGGGCTCACTCTAATATCCCCATGCTATGGAATGCAGAACTAATCTCTCCTCCTGCTATTTTTGAATCGGCCCTTCAGGCACTGGTTCCCATTGTCATCAGGACCTCACTCTGTCTGCCAGGCCCGTACCTGTACATGCCTTATTAGAATTCAAGTTATGTTCAACTCCCAAAGACATTAGTGTTTGGAGGAGAAATGTGTGTTATATCCAAAAGAAAAGGGATACATGAGAGAGACAAAAAGTTGAGCAAGGATTTCTGAACATTGATAGCTTTGTGATTCTTTTTGCAGTATTCTGGAGTTGTTCTATCATTTGGAGAGCATTGCATTTATAGGGAGCACAATTTCCCAATTACTCCAGAGACCCTCTTAGGAAGGAAATGGGTGAAACTGTCTCAGAGCAGTGGCATGAACCACTTACTCCCTCCTTGTGCTTCGTGTTTGTTAGTTATCATTTCTAGACTCCAGCATCTCTCTGATGGCTGGATACATAACTGAAAACCTTAGTAACCATCTGACTTTGGTGATCAATTTAGGCAGCAGCCACAAAGCATTTTAAATGAACAGAGGCCTATTCGGCCCTAAGTGGCCAGTTTGATGAGAAAGGTCAGCTGGAGGCCGTACCCCTGACAAGATGAATCTGGACCATGGAATAGAGAACACAGTATGTCCATTCTGTCTCCATCATCTCCTGAAGGCCTTACGCCAGCATTTCCTTGATAATCACAGAAGTCATTTGATGCCTTTAACGAAGCAAACTCCAGGCACCATATTCTAATTGAAAAACCCCAAATCTACCACATGCCTGGTCTGTTTATCACTTGGCAAGACCCAGGAAATGAAGCATAGACAGGAAAGTAATGTGGTTCGGACCTAAGTATAAGCTTCAACAGAACAATGTTAAAATTGTTCCCTGAAATCTTGTATATCATCTTCATTAAAAGACTTTTCAGTATCCAAAGATTCTCCCCTTCAGGATCTCTGTCAGTCAAGCTGCTTTTAAGATCCAAACAAAGGAAATCATGCAGAGCTGTTCTTAATGTACTTTTTATACATTTCTTTCCAAGAGCACAAAGTTGTTTAACAAATGTGAGCTTAGTGTCTTTCATAATAGTTTTTCCGCTTGATTTTAAAATATGTTTTCTTTCTGGAATTGCTCTGAGGTGAAAGAACAAAAAATTAACACTTTTAATTTTAATAAAACCTACAAAGTAGCAAAGGTTAGCATCAGCTATCAAACTGAATTTTATTGCTTTCCCTCTTACAGGGAAACCCACATTTCTTTGGGGGTGGAGAAGGGAGGGCTACTTTTCTACCCTTTGTCTGAAAGGCTAGAAGTCAGGCAGAGAAGTCTCTCACTCTGATGGCTGAATGTCTTTTTTTTTTCTGATGGCAAAAAATATTTTCAGTGCCTTAGCCAAAAACTATATAGAACAAGGCCGAAACAATCAGAATCCACAGCAAGAATCTTCTACCTCAGCCAGCTGCTAGGCGCGTGATATCTGCCCTGTTACTTCCATTTACAAAGAACCCAGATGGTGTTCAGGGAGGTGACTCCTAGCACATGATGTCTGTTCCCTGGCAGGTATGATTGTATTGGTTTTCCAGCGTGGGATAAATAGGTCCTCTTCACCTTCCATCCTTCTGAAAACTAGCAAGCTGAGACTACAGCATGTGTAACAAAGGCTGAAAACAAATAAACATATGTCTGCAGACAGCCATATGAACAACTAGCGAAATAGTCTGTGTCCCTAGTCTCATTACTACCATAGAGGCCCCATCCAGCAAGCCTGAAGACAAAGGAGAAGGCTGAGCCATGTTCCTGAGGTCAGGGGGAGATCATGCTGGCCAGCTGTCATTATGTGTCATGTCACTGTATATCATGACATCATGTCATGTCATCGTGTATACACTGGCCTGTCTCTATAAAAGGACTTAGGGGGAATATAGATGATGCTGAGATACATAGCAGCATCCTTACCATTCAGGAAATTAGAACTTAGCTGGGAGAACAGAGATTTACACATGGTGAAACAAGGGCTACTGTCTTCTTGGGTGTCCAGCCTGCCCCCTACAGCACTGCTGCAAATCCTTGCCATGACACCTGTCATATTTACTCATCACTACTAAGCAGATGATGTCTTGTGGAGACCAGAAAATGGAGCTACTTATTTCCTAGGCCAGGGTTCCCTAAACCTTTATTCCCACCCACCCCTACCTCCCTAGTAAATTTCAGGTCAGTGGAAGTGTTGGGGCAGGTGGTGCTGACAGGAATGTTTTTGGGGAGAGCTGGGAGTCCAAAGTCTTTGGCTGAAAGGCAGGAGGTGATATTATGTTCTTAATGTCTTCACTTCTTCCCCTTCCCCCTGAAAATTCCATTAATCATGGTGATGGAGTACAGTGGCAGAAACAGGCCAGGAGATATACTGGGAAGATACTGATCAGCAGGATGGTGATCCTGTTAAACTGGGACACATTATAAGCCTGGGAAATGATTTCAGTTATCCCACTCCTCTTGCCACATTAAGAGGAATTTACCTAAGTAGAAACCTCTAAAATACTGCTACCTAAATAAAGATCTAAATCTGTTGAATTCTCTAACACCTCCTCTGGAAGCTTTTAGAGGTCTCCTATCTCTTACTGGTTTAAAGTAGAGCAATTATTTTTAAAAAATCCCTCAACTTTGGGAAAAGGGAAATCGTCATTTATTTTCCAGAGCTACAGATTCCCTTTAGTGGAATCCTTGCCACTCATTAGGGTTGGGGTGCCAAGGCACCCTTTCAGTGGCTGCTGGGCATATCTGCCCTCTCTGGATGTTATTCAGAGCTTGGTTCATGGTTTTTATACCTAGAAACTCTGTGGCCTGGGGTCATCAGATTTGACTATCCTTTGGGACTCACCCAGGCTCTAAAAGAAGAAAACTTGCAGATGCTCACAGAATATTAACTGCACACAGCTGGTGTTCTGCAGATGCAAGACCCCGGCGACAGCCCCTCCGTGACTGTTCACATGCAGCAGGGGGCAGCAACAGCCTGCAGACCAGCACGGCCGCCCCGGAGAGGGAAGGGCCCCCACTGCTTTTCTATCCCGGTAATATTTCTAAAGGTCCTTTCAGCGTGGGGATAGGCATTCTCTGTACTTAAAAATAACTCTGCTATGGAAGTCATGAAAATCTCTTCTATTATCCTCCCTGCTCACCAAATCCCAATTGCACAGCGTTTCTGCTGCCTTAGATTGTACTCTGCTGCACAGAAAGAGAAAACAGAAGCAGCCTCACACACAAAAAGAAGCCTCGAACTTCTTGAACATCAGAGGCAAATTCAATTATTTACAAAGAGAAGAATGGTCGCACATTATTTCTAGGAGAGGTGAGCCATAATTGTGTGTTTTGGACCAAC
This sequence comes from Smutsia gigantea, assembly GCA_032199065.1. Taxonomy (NCBI): domain Eukaryota; kingdom Metazoa; phylum Chordata; class Mammalia; order Pholidota; family Manidae; genus Smutsia; species Smutsia gigantea. The sequence continues at coordinate 146,431 of JAVSCE010021210.1, read as the reverse complement.
TTTTTAAATGTTCAGTCTAAACACTTACCTTCAATGTGAAAAGGACATTTTCAGAAGTGGGAAGTTGAACCAAAAGTAAAATGTACTTCTGTGGTTTTCATAGAGGTGAATGCAAATATTACTGTTGTGTCTTGGATTTTATTCCTTAACTATTATATATGGAAAAAAATGTGGAGCATTATATTTTTGCACATATTTCTCTCTCAAAGGGCTTAGAAAATATGATATGTAATATTTCAGTTATTTAAAAAAATATTTATGGAGTACCAGCTCTTAAGGGATTATTGAAAAGGCAAAGTTCTAGGTTACTTCAAAATACAAATGATAAAACACAGTCCATGCTCATAAAGTGCTCATGGGAACAAACACCCACATACACCAAAAGGGTCCGGAACATAAAGCATGGAACTGAATAAGTAGCACAGGACTGTAGAAAAGGAGATTTCCTAGGGATCAAGTGAGCATGGAGTATCTAAAGGACGGAATCTAACCTAGGCTTCATGTTATAGAAGCTAGTCTGGTGGTAACCACAAGGTAAGTCCTCCCAGGCAGAGGAAACAGTACAGAACCAACACTTAGAAGTGTTGAAGGTCAAGGCCAGTGCAGCCAGTCAGCTGTTACTGTGAAGTGCAGGCTTTATTGGAGGACTTGGGGCCAAAGCCATCCAAAGGGTGAGCTTAGATTATGCAGCGTTTAGAAATCTGGGCTGCAGAGTTTTGTCTTCATGTCAGAGAAAGTTACAGGTTTCTCAACAAAAGACTAATTTATTTAAAGTAACATTTTAGAAGAACCAGTTAGGTGGACATGTAGAGTAGACTGAATACAAGAAAGGGAAAAGGGAGGAGGCAGACCTGTTAGGAGTCTTCATTTCTTTTGGACCTGAGCATGAGAGCCTGTGAATTGGCAGAGGTTATGGCAAGTATGATGGGGGGGTGGACATTATGACAAAAGAGGAGGTAAGGCTTGGTGTCCAGGTGGACATGGAATCAAAATCTCTGAAGTTCCATACATTGGAATTAGGAGAAAAGAAAAACTGTGACAGAGCCAGACCCCTGCTGGAAGAGCCTCCCTACCCAGTGGGCAATCGCCGAGAGATCTCTGGGTTTGGAGGGCAAGGAAGGCGTGATCCACGGCTGTACAGGCAGAGGTCCTGTCTTCATGAAAACTGAGTTCCTCCTTTTGGTTTTCACTCAAATGTTATGAGTTTTAATAATTCCCATCTAATGGAGGAGAAGAAATTTCACAAGACTTTTCTGCAGAGCAAATCTGTTTCATCACCATGCTCGATTCCATCCATTAACGACTGATTTTAATTTATACATTTTTCCAGTGAAACTAGCAGTATCTACTCATTACCAGAGAATGTCTTAAAAGGATATCAAAGAAAATAAAAATTAGCTGGAATCCTCACAACCCAAAGATAAACAGTACTTACATTTTGTCTTTCTAGGTGTTTTCAAAATACAAATATGAAGAAAATTGATTTTTACTTTTATCATATGCATTCTATCCTGCTTTTTTTCATTATACTGTAGACATATATGCGTGTTATAAAACAAGATAAATTACTTTCTTTTAAAGTAGTTGCTCATAAAGTAGTTGCATGACTTTTTTTGTTATGCATGTACGGAAAAATAATTTTTAACTAAGATAAACATAAAATTTCTATCTAATGTTTTAATTCGAGAAATAGAATTTAAAAATTCAGTTGAATAATTACAGTTAGTAATCTTTGAATATTTATTTTCAGTGGCAAGTTGAAATAAGGAGATAGGAGAAAGCATGGTTTTGCCAAAGGCTTGGGAAGCTAATGTTGAATCACTAATAATACTGTTGACCTTTGCAGAAATACATTTTAAAACATTTTAAAATTAATATTTCTAGGGTTAAATTACCATAGCCAGAATTAGAAGAAATATTTTAAATTCCACATTCCACCTGGTTTCAAACATTGAAATTTACTTAAAACATCTCTTTACCTTCAGTGGAGAAAAAAAGAACACCTTGAAAAATGGAGAATTGTTGCAGTTGATTTTAGAGCTTAAAAATAGACAGTATGGAGCCAGATCACATACTCTGACCCTTTTGTAGACTGCTACAAAAATATTCTTAACCACACTGTATTTTCACAATCATAGATTCGCATCAAGATACAGTGTTTTTATATTTGGTGAAAACAAAATAGGCTAGGTAAAGTCAAGCAAGGACTGGATCTGACCTTTTACCAGTGATCTCTCCCTGACCCCAGCCCCTGCCTCTTTTGTCAATAGTTTCCTTTTAAATGGAGTTCTGAATATGAGAGTGAGAGCAAGAGCCAGCAAGTGAGAGAGAGAGAGAGAGAGAGAGAGACTACTTCGGTATTTGTTGCTTTTTGTAATGGTGTGGGTCAATATAACCTCAATTAAGTAATGTAATCAGAAATAGGAGATTGTGATTAATACCATTTCTGGGTAACAAAGAGCTAAACCAAATTATTCCTTTGGAGGGGAAATAAGTGGGATAGAAAGTTCTTGTTGCTGACCATCTTTTTAAAGAGTATCATTTCCCATTTCTGACTCAATAAAAACCTTGTAATGAACATTATTTCACGTTAATTTGTGATTGAGGATCTTACAGAGACCATGGACGTTGTTCTGAACTTCAGACCCCAGGGGGCACGGACCATGAGACTATAGAGGATAGCTATGAATAAAAACACACTCCCCTCTTCTGGAAAAGAAGTGTCATTTGAAAGATTTGCCTCCTTTGTGGGAGAGTCAAAAACAGAGGCATAAACATGCTTGTATGTGAGGGTCAGTTTTCTGCCAAGACTTACGGAATGTTGCAGCTAGGAGGAACGGCACTGATCATCCAGTATAAGCAGAGCCTTTTATTTTACAGGTAAGGAAACTGAGGCTCCAGAGGTCAGTTTTGTTATAAAGAATCTTGTACTGCTTGTTACTGGTTACATGGGAGTCTTATCTCACACTGTGAAACTATTCAGTTCAAACTATTCAACAGTTGAAAGCAACCATTCTTCAAAGTGTAAATTGCCTCCAAGTCTACACAAGTAAGAAACAATCTAGAAATCATTTGTTTTTTTATTTCCATGACATTTCTCTTTACTAACCTGCCCCTATATGTCATGGAAAAATCAATAGCGAGTGACTTACATATCTATGTATATTTGCTTTCATATATGTGTACACACACACACACATACGTGTTTGAGAAGTTTCTGCTTGTGTGTTTGTTCACTTGCTTGTTTTTCAATTTAATTTCCTAGAGGAATTCTGACCAACTTTGGGTGAAACCAGACATGCTGTTTTTGAAGGTACTGAATTAACCTCACCGTGGTTCTATATAACTCAGCATTCCATTTATTTTATTTTCACTCTTCTTTAACTATTTATTATGTATGTTTCCTTTCCTGTTTTGCTCAGGGAAGGGACTATAGGTTTCCTGATTTATATCTCCAAATAATTCTATAACCATAGTTAGAGAACCCATGGCACTTCAGAAGAACCAACCCCCTATTTCATAAATGAGGGATCTGGCACCCAGGGAAGGGAAATGATGACCCTCAAGTCACCGAGTTATTCATACCAGAAATATTAATTCAAGGATTTGACTTTACCTTGGGCTCCTTTATTCCCCCTTTCAGAAAAAAATATTAATCACATCACAAAAGTTGCTATTTACATGACATGAGTAAAGGACACCAAACCAGGCTTACAGTGTAAGATAAGAAATGTGGGTGCTGGTTGTCAACTAGACTCACTCCGCAGCAAGGTGACTCAACTCCACACACCAGTGTCATGGCACACGTCACTCAAATGCATGCTTCTGTGACCTAAAATGGTAAAGGACAATGTACCAGAGTGGTTACATATGAAAGGTGCAAACCTCAAATGCCAGCTCCTCTTTTCATACATACACGTGCTTGAGAGGAACCCAAGGCCTCACCATCCTTGCCAGGCCCTCCCTGACCTGCAGGCCCCTGTCTCCCTCTCCCCACTAACCAGCCCCACACACCCTCATGCATGCAGTGCTGCCCACACCTTCCCTTCTGCCCCCCAGGCTATCTGTGTTCATCCCCCCAGGGGGTTCATGCCATTTTCTTGCTTAGAGTACTCTGCAGCCTGTTGCAAGTCTGGATTCTCCCATTCTGGGGTTACTGAAATGTCCCCTCCTCTTTGAGCCCTTTCCTGACCCTTGTAAGTATCTAGGGAGGCCCTGCCATGGGTCTCTGTCACATTAACATCTGTATTTCCTTCAGGGTGCTTAAGAGCTATAAGTTAGGTTGCTTATTTTCTTGTGGGCATATTGCAACTTTCCATTAGAAAGTAAGCTCTGGGAGGACAGACTTTGTGTATTAATCATCTCTCGGGCCTCGCCAAGCATCCTCTCAACTCACCTTTTCAGTCCAGCTGTTGTGGAGGCGAGCAGCTGCTCACATGTAAAACCTGAGAGCACCCCCCTCAGAAGCCCCAAATGCCTCACTTCTGGACCTGGGTGTCGCCAGGGCAGAGACATAGTGCCTCATCCATTCTGACACATGAACACCACTCAAAGTGCAAGAGTCAACACCAGTGGGGTGCAGGAGTTGGTGTGTAAATCCCTCCTCTTCTGACGCTCAGGGGGATGATTCTAAGATGTGTTCTACAGGGCTCCTCAGAGGGCACCCAGAGGGGCCCAGACACATCCGGCCATGGCGTGAGCTGCTGGGTAATAACGTGCTCCTGTTTGGCTTCCCCTCCTTCCCTGTTTTGCTCTTTTAAGTGTCCCATTCCTGTTCTAGAGAATAATATCCCACAGAGTAACTGTAAGCAGGCCCTATCTCACACTGTGCTTTTGTGGGGAGTGCCTGCTAAGGGTGTCTCCTTATTCACTATTCTATTCCCCAGCCCCTAGGATGGTATTGGGTACATAATAGATACTATGTGAATATTTTTTGGTGAAACTCTCCTGAGTAAGTAATACCGTTTCCCTTCAATGGGTACAGTATAGCATATGCATCTCACAACATCCACAGAATTGAAATAAGCTAGTCAAATATTCCTAAAAACAGAATATATCCATTGTTCTGATGAGTTTCTCAACAAATACTGGGACGCAGCTACATGTCAGGCACTAGGACTGATCTACAGAGACAAACCGAGAACCTCTCCTTCCCGCGGATGTCCTGTCAGCATTTGCAAGGAGAGGGGAAAACCAGGGTAAGTGTGAGCTGCTCTAGGACTCCTGCTGGATCCACCACCTATGCTGACCTTTAGGTCCACTTTGAAGTTTTGAAAAATAAGGAAATTAGCAGCTCTTAGGACCTTGATATAGTAAATATAAATTCAAAGACACATTCATGGCTGACGGGCCAAATGCTCAAATCTACTGTAGAAAATAAAGAAATCCTTATCACATGAGACATGGAATTCATTAGCTGTACTTAAGACAGATTTAAGGGTAACAAACCTACCTCTACCACAGACAAGATTCTTTTCTCTGAGAGCCAGAGAGCTGAAGGGCACAATGTGGTAACTATGGGGAAATGAATATGACAAAATCTAAGGCTCTTACATAGAAGCACATAATATGAAACAGTATCAGAAAAGCCTCAGCGCAACTTGTGCTGTCACTAGCAGCTTAGCGTTCACCGAAGTTACTGCTCCCTGGGAGCTGCCTCCCTGCAGAGCTGGTGAGCCAGTCTCATCCCAGCAGAAAACAAGGCACATTTAAAGTGATAGCTGAGGAGAGCTTAATATGGGATTTTTTAAAATAAAGGTATGGTAGGGGTCAGGGAAACAAGGGGTGGCATAGTTCTCAGGGCTAGCAATAGTGAGAAGCCATTTCATTCCCAGGACTGAGAAGAAATGGGAAAGGGTCACCAGAGAGAGTAGCCACAGGGAGAGGGCTTCCTGACCAAAACTGTGGCCTTCAGTATGTAACTACAGGTGAGCCCTGGCAACCCAGATAGGGAGCTGGGGACATAAATATCTCTACTTCACTCTCCTTCTTTACTAGGAAAGGAGGTTGAAATATATATGTGCACCCGTTTGTGAAAACCGGAGGTCATGGGAGCTCATTTATATAGTCCACACAGCTTAGCCTGCAGGGACAATGAACATGATGGATCCCGAGGGACCAGCTGTGTGGTCTTCTGCTGTCGTAACGGGAAGGGCTGCAGGCTCTCTGTGCTGGTTCACCTGTACCATGCAGGGCTCACTGTTGAGCGCCCAGCCTGTTGGTGAGGAGGCACCTCAGAGGTCAACAGTGTACAGCAGGGTGATTGACAGCTAGCTGAAGATCCTATTCCTCCTTCAGGAAGCACTTTAAAAGATGCCCCTTTTCCATCATGGGCAATATGAGGTTTGCCCTGTTACGGGAAAGAGCTCCCACTATTGGCAATGCCTGCAAGAGCCTCTCAGAACTCACGAAAGAAAACAGTTGAAATAGGGAGTGTATCATTATGTTCTGTGTAGAGAGTGACATTCTTTGAGACTCTAAGCGTTTGGAATAGCATCGAGCTCTTGCTTTTAAAGGCAGGCAAAGGCTCAGCACCCTCCACTGCATCACTTCTGTCACCTCCTTGCATGTCAAAAGAATTCCCTGGGGAGAATAAGTGTCACCATTTAATAGACCTCCTTTTTTCTGCAGGTCTCAACAGGTAGGACCAAGTTTCCCCTGACAGGTAAAGAGCAAACACAGACATCAACTTGAAACCTTTATTTAGGAAAACCCTTGGACTGTTTTCCCAGCTATCTCTTTACCATTGTAATGTGGAAATGAAGCCTGATGTGAAATATGAAAGGCCAGGAAAACACTCCCATGAACTATGAGGAGGGGAAAGGAATACTTGAGAATAAGCAAACCAGAAATGAACTGCTTTTCAAGTGTGTATCAGGAGCCAGCCCACAGACTATGTTCTAAGAACCTTTTTCATGAATATCTATCAAGACATTCTACACAGCTGTGTGATGGCCAATGGCAGTGTCCACGTGGTCCTGGGTCCACGCATGTTGTTATGGCCTGCTCTGGATCCACTGGACAGAGACGTTGGAGAACATGGATTTTCAAATATAATTTTATGTAGGAATTAAATGGTGTAACATGTTGTATTAGTTTTCCAGGGCCGCTGTAGCAAATCACCTTAAACTCAGTGGCTGAAAACAATTTATTCTCTCACAGTTCTAGAGACAGGAGGCCCGAAATCAAGGTGTCAGCAGGTCTCCTCTCTCTCTCAAGGCGCTAGGGGACAATGTGCTCAGTGGGAATTTCAGCTTCTGGGGCTGCAGCAGAAGTCCAGTCTCTGCTTCAGTCTTTGCACGGCCTGCTGCTCTCTGTGCCATGTGCTCTTCTGTTTCTGACATAGAGATCAGTCATTGGATTCAGGGCCCACTCTGTTAATTTAGGATGGTCTCTTCTAGAGATCTTTAACTTAATTACATCTGTTAAGACTCTTTTTTCAAATGAGGTCCCATTTACAGGTACTGAGGGTTAGGACCTGTACCTCTCTTTTTAGGGCCACCAGTCAAACTGTTAAAGGTATCAAAAGCAAAGTCATCTCAGAAAACTCGGCCACCAGCACTAAGCAAATCGGTGTCTTGTAGAAGATACTGCGGTGTGCTGACCACTCCTCCACGCAGGACTGAAGCATGCATTTCCCCTGCTGCTGGGAGTGGTGCCTACTAATGGCTCATAGCAGAGTCATTCTTCAAGAGTTTTCTTTGTCTGGAGAGAGCCACCTCTGCCAGGTTCATGCTTCCTTCCTGGTAACAGTGCAATTTTATGAGAGGATAATGAGGGGGAAGTACAATGGCCTGGTCCCTGGCCTCAATTCTAGACAGCTCTGAAGGATCATCCCAGCTGGGGGATGGGCTGAGCCTCTGGTGCAACTTTTTCACAAGCCCACCTTTCCTTATGCTCCATCTCGCCTCCCTCACTCCCTCGTAGGTATTGGTTTCATGAGCAGGCTCCAGTAAACCTCCTGTAGGCAGATCTCACCACAGTGTCTGTTTCTCAGGGACCCTGACCTAGGACACACCCTGACATGAGATAAAGCATAGATGTTCTAAGTAGCCCAGAGGAAGTCATCCTCCCGATGGGGCCGGGAGAGCCATTTGGATTATCAAAACAGAGCTTCGTGAAAGAAGCCCTTACCTTCCATTGTTTGGATCTCTACTGTGCTCTCATCCTTGCGATTAGAAACATGAGGTTAAGAAGCTAACACACGAAGGAAAGAATTTTAAAAATAGAAGTAATATTTTTCAAAAATCAGATGGAAGCCTAAGCAGATGATTAGCAGGTATTGGGTATTTGTAAGATAAATAAACCTAAATCTTACCATATTAAAAATTAGAGAATGTATTTTAAGCAGAAAATGAAGGCAAAAGGTCCTAGATGTTGAGAACAGAGAATAAGAAAAAAAAAGAAAATGATCGACAAGTTAAGAAGTGGTTTGAGTCGATAACAGTTTTGGGATGGAACAAGTTTCCCACAGTGTTGGGTTCTCTGTGTTGTGATAGTGGAGACCTGCAGGGTAGGTCTCCACTGTGGTGGGGAGATTAAGTAGCCTCCAGCCTGGCCTCCAGAAACTTCTGGTCTATACTCCCAGGGCAAATATTTGGCAAACATATCACTTTTGCCAAACAATTCCTTTCCACTAGGGACTGTTTTGCCATGTTAGAATCTGAAACCATGTATGAAAACCACACCTAAACCTGTACAAGATATAAAGAAAAGTACCTATATTAATTTGGACCAGTCGAGGGTAGAACCCGAGCTCTATGGTTAGACCTGCTTCAGTCCTGGCTTTAGATTTCCTAGCATTGTCAGCTGAAACAAGATGCTTACCTCTCAAGCTGTTGTGTCCTATTACCTGTGAAATAGGGTGGGTGTGAAGAGTAATGACATGTAAAGCACCTGGCATTAAATCCACCACAGAACTAATTATTTATTAACACAAAATGCATAGTATTTCTTAAATTGTTTTTGTAACGATAACAAGAATGTTTTGCCAAAATGCCAGTTTCATTTATTGCCTAATTCTTTCCTTGATGAAAACAATTTGAATTTATTTTTCTCTACTTGTGTCAAATGCAGATTCAAAGATCTGCAGAAAAGTGATCGCTGCTCTGGTTAGTACCACCCATCATTAACTAATGTTTCTGTCTTTTTTGAATACCAAACCCAGTGATGCATAGAGCAAGAAGTGATAAAGAGAGTGATATTCAGATGAGGGTTTTAGACCAGAGCATGAGCAGTTTAGAAAACCATATTTTGCCTTAAAAGCATAGGGAAAAGGAGAAGAGCGAGAGGGAACATTGCAATGTTATCTTTTAAGCAATGTTGTGTATAGGATATGGTTAGGAACTTAAGGTTTGGATTAAAACAAACTTTAGTTAAAAATCTGGGATTCACTAGCTATCAGACGGTTTTGGGCAAGTAACTTAACTTCTTTGAGCCTTACTTTTCCCATGTATAAAATGAGTGTAATGACAATATTTTTGCTCCAAGGTTGATGAGAGAATTCAATGAGATTGCATATGTGAAACATGTGGTATGGAGTCTGGCCAGGCCAACAGAACAGCTAATAAAGGCACAGCAACGGTAATTAAAATAAGGTGCAAAGGAAGGGAGTCAAGACAAGGAAGATACTCCAGATATAGCTCTTTCTCAAGGCAGTGATATGGGACAGATAGGGCATCCAAATTTTCTGGGCTTGTGTTTCCTCACCAGTAAAATAGTAAACTGCTAAGGATTACAGAAATGAAAATGGCCTTCTAGCTCATTGATTCAAGACACATCTAATGGTCATCATAAAGGACTTTTTAGATATCTCAACATTATAGTATTCTCCTTGGCCTGCATTAAGTGATAAAGCGTAAGGTATCCATGAAATGTACAGAAGATGATAGACCATACAAAACACAGAAAATTACAATAAGTTATATGGATGAATATCTTAGATCTGGCAGATGCTGCCTGCAATCCCTTAACGCTTTGTCCCCCTGGCTAAGGAGGCTCTTTGTCTGATCCTTAAAAATCAGTGCTATAGTAAATCAATCATAGCCTGCTGTAGTGATTGGACTAATGGGAAGATCTTACTAGGGCTTACATAACAACCCGAAGTAAACAGCTCCCCAATATACAGATGTACTGTTTATGGCATAGAGACACTAGGAAAGACAGTTGAAATTGAATTAATAAATCTACCTACTTAAAAAAACCCCCACAACCTCCTAAACTGAAAGAAGCAGTGATCTCAGATTCTCTATCTTTTTGCCTCCTTAGAAATTTTTCTCAATTCAAATTTAAGTTTTATTAAAACCATAGATTCCACGGAAGTCATAGGCAAGTTAGCCGATGCACCTAGCCAGCTGTTCCTGGAGTGGTGGTGTTCTGTGCTATTGCAGAGAAGTGTGCAGCAGAGGAAGACTATAACACTGTAATAGGAAAAGAGATAAGAAACTCTCTTATTCAGTCTCTATGAATTTACATGGTTCAAATGTTTGGCATAAAGGTTCAAGGAATGATGAATCAGTATGTACTCAGAGGTGGCCATAATGTTCTGATTTATAATGTTTCACTTCCCTGTAAAGGAGGTGACAAAATGGGAATACAGCAAAATGAATCTATTCTAATTAGATTGGAGCCACAATCTCATACTGGGTCTAGATATTGGATTTCCCGACAGCTTCCTGTACTGTCCACTTATTGCTTTCAAGGGAGCCAGCAATGGCCTGGGATAACTGTGTTTGGGAGGTGAGACATCTTAAACGAATGACACAATTTCCCCGGGCTCGGCTGCCAGTGGAGTTCCCTAAGTAAGTTAGTGTTCCTGTGCCAGTGATGTCTGGGGCCTCAGCAGAAACCCGACGGGAATGATCCTTGCCTAGAATAATGACAGCATAAAAGAAAGTGGGAACACAAAGATGAATACTCTTACTAATGATATTTACTCAGGCTCAGTATTGTCTGAGTGAGGAGCTTTGTTCTACTGGCCGAGAAAAACACAAATGTTCTTTCTGCAGTGATTTCCTTTCCTTGTAGGTTGTTACCGAGAACACTTGCCCCCGACATTTCTGTTATGCCAAATGATGGGATATTCCTCTGCCACATCAAATGTGACATATGCCCCCAAATCCACATGTTGTAGAATTGGTCCTTTAATATTTTCTGACAAACTTGATCTGTCTGGCTAAAGCCCTCTGTGTGACCAAACAATAAAGTCCTCTTTTCTCTTTGAGTTATACTTGAGCCTTGGTCTGACTTTTCTTCTTATGAATGTGAGTTTGATAATAGGTCCTGGAATTTGCTGATAGGTCGAAGACCAAGAACATTATCCATTAATTCAAAGAAAAAAGACACCATCTGACACAAGCACTGAGAAAAGAGACGAATCATAACAAAACCTGGCAATTAGTAATGCTTTTTTAAAACTGAACTGCCTGGGCTAGAAGGTGTGGGTGGATGGTGGGTAGGGAGACTTGAGGGGGCATCAACTCCGGTAGCTACATCCAGGATTGCTGGGACCCCTGGTACAGCAGGTAACTAACTGATCCTCTGCCCAGCAGCATCTGGCAGAAGTTCAAGGTCATCCCCATCATACTGCTGCACTGGGACTCCAGTGCTCTGTCTTAGCAATGCACCCATGAACTGACTGGGTTAAGGGTTCACCTGCTGGAATCGAACTCCGGCTCTCTCCTATCCTGACTCCCCTTGCTCGGAGGGTGGGTCTCCTGTGAAACTAGTTCTGGGTCCCACGGCAGGTACAGGGCAGTGCTTCTCTGTTGGCTCCACCCTGCCCCCCCCCAACACTTCTGTGGCCAGCCTTCCTCCATCCTCTTTATAGGCCATTCATCTTCCACTCCATAATATGAGTTTTCCTAACGTTCTGTTTTGTTTCTTCTTTTCTTCTCCATCTTCCCTGCTTTGTTTCCCATTTGTGAGTTAAGTGGGTGGTGGTAGAGTAATAGTGTGCACAAAGGCTGAACTCCAACTTGGGGGGCAGAGAGTAGACGAATCTTTGACGAACTCAAACTCACATTTATAAGAAGAAAAGCCAAACCAAGTCTCAAGCTAACTCAAAGAGAAAGATGAAAAAGAGGAGAGTTAGAGATAGCAGGAGGGGGAAGCAGTTAAGCATTTTTAAGACAGGATTTTTTGGTAGTACAGCATGGATTTTAGGCTAAGCAGAAAATGAAGAGGAAGAGACTTAAGACAGAGGGAAAAATCTATAGGAGAGTGTCTGGGAGATGCTTAAGAGGGCAGAGACCCAGAGCAAAGATGGAAGGATCCGACTGCAAAGGATAAGGGAAGTGTTTCTGCTTTGACAGGGGGGATAAAAAACGTCATGGTAAAATTAGAATGTGGAGAGTATGAAAGATAAAGATTCAGATCTGAGCCCTCCACTTTGTATGTAAAATAAAGAGCTGGTGGGTTATTTGCCAAAAGTTGGTGAGAGGAGCCCTGAGGAAAGTAGAGCAGGGAGTTTTGGACTATAGACTGGGAAGAGGGTGGTGATAGGAGGGCAAAATAAATCAAGGAAAGGATTCAGAGAAGAGGTGAGACTATGGGTGGAGATGATGGGTTGACTTTGGACTGGAATCAACAACAGCTGGTGTCAGGGAGCAGGAGAGGAGAAAGTGTGACAGGAGGTTGCAGCCTGGCCGGGTGGTGATGTCTGGAGGTTAAGAGGCCCAGCTACAAAGGCAAGAAAGAAAATTTGATGACCATGGGGAATATAGGAAGAAATAGAAACTGAAAGGTGGCTGAAGGATGGGGAGAATGGGGGTGTTGGAGAGGAAAACAGAGGTGAGGAACAGGAAGTTCAGCTTTCCCTCAGTGCTTCTTATATTGTTCTCTGTTCCCATTGGTTGATGGTTTTGGTCCCCATTTCACTAATAGATTGAAAGTAAACAAGAATTTGTGTGAATAATATCCATTTTAAAATTTGGCTACTCCTTATCCCAACAGCTCATTGTTGTAGCAGCTGACACCTGGATATATATGGGAAAATGGACGTTGTTAGAGGGAGACTATGTGCTTAGCTTTCCTGAGTAGGGGGAGGAGAATAGGGTATGCCTGTAGCCTCAGATCCTGAAACTGGGGACCAGGGAGTGAGGGATGATGCTTAGAGGAAGCAGAATACCAAATGATAACTTTTGCCTGTACCATCGTTGCCTTGTGTCTTATGGGCATCTGGACTGTTCTGGCATTGAGGTAAAGAAATAGTTGTGAAATTCTATCTAACCTCTGACCCAGGGTCATGCTCAATTAGGAACCCAAAACTGGGATTCTGTGGAGACATGGAGGGAAATTGCCTGATTAGATCAAGACAGTTCTCCACACCCAACTACAAATGGTGCCAGGCCTCAGGGGTCTCTTTGTCTCTGGGCAGCTGCCAAGTTTCATCCCAGGAGGTCTTTATTTTCGTTCAGGAGACCAAAAATCAATCATTTAATTCTTGATGAGGTTAAGGTAGAAGATTAGAGCAGATTAGAGTCAATTATAAACACAGTTCCTTCTGCCCTGCTTCCTGGGGACCAAGAGAAGCTTGTCACACTGCTCATTAAAGCAATTACTCTCACAGGACCGTGATATTGTATCCACTTTACCTATTGGTCATACTTGGAACCAAATTGGTCTATATGGAAACCAAACCAAAGAAATTGAGAGAACAAAATAGGAAATAAAATACCTGGAAAAATCTCACCGCCCAGACTGGAAGGATTCTGTTTACGACCAAGATAGATAGATTAGATGTAGGTTGATAAATAGACACAGAGATACGTTCATCTTAGATCGGCACTGGTGAGGGTGTCAGCTTCTGGAATTGACCAACTAGATATTAATATTAGAACAACACTTCTCAGCTGGAAGAAATGGAAATGATGGTAGTAGTGGCAGGAAATGAGAGGAAAGGGAACACTAAGTAAATAATAGAATGTCAGGGGACACGGAGACAGCTAAGTTTGGAATACTCTAACGGTGCCTCCTCCACACCACATGAAAATGCTCAGCCGGCACCTCTGCCAGAGTAGACCCCATATGACGAGGCATTTCTGTTACTCAGAAGAATGGTGAAAAGGTTTGCGCATGTGCTGTTTACATGTTTGTCGTGTGCCAAGTGTGAAGTGGGATTTGACAAACAAAGGTCCCTCCTGGGTAACCTCAGAGTCATTTCATGGTATTCCCTCATCTGTTATGAATGTTAATTGAGACAGTAACATCTTCATGTATTTCTTTTTAATATTTCAGATCTTTATAATGATGCCTCATTTTTTAAGAAAGTTTCATAAAATGGGAGAGAATTATGGTTGAAATTAATGCAGTCTCAAAATCAGTATTTTAATCACACCGAAAGGCAGAAATTGTAAAGCTGTGACTCCCTATGTTACTTCAATCCAATGTCCTAGCAATGCTTATAAGTTTTCATTAGCATGTATGGTATTAATTCCTTCCTCTGTGAGAAAAATGGGCTTGGGATGTTTGCCCTGGGATTTTAAACTGGGAAATTTTGCTGGCATTTACATGATTAAAAACACAGCATTAATTTTGCCTTAATACTTAGCAATGCTTTATTTTTATTTTTCCTTTTTCAAAAAGAAGTTAGTGAGAGCAGAGAGAGAGATAAATCTGGTAACTCGGTCAGAGACTGAATTGCTAAAGTAAACTTTATGGTGGACGTTGAAGAAAAACAAGAAATGAAGGACGAATAAAAGCAGTGCTTTCTCGTGTTGTTATCCACCAGCATTCTCCACCGAAGTGGGCCAGCCAGGGGATTGACAGGGAGGAGCCTCTTCCACCTGCAATATTATAACAGACTTGGAGCAATCAATGGCTCTAGATTTAGAATCACAAAACCTGAACTTGAGCCCTAGTTCTGTCATTTACTTGCTTTCTGAAGTTAGGCAAGTTATTTTACCCTCTTGAGTCTGCTTTCTTATCTGCAATAAGAATTTTCCAGGGTCTCCTAACTTAAACAGAATTTTTCCTGGATTTTTAAGAGGATTAGATGAACTCATAAAAGAAGAAGCACCTTAGACAATGGCTGGTGCATGGCAGCCACTGAAAAATTATGGGAATTTTTCTTCTTTCCAATTTTAATTAATAAAGGATGTCTTCAAAAATTTGTTGCTGGGAGTCACATTTCTAACTACTTAGAGCATTAGCTAGAAAATACTTGTGTAATCATCTTATAACAATTTTCAAAGCACTATCAATCATACACTAGCCCATTGCAAAGGGGTCTGACCTTGACATTCTTCTAGCCCAATTTCTCATCTTATAGACAAGGAAATTGACCCAGAGAGGGTAAGGGAGACACCCAAGGTCACACAGGTACGCAGGAGCACGGGCAGGGCTTGAAGCCTCTCGTTGAGCTCCTCCTGTCACCGTGTTGATCCTACTGCAGTTGGGCAGAAGAAATGCCAGGGCACAGGGAGCCCATGAGGCCTGGAGACTCGGGGACTTGCAAATTTCAGGCAGCTCGCTGGTCTGAGCAGGCAGCTGAACCTGGCATGTACTCAAATCAAAAAGAAAAAGGAGTGCTCAGTCTAACCAACTAATAAATATTTCCAGGAATTACGGAGCGGCTGAAACTAACCTTGAGGCTAACCTATTACTGCCCTCATACCCCCATGGCCCACTGTGGTCTAATTGTGCCCCTAAAGAGCTCTACATGATGGTGGCAAGGGAGAGTCTAGACATGACAGATGAGATCAAAATAGACTTGAGGGACTTGCAAGCTTAACATATACCATCTTTCCTCCAGGCATCTCATTTTTAGATCAGGCTCATAGCCGAATCTTTAAAAGCAGGTGGTACCAGGTGGGCACACTTCAGGGAATACTCACCAGCCTCACTGATGCATGGTGTGGGATTTTGGTTGAGACCATTTGGGGAGAGCTTTTAGAGCAATGGTGTTCAGAGGCCAGTGGGAAGGCTAGTGCCGGGCTGGCTGACTGTACCACCACGGAATCATCTGGAGAGAAAGCTTAAAGAACTAGAGACCCTCGGGCCCCTCCCCTGGAGATCCTCCTTCAGTCAGGTTGTGGTGGCACTTGGGCATCTCGATTTTTCAGAAGTACCTCAAATGCTTTTATAGGCAACCATTACACTAACTTGGGGTGGAGGCATTTGTGGGGAGCCCTGGGGGTAGGGCACTGGTACCCACCATCCTCCCTACCCACAGGTGACCCGCCTCTTCCTCTGCCTTCCCATCCCCTTCCCTTCTTCAACCAGGATCACAGCTTTGTAAAAATGACAGGTATGAGGGCCTGTAAGCCAAGTGCCTCCCCTCATGACACAGACGGGGTGATGCGCAAGGTGATGGCAACGTGTCCTTACCTCACTCTGCTCTCCCATTAGTTACTCCTTCCTCCATAGTCAAACTGAATTGCCCATCTACCAGAATCAGGGCATACATCTGCAGTACACCTTTACTTAGTATTTCACTCCACTTTGTGGGAGTATCTATCTGTTCCCTTAGCAGGTCAGGTATTCCTTGCAGTGAGAATGGAGACTACGTGTATACTTTAGTGACCTCTGTGCCTAGTTCTGGGCCTGGCACATAGTAGGGACACAATAAACAAAAAAATGAAACACAATAAACAATGAAAATATCAATTAAATACAACCTCCTTGCTATCAGGAGTTGGCATCCTCTACACTTGGCTTTAGAAAAAAAGGATGTTGGCATACTTGTGGAATACCATGTGTCAGAGAATTCTGTGACTGTTTTTCCAAGGAACTGGTAGATTCAATCCTTGTGTCACTTTCCACAAGACAAATCCTAGCCTGCAGAGTGACAGAGACGCCCACAGTGTCACTTCAGGAGATGAGCCACACGGCCCCTGGGCCTCACACATGGCTCCCGTGATTCTCAGGGTGATTCAGCCAGTGGCTGTCAACCAACCACAGATGCTGATCTGAGAAGCGCAGTGAAGTTAAAAGCTGGTGGGCCCACAAGTCTACAATATATCAGCTCTTAAATCAACTGGGATACTTTGGGAAGTGTGTAATCTTCTGAAGCAGATTCATCTTCAGCTGCTCTGAATTAATTTTGGAATTAAAAAAATTGGAGTATAGGAATGAGAAAAGAATGAAAGTTTCAGCTTACACTGGCACCCAGAGAACTCTGGTGCATGAGCAAGAGCTACAGTATACCATGATCCAAGAGGCAGTTCTGCTTTTTACTGAAAATGAAGAGAGTGGGGGCCCCAGTTGAGCCTAAACTCTGTTACTTTTTCGGCTGTGACTTCGGCAAGGCTGCAAAGCTCTGGCCAGGAGTGAATCTACCAGAAGGTTATGAGACAAAGAGTACTGTTGGTGAGAATCCATCTCAGGGGAGGAGAGAGTCAGGCTTGGTTTTATAGGGAAGCCTCAGCCTCAAGAGGCAGCAGGAATCTGTACAGATCCTGGTGTCTCTCTGTCACATTTGTCTCCTGATTTAGTCCTTATGAACTCATATCTTAGTCTATGGAAGGGAGAGGAATAGGGTGGGGGTAAGGTGGTATGTGGTATATAGCAATGGGAATAACTTCATAGTGTGCATGAAGCTGCACCTAGTCTAAACTGAAATTTAAGACTTAGCTTCTTTATCTTTCGAACACCATGTGAGTAGAGGAATTTAGTCCACAGCTACTTTAATGGAAACCTCCTGTCCTCTCCAGATTCCTGAGTATCCCCAGATGCCTGGAAGTCTTTCATTCTTGCATCCAAATGGAATTCTCCTATCTACATCGTCTTGTCCTTACCATCCTGGCCCATCAACCTCCCCCTTCCTCTGCACAGAGCACACAACACGCCTGTGGCATGCCTATTCCTCTGCCATATGTTTCCCAGCCCCCAACCTGGGGATGCAATTCTTTTCCTTGATTGCTTTTCTCAAACAATCCACTGTTTGTCCTTTATCTTTTCAGAGAAGAGAGAGGCAAAGAAGCTGTGAACATCTGTATGTTAATTTTATCTCATCACACCTGTTTCAATAAAAACTCTGTAGAGCTTGAGCCCTTTTTTGATACCCCACTAAAGGGAAGAACATAGGGTACAAGGAAGGGATTTAACGGTTTTCCCCAGAGCCCTGTCGAGCTTTGGCCAAGGTTCCTTGGGGGTTCATACACAAGGGTGGGCCAATGCAGAGGATGGCAGCCGGGGCAAGCGAGGTGTGCACTGAGACAGTAGTGGCACATTGTGGCCACAGCACCTGACAGCACTCTGCGAGAAGCAGCATCAGGGAGACGCAGGGGCTGTGCCCAGTGGCAGCATCAGGGCCCTCTGGAGGTGATGGCGATACGCGTCAGAGCAGCAGTACCCTGAAAGAGAGAATCACCGTGGGTTCTGTTGGCTGATGCAGGGCAGCTTCCCATGGGTCTGCATGCACTTGGCAGTAGACATCACTAAGTGAGTCTCGAGCAGAAGAATAAGGAGAGGACGCATGCCTTCTGGTCACTAAAGGAATTACTTGAAGCACAAAAGTGATATGTGAGATACCGCTTATGAGCTGAGGAGTTGATGTAGGAGCTGGTGATACCATAACAGCCACTGCAGTAATAGCCAGTGAAAACCAGGTTGTTAATGTCACTGTAATTCTCTCATTTTATGCTCTTCAAGTGAGTAACCCAAGTCCAGGAGTGAGGATGCTTGGCTTGAAGACACATAGATTACTTATGACAAAAAGTGATATCAGTAGATAATTCAGCCTGACATACTGATACCCAGGTTTTCATAACAAAATCTAAGTAGGAAGTTCCTCTTTTTAATATGAATTATTTTTTGGAAGTCCCCAGGAATCTGTGATCAGAAGCCCTGTATTATATGTATTTCTACTATCTGGTTCAGTGTTCTCTTAAGTGTAGTATTTGGGAATACCTGCCTTCTCTATAGATCCTTCAAAACATGTTTCTAGTCTTCAGATTTCAAGTGCTAGGGAATTAGATGGACTCATTGTAGTGGTTGTGCTGTAAAAAAAATATGATAAGAATAGGTTTCTAGTATTAACCTACAATTCGTTGGCTAAAGATGGATGGATGGGGGAAGGAAAGATGGATGGGTGAGTGAAGAGGGAGTAATTTGCTTTAATACTCCATAAGGTCTAAGAGTAGCTAACAACATCACAGAGCTTAGTTAGCCGTTGGGCAGCTGCTTCCTCACTTTTCATTATTTGAACATCATTGATATTATAGAACAAAAAAGAAGAATATTGGACTAGAAATCAACAGATCTATGTCTGCAAATCACTGTGAGCCTTCAGACATGCCTCTTTACTTCTCCCCAACTCAAATTGCTCATCCACATAATCAGAGAATTGAACTAAATTGTCACTTAAATCCCTTTTAGCTTTAAATTGCTATGATTCAGCTTTTCTTCTGTTGTTCTGAATTGGGTAGAGCAACGGTTTTCTGAGTTTTTAATCAAGTGGTGTTACTTCATATAATATATGGATTAACCTTAACATATAAAACAGAGGCAGAAGTTCTGTGGATGAATTGTGGGTTGGAGGCAGTTTTGATCATTTCTTGGTACTTTCCTCAGCCCTCTTTCTGGCCCCATGAGTGTGCCATCAACACCAGTTTATAAAACGGTTGTGCTGGGTTCTAATGCACTAGAAACTAACTAGGTGCATTTGAAGCGGTGGAGTCAAAGCCAAAGCTTGGCTGCAGTTGGAGATTGTTTCTGGTTAATTCAGGAGTAAGCTAACATCAGAATTTCAGAGAGATGGCTGTGTGGGAGAAGGAACTGGTTCTACCAAACATCAATTTTCTTTCCTCTATTTTCTAAATTCTGTATAAGTTTTGGGCCAATTTCACACTCCTTGAAAGATGAAGACACAAAGAGAGGCACATCCCTGGAGGAGTGCTGGGAGGACAACCTGAAACCAGACTCAGGGAAAGAAAAATACATTTAAAATTTTGTCAAGTAGCATGATGCAATGACACACCAATAACAAATGCCTGCAACCACATTTTAAATGATGACTTGGAATTTATCCCCATTGCCCTTCTCCCTCCCTTTCAAAATAAGTGGCAAATTGGGATGAGGGAGAAATGTCATCTGTTTTTTTCCCATTCTTCCATCTGATTTGGAAATGAAAGTGATATTGACATTTTATTTTGGTCATCTTTTGTTAGAATCTTAGCTGCAATCCATCATGTTCTCTGAAAATATCAGCAATTCCTTTTGACCTAGTAAAAGACAGTGAGTTTTGAGTTAACTCGCTGACTGGGGTAAGTGATAGACTATGGAACTTTTCAGCTCTTTTAGGTAAAGCCTGTTCTTAACATAACTCTGATGGATGGTAGTGAAACACACAATGGGCAAGAAGAAAAAGGAGGCGATGAAAAAAGTAATCATGCTGTTTCCCTCACCTTTGTCTCTCATCTACCTCCCCACAAGAGAATGGTATGTCAGAGAGACCTTCACTATGAAATTTATAATGGTTGCTTTATTTAGCACAGCTCAAGGCTCTGACTGTATCATCAGGGACTGTGCAGGAAAACTTGGAGAAATAGTCATTGAAAGTGAAGGATAAAGAATAGAAAAAACAGAAGTTCTCCAGGGTGATGTCATTTCCTGTAAATGAGAATTACCATCCCTTTATCCTTTATTATTCTTAATTTATCCCCTCATCTTTAGCTTTGTTTAAACAGTAAGACTGTATTCCTTTAGATTTTAAGCATAAATTTATCCTTAGTGAAAAATAAAAATCAAAGATTTCTCTGCATAATTTTTTATACTTTTTTTTCATTTTGTTTACTTATCCAAATATTCAGAATTTATGAGGTTCCTATATACTAAGCACCTTTAAGTGCTGGGGCTTTATAAAATAAGTTAAACATGATTCCTCCCCTCAAGAAACTCACAATACGGTTTTTCTACATTGAAATCAAAGTCTGGGTGTAGACAGAGAAGTCCATCAACAGAATGTATTGTTCTTAACAGGAAGCTTAAAAGTAAAACCAGAATTAACTGGGACTACTAGCAGGAATGCATGGAGAGAAAGATTAGCTAATTCTTAGTCTTCTATTATAGCTTAGCTACTTATTCTGTGCTCTCATTCTCTCCTGTGTCATCTACGTTGCAGGTGCCATGCTATTACACGGGCCCAGAGCCTACCTTCTAATGCGAATGGCAGACATAAGCAGCAACTGAAGCAGAAGCAGCTCACTGGTGCATCTTCTCTTACCCTAAAGGTGTGTCAATTCTAAATCTGCAATTTTAAAGGAAAACAAATTCTAAAAGCAAACCACTTTTAAGTCCCTTGTAAATCTTCTCTCTACACTAACCTTTACAAGATTAGGTAATGGGAACAATTTTACACATACCTAAATTAATCCTGCCAATGTAACTATGAGGGAGGCATTATTAATATTGAGATATTGAGATTCAAGTGGGTACTTTTTAACTCTGAAAAAGCCCTTTTTACTTTGAATCTTTTGAAAGCTTTATCTGAAAGCTTTGAACTTTATTTTACTTTATTGTGGAAAGAAAACATGAGATCTACTGTCTTACATTTCTAGCTGCACAGTATAGTCTAACAGACTACAGGTACAATGTCAAATGGCAGATTTCTAGAACGTATTCATCTTGCTTAATTGAAGCTTTACACCTGTTGTTCCGTAACTCCTCTTTTCCCTCTCCCTCCAATCCCCGGCAACAACCATTCTACCTTTGATTCTATGAACTTGTTTGTTTTAAATGCCTCAAGTAAGAGGACTCATTCAGTATTTGTCTTTCTGTGACCATCTTATTTTACTTAGCATAATGTACTCAACATTCTTCCATGTGGTCATGTACTGAAGAAGAAATCTGTTCTTTTCAAGGCTGAATATATGCCATTGTATGCATAAGCCACATTTTTATCCATTCATCTGTCAATGGACATCTATATTGCTTCCACATCTTACTATTATGAATAGTGCTGCAGTGAACATGATAATGCTAATATCACTTTGAAATCCTGATTTCATTTCTTTTGGAGCAATACCCAGAAGTGGCATTACTGGATCACACAGTGGTTCTATTTAGAATTTTTTGAGGAAATGCCATACTGTTTTCCAGACCAACTGCCCTATTTTGCATTCC
This sequence comes from Smutsia gigantea, assembly GCA_032199065.1. NCBI lineage: Eukaryota > Metazoa > Chordata > Mammalia > Pholidota > Manidae > Smutsia > Smutsia gigantea. The sequence continues at coordinate 124,369 of JAVSCE010021210.1, read as the reverse complement.
CAGAAAGAGTGCACACAGTTCCTCTTTTCTCAACATCCACAATAACCCTCATTATCTCTTGTCATTTTGAAGACAGCCATTCTAACATGTATGTGGTGACATCTCATTGTGGTTTTGATTTGTATTTTCCTGGTGATTAGTGATGTTGAATATTTTTACATATGCCTATTGGCCATTTATGTCTTCTTTGGAAAAATGTCTATTCCAATCTTCTGTCCTTTTTTCCTTCTTTTACCCCCTTAACCCATTTCTCCCACCCTTCCATCCCTCACCTCTCACAACCACCAATCTGTTCTTTTTATCTGTGGGCTTTTTAAAATTAAGATTCCACATGTAAGAGAGATCATTTGGTATTTGTCTTTCTCTATCTGACCTATTTCACATAATGTCCTCAATGTCCATCCTGTTGTTTCAGTGGCAAGATATAATTCTTTTTTATGACTGAATAATATTCCTGTGTGTGTATGTGTGTGTGTGTGTGTGTGTGTGTGTGTGTGTGTGTGTAGTTTACTGCCTTTGTTCTCTTCTAGAACGTTTATGGTTTCAGGTCCCACATTCAAATCTTTAATCTATTTTGAGTTAATTTTTATATATGGTGTAAGAGAGTGGTCCAGTTTCATTCCTTTGCATGTGGTTGTCCAGTTTTCCCAATGTCATTTATTGATGAGACTTCCCCTTCCCCACTGTATATTCTTTCCTCCTTTACAGTAAATTAATTGACCAAATATGCATCACTTAATTTCTGGGCTCTCAGTTATGTTCATTGATATGTGTCTGTTTTTATGCCAATACCATACTGTTTTGATTATTATAGCTGTGATATAGTTTGAAATCAGGGAGCGTGATGTCTCCAGCTTTCTTCCTCTTTCTCAAGATTTCTTTGGCTATTCAGGGTCTTTTGTGGTTACTTTTAGGATTATTTACTCTAGTTCTGTGGAAAATGCCTTGGGTATTTTGATAAGGACTGCACTGAATCTGTATATTGCTTTGGGTAGTGTGGCCATTTTAACAATATTAATTCTTCTAGCCCATGAGCTTGGGGTATCTTTCCATTTATCTGTGCCTTCTTCACTTTCATTCATCAATGTCTTTTGGTTTTCTGAATAGAGGTCTTTTACCTCCTTAGTTAAATTTATTCCTAGGTATTTTATTATTTTTGTTGCAGTTGTAAATGAGATTTAAAAAATTTTCTCTTCTTGCTAGATTAGTATTAATATATATAAATGCAATAGATTTCTGTATATTGATTTTTGTGTCCTGCAATCTTAATGAATTAATTCATTTATTAGTTCTATTTCTTTTTTGTGGAGTCTTTAGGTTTTCTATATACGGTATTATCTGATTGCTGTGGCTAGGATTTCCAGCACTGTGTTGAATAGAAGTCATCATCAAGTGGTATTCATCTCTGGGATGCTAAGATGGTTCAACATATGAAAAGAAATTAACATGATATATCACATTAATAGAACAAAGGGTAAAAAAATCACATGATCATCTCAATAGGTGAAGAAAAAAGCAACAATATTGAATACACTTTCATGATAAACCCCCTCAGTTTGTTTATCCATTCATCTACTGATTAACATTTGGTTTGTTTTCAGTTACTATTACAAATAAAGCTGCTATAAACAAAAGTATGCAAAACTTTGTGTGACCACATTTTCTTTCTTTTTCCTTTTCTTCATCCAGCACCTAGGAATGCAGTGACTAGGCCTTTTGTTAGGTATATATTTAGCTATTTGCAAATTTCCAAACTCTTTTCCCAAGTGAATTTGCTACTTTACACTGTTACCAATAGTGTAAGAAGGTTCTACTTTTTCTCATCCTATCCAATTCTTGGTATTAGGTTAATCTTGTTTATTTTAGTCTTGTGTGTAGTGGAATCTCAATAGTTTTAACATACATTTTCATGATGACTAATGATGATCATTTTTTCATATGTTTATCTGCTTTTGGTATTTCTTCATTTGTGCTGTCCATTCAAACCTTTTCCTCATTTGAAGGTGAGAGGGATGGAGCTTGTTTATCTTCCTGTTATTGAATTGTAAGATTTTTTTTTAAATGTATTCTGGATACAAGTCCTTTACCTGATATATATATTCTGAATATGTCCTCCCATATTATGGCTTGCCTTTATTTCCCTCATAATTATGATTTTCAAAAAGGAGAGAGCCTTTTAATTTTGGAGATATCTAAATTTTTTTGTTTTTTGTTTTCTATTTAAGAAGTCTTTGCTACTCCAAAATTGTAAAGAGTTTCTCCTGTGCTTTCTTCTAAAGTTATATAATTTTGATTTTTATGTTTAGGTCTGTAATCTACTTTTAGTTATTTTGCCTATGGCAAGTTGTAAAGTCAATGTAAAGCAAAATTTTGTAATTGCTTTCAAAATTTTTTATATTCTTAGTTTTTTCAGGAGTTTGATTACACTATGTCTAGGTATGACTTTTTTCCTTTTGTTGTTGTTATATCCCTTTGCGGGATTCAATGAAATTCTCTCCATTGCTTTCAAGTGCATTTTCCATGACCTAATGGTGTATACTTGTAATAGCGGCTTTAAAATCTTCTCTTATATTTTAAACTCAAGTTACTTTGTGATTGTCTTCTGCCAATAATTGCTCACACTTTCTGGGCAATTTCTGATTGTGTTCTGTAAATTGTGGAATGTTATAATGTGTAGTCTCTGAGACATGGTTATAATCCTCTGGTGAGTGTTAATGATTTGGTTAGAACACACCCATATAGGTTCAGACCCCAAGTACTGTTTCCCTTTTTCCAGGTTGTGATTCACATCTCGGCTGAGTTCTCTAAGCTTTACTAATATGGTTTGGGTCTGTCTCACACATGCATGACTCAGAGTTGAGCCTAAGATCTGTGGGTTTATGTGCATAATTAGGGATCTCTTTCTGATCTGAGATTTTCCCTCCTCATACTCCAGCCGCCGGGATGTCCTTTTCCTGGTTCCTCTGGTCAGAAAGAGAAGGCTATGATTAGTGTTTCAGTGCTCTACCCTCATCACCTTGAACTCTACACCAGGGGTCTGTGCTCAGGGTAAAGCAAACTGGGGAACTCACTTTGTGTGGTCTCTTCTTCAAGTTTTTATTTTCCTCCACAGTCTGATTGTTTTTGTTTAATTTAGAGGCCACGGGTGGTTCATTTTTGTATTTTGTCTATGGTTTTAAGTTGTAACTAGCTAGAGAGATAGACTGTAGTAGACTTATGCCACCATGACAGAACTGGAATATGCATATTTTTTAAGTGTATTGTTATTTCATTTTTTAATTGTTAATATAAAATGTATTTTCCATTTATATATCTAAAGACTTTATTTGCATATGTTTATTTTGGATCTTCTACATTATTGTTATTTCATTATTTGTGTTTTATCATTGTTTCCTGTATTTTGTAGGTATGTTATCATAGTCTCTCCAAAGATGCAGATTTCCTTCTTTTTCCATTTTCATGTTGCAAATCATTTTCTCTTGTCTAATTATATTGACTAAAACCTATTATATGTTGTTAAACAATAGGAGAGTGGACATCTTTAAGTTTTTCCTAACTCTAGTTGGACTACCTCTAAAGTGTCCCTATTGAGTAAAATTATTAGTTTAGAAATGAATTATACATATTTATTAATCAGCCATATTAATAGATTTTATAATATTAAAACATCTTGTAATATCACTTGATCATAGTATACTTTATTACTATACCATTGAAATCTGTTTGCTGGTGTTCTACTTAGAATTTTGACATCAATTTTCAAAAACTGGACTATTTTAAAGTTTTCTTTTTACAGTTTATGTGATTTAGGCATTAATGTTATACTTGTGTCATTAAAGAAATTTGAGTTTCCCTTGTTTTTCTATGCTCAGGAGCAGGGATGTTGGACTATCCTTGAGAGGATATTGGGACCTGGTGCTTCTTGTGGGATAACGCTTTCATACCTCACTGGTTTCCCCTGTGAAAACTTATCTGCTTAAATCTTTTATTTCTATTGACGTCAATCTTGGCATATTTGCACAGAGATGTGCAAAAAAGTCTGTGATAACTTTTAAAATTTACTCTGTTTCACAGTTATTTCTCTCACATCATTTCTTATTTTATGTATCTGTGTGTCTTCCTCTTTTTCTGGGTTAAATTACCTAGTAATTTGTCTGTTAATTTTCCCCCAGGAACCAGCATTTGATTTACTTAGTTTTACCATTTTTCTGTTCCCTATTTTATTGATTTCTATTTATGTATTTTTTAGTTTTCTTCTACTTTTTTTCCTCCCACCTTTCTGAGTTGGGAATTAATTTCAGTTTTTTATTTCTATTTATCTAAGTAGAGCCATGCATTTTATTCTAATCACTACTTTAATTTTGTCTCTAAAATTTCTTATGAAGAGTTCATGAATAGTATGTACTGCGTTTTTTCCTATATCAAAATATTTTTCTATAGATTTGATATTTAAAAGACAGCCTGCCTACATATAAAATCATTGGCTCATGTTTTCTTTTCTTGAGTTTCTTAATATTATTCTCCCACTGTTTTCTTGCTTTATCATCTTATTTTCTTTGTAAGTGACTTTTTGCCTGGATGCCCAGAACATTGTTTCTATATAGTTAATATTTAATTGGTTTATTATATTATGTCTTCGAGGTGACCATTCTGAGTCATTTATCCCATGTATACATTGGACCCTTTCAATTCATATATCCAAATTTTCTTTTATTTAAATAAATTTTTCTTGTATTATGGTTTAAACTCTAGCTCTCTTTTCCATTATTCTGTTTTTATTTTCCAGAAATCTGATTATACATATGTATAATCCTCATGCATATATTCTATATTATTTTCTCTAGGATACTTTTTATATTTTTCTTTGTTTTCATTTTCTTGAAATTTCCCACTTATTTTCTTAAATCTTCTTGTATTTTCAATGAAATCCATTTTTTCTCAAGGTCTTCAAAATTATCTTTCTATATGAAATGATTTTACTTTTTATTCAGTTTTCTTCTAGGTTTTATTTATTCTTCATATCTTATTTTATTTTTTAATTGAATTCTGTTTTTCTGATATTTTTTTCTTTTGGTAAAGAGCTTATTTAACGATATTTAATTCAGGGTGAAGAATTGTGTTATAGTTCTCTTCTGCTTTGTAGTTAGCTTTATGCAAAGAATTCCCATCAGTAAAAATGTTTCTCTTCTCATTGATTTTCCATGTAGCAGTTTTGTATGGATACTGTCAGATATTCATTCTGAAATGTCTTATTTTTTTCTGGCCAGCCATAATATGAAGGGGTGAAGTGCTTTGGGGGATTACTAAATTTCAAGAGGGCTTTCTTCTATTGGTATGGTGATGCAATTTAAAAAAAATTAATGGCATATTTGGGAGTAGAGGATAGACTGATGTGTTTTCTAATCTGGGGAATCTCTTATTTCTGAGGGAGTCTTAATTTCCATCATTGGCTTCCTTCTTTCTTTTTTCTCTAAGCCTCTAAGGAAGGCTTAGAGAAATACCTCATTTCCAAGTTGCCTCCTCTCCCCCAGAAATTGTATCTTACCAAGATGTATACTTCACCCTTTAAGCCATTTCCTTTTGATCCACCAGTAGCTATGTTCTGATTTGTCTGGTCTCAAATCTGTTCATTTACCTCAATCAGTTAGAATATCTTGAAATAGATTTCTCAGACACAGTAGATAGGTATATTTTCTGAGCCACTGCATATCTAGAGGACTGTTTTTCTGTTGCCTCTACACCTAAATGATCACATTTTCCAACTCAGATTCTTGGGTCACAACAATTTCCACTGTTCTGTGGTTGTCTGGTGTTCTGTGTCAAAGAAATTTAAGGTTCATCTGTTTCTTTTCCTTTGTAAATAACTTGGTTTTTGTTTTCATTTCTTTGCATGGGGTCTAGGTATCATTGTTATACTCACTTTGTAAAAAGAATTAAGTAGATTTCCTTCTTATTCTATCTCAGTGAACATTTTAAACAGCACTGAAGTTATCCTTTCCTTAGAGCTTCAGTAGAATTCCCTTGCAATGCGATCTGGGGACTGATGCATTTTTTTTAAGATTAGTTTTTTGACATCTTTCTTTTTCCTCTGTGGTAGTTGACCTGTTCAGATTTTTATTTTTAGGTCAATGTTGGGTATTTATGATTTCTTAGAAAATCAACCATTTCATCCAAGTCCTAAAATATATTTTGTTTAAGCTAATAAAATCATCCTGTAGTAGTTATAATTATTTTGTAAATTTGTGCTATCCCCATTTTTCTCAGTTTTCTGTTATTTTATCATTTTATTATTTTTTCATTGTGATCAAAGAATCAGCACTTATATTTATTCTACTAATTTATGATTTCTAGCTTATTAACTCCTGCTCATTTGCTTAGGGCTATTATCATTATTTATTACAATTAATTTTTCTGATCTTTTGATTATTTCTACATTGTCTGGGCTTACAAGCTCTATACTCTGTTCTGTAATCATTATCTCCATAATTGCCTTAGTTTCAGATTTATAGCTAAATGAATCAAATGCTCACTGACAGACTTTTTTCTGGAAGGTCTACATTTATATCTTGGTTGGCTAAAGTTTTCTTTTATCTTTAAGACATGATCAAATTTGGCATGTTTCCAACTTTTTGTTACCCTTATATCTTAAGGACAGTTTAGCTAGGTGTAAAATTTTTGGATCATACTTTTTCCCTTAAGGATTATGTAATGCTTTTGGATTTAAAAATTGCTGTGGAAAAGTGTGAAGTGAATCTTATTTTTCCCCCTTAATAGATGACTAGCTTTCAACGATCAGTCTTATTTTTCTCATCTTTAAAGTTGGTTATCTTATGAGAATATATTACTTAGTGTTGATGATTGTGTAAACATTTTCCCCATGGCATGATGTGTGTGACCTTACAATCTATAGATTAAGAAATTTTGACAATATTATAAATATCCTTAAATATATTTTGTCTCATTATTTTGGAACTCTTTTATGGGGGACATAGAGAGAGATAGAAATTATACTTGTTGGATTTCCATGTCTGTTTTCATACAGATAATATCTTTGTAGTATTTTTCATTTCAATTGTTTTCATTTCATTTTACTCCTTTTTATCAAGCCTGTCATTTGCCTCATTTGCTTAAACTGTTTTAAGCAGTTCCCAATATTCTGTTTCTAATGTGTCCTCTACTTCTGTTATGGTTACTGGCCCAGTGAAAGCTCAAATTTTATCTCCTTCTGTTGCCTTGCCATATCTTCCCTCTTATTTTAGAGACAAATTCTTTAAAAGTAATTTGGAGACAATTAAGCTTATTTTTAATTTTTACGGGAGTACATTTGCCCACAATTGTTGCTTGCTCCATCAAAAAATTTTAGAATGAGTATATTCTGTCTACTCTGCTTATGTGTAATATTTTTATAATGATCTTGTGTTAGTCCTTTTTATTTTATTACTATTCATATAATTCATATTAGCTTCTTATGGGTTAAGGATCAAGACTGTGATTCAAACTTGTACAAATTTGTCTCGCACAGAAGTGTGTGTGTGTGTGTGTGTGTGTGTGTGTGTGTGCGCATGGCTTTTTTTTGTCTTTAACTTTCCCCAACCCACTGGGATCAACTGGCAGGGTGAACCACCATATGCAAAGTCTTTCATCCCCTGCTTTACTAGAAGACATCTTCCAACAAATAGCACTCCTCTGTGTGATTTCTTACTTATCCTTGATTTCCCTGTTGCTTGAGATAGTATGGCAAAATAAGTCCAGAGAAGTGACTGCTACCAGACAATATTCCCATTCTCATTATTCCAAACCAGAACTCATTGGGGTGCCAGTGACTTTGGAGATCTGTACCCTTACTGCTGTGTCTGACATTTACAGATATAAGCATATGTTCTAGATTTCTTGCATGATGCTGTTAGACCTTTAGTACGTTCAGTTCTCAAAAATCTTAGTAAGGTATAGACATCTCTTCGTTTTGTTGAAAATGGAGATGGTACTCTTGTTGCTCAGTTTCTTTGAATTTTGTGTGATATTAGAGAGTGGAAAGGAGAAACCACAATCTTTTACTGTCATTTTAAAACTTCAAAAAGGATAGAAAGTACTCTCCTTTCATCATATTTTGAGGATTCAAAGCAGAAGCTTCTAAAGCTTTCATTGTTTTACAATAGAAAAAGAATTTTTTCCTGTGAATCTTCACAACGATGATCTCTCTATGGCAACTTTTTTTTTATGAGCTCAATGTGTGTCTTTTTTATGCTTTGTTATCAGGGGAGACATAAATGAAGTTTTAGAATTTGCTCTCAGAAAGGATTAGTGACGTGTTCTAGGTCTCCACCACCATTTTCTGGTTGTCTGAAAAATTGTGTATCTAAAATAAAACTAAATTGTGTTCTTACTCAGTTTATCATTGCTGGAAGTTAGGAATTTAGTGAGAGTTTCCTGGGACTTTTCTTGCTCCATCAGATTCTTTAACTAGACAAGGGTGTATGATGCAATTTATAATATTTTGAAAAGTGGAATTACATGAAAGACCACAGCTTCCAGCCTTTACTTCTAACACTCTTCTTATCTTTGCCCAAGTTTAGTGGACAATCACTTTCTATGTTTCATCAAGTGTCTTCTTATCCTCATGTACTTCCTTCTGTGCTGTTTTCTGGGAATTAACATTTTGGAATGATGGTAATAAAAAGAAGACCATAGGGAGAAAATGTGGAGGGGGAAAGACCTTGGTTCTCTCTGACTACAAAATTAATTCCTCTGGAGTTGGAGAACAGCCACCTGTTTTTCTAGTCAGTTCTTCACTGTTTCACAGCTAAGCACTTGCAGAAAAGGTGAATCAAAGTCTTTTCTAACCTTACTAGGTCCATCTGGCTTGTTCTGGTTCAGAGATTAGAGAGAATGTGTTGTGCAGTTCAAAAATGTACTTCTTGAATTTATCCCCACGGCTGAGGCAATTAGTTGAAATTCCACACAGATTTGGCATATGGTCTTCTCTTATCTTGAGTTTGCAGTGATGCTGCCAGCTTCTTTTTTTTAAACTTTTTTTGTAATTTCATGGGTATTTTAATGGGAAGTTGAGTGTCATAAACATTTCAAGCCTGCTGCCATATTAACTTCCATATTCACTTAATGAACCCACACCTTAAGTGCTTTCAGAGCAGGGACTAAGACATAATCTCCAGGTTCTTTATTGAATAAGAGCCCAATAAACATGTTTTGACTCAGAACTGAATAAAATAAAAGCTAAGCTGTCCCTGGTTTTTACTTTAATATGCTAATTGTGAACTTTATATTATCCTAGTGCTGGATACTATGAGAACATGAAAGTGATAAAACTCACATATAAAAAATAGATCTATATTTCATATTTTTGTTAACTTGTACAAATCTTACTCTAGTTGAAATTCCCTATTACTATTTTTTTTTAAAGAAAGCCTGACTTGTAAGTAAATGGCATTTTTAAAAGACTTGGAAATTGTGTTCTTGTTAACTCCAGATAAAGTTCCCTTTAGTTTACTCCACCAAATTGCTCACAGCATGTGGTAAAATATTCAGCATGGTCATATGGTTAAATAGTTAATTAAGAAATTTTCACTATTGTCAAGAGTCATACAGGGGTTAATGGAGCCCCCAAATCATAGTTTACTCCAGAGGTTATTTATCTTACACATTCTCAGACTCATTATAACAATTAGTATCAGAGGGTCTATTTTAGACAATCATGCACATCTGTGATGTCATTAAAGATGCCATACTTACTGACCTAGATTTTAAGTCCTTCATTTATATTATAACTGCCTATGGCAATGAAGGCAAGGGCTATCCTTTTTTCTTTTTTTATCACTGAAAAAAGTGACTACTAGGTACAGAGAAGCGCTGGAAGGCCCAATCTAGAAGCATATTTTAAAGGTTAGGTTAGAGTCAGAGAACTTGAATTTGAGTTTCTATCTCTGCTATTTAAGATCCGTATGACCTTGGGCATGCCATTTACTCTCTCTCATATGCTCAGAAGGATATGTAAATGAAGAAATGAATTTGAATAAATGATAAACTAGAAATATGCTATAAAACATGTCACATGTGTGTAGCTGTTCTCAGATGGATGGCATCCAGCTGTGATCAGAGCCAGGTCAAATGGGCAGTTGACTGGAACATTAAAATGTTATATAGAATGTAAAAAGAGGGAGAAAAGTTTATTTACCAGAACTCCTGTATGGGAAGAGATGGGGAATGGGTTTGCATTTGTTTGGGAGAATTATTCTAATAGGCCACTTAGGGGAAAGAGTAGACCCTCAAGGGATAAGTATCAATAGATAGCACCTAAACTGCTTTTTGTGGAAGATCAAACAAGTGAACTCCAGCCCTGTTTTGATGTATGGAGTTTAGAATCTGGGGTCCTTTTTCCCTCTCCTTTCCTCACTTTCCTGAGCCATCTCTATAAATAAATGTTGAAACATGAGTTAGAAAAATACAGTTTTAACAGCCTATCAGGGACCTGCACAGATGTGATCGGGTTTCCAACGTGATAATAATCAATGGTGTAGTAACATGGGAGCCGCAGTAAATGAGAGTCACTTATTTTTAGTGTTCTCTAAATTCAGTTCTCTGAATTCTCCACTTTCTGTTATTACCTATTCTGACTGAGACTCTGTTGTTCAGCTTATATATAACATAGTGATCAAGCTCTGGCCTTCAGTTTTCTTATGAAGTCGTAGCCCTTGAAATGAGCAGTGGTAGTCTCCTGCTTTATTCATTATTAATAAGATTTTTCACAGCCTCTCTGTGCCAGGGCGAGTGTCTCATGACTGCAGGTCCAGACAGCTCCTAGGAAGTACCTGTCTTCTGCTTAAGGATTGGCTGCCTGGGATGCTGATTACTTTGACTTATAGGCCACCCCTGGTACTTTCAGGTAGAAGCACAGGCAACAGCTTTGTTCTTTTTTATTATTACAATCCAAGAGGTAATTTTTAAAGGCTGACAATATTATTTAGTTTCTCCAAAAGTTGTTTTGATTCTCAAGGCCCCAAAGCTTGCAAGCCCTTTTTAGAACAGAAACTATATGTTTATACAGTCAGGCTTTGAGGTTGATTTATTATATATTCATCTGAGAAAACTGCAACTCAGGCAATTCAGGACTTTCAACTTTTCTTTTTTTAAACCTCCAACAGCAATAGGATATGTTTCCAGACAAAAGCAATGTCACTTGATGAACAATCTACTTGTTATTTATCTTTGTGCTTTTGGGAAACAATGCTCAGTCAGCCAAGGACATCTCCAAAAGAGTACTATTATTAATGGAAATTAAATGGTGTACAACACAGAATATGTTTTCTTCAATTATATTCTAAAATGAAATGGAAAATAGTTCAGTAACACTGGAGTTGATATCTGATTTAAAATATTTTTTCTGCATGTAATTTAATTTAATCTTTGTCTTGTATGAAATTTATAAGTTGTCAAGAAGATATCAACATAGATGCTGGAATTAATTTGCTTGCTGAAAGATGATCCTTTTGGATTTACTTATGGTTTGAGAATCCCCTCAAGACTTTGACCTCTTTTTTGTCCATGTCTTTAAGTCTGTTGGGAATATATCTGTGGTACACAGAAGGCTGAAGCCATAAAACATAATACAAACACTATAAATGTGATTCTATTACTCTCTTGCATAAAAATATTTTAAGGCTCATTCAGGTTTTCAAGGCAAAATCCAAATGCTTTGATATGGCTTACAGGTCCTCCATGATGAGATCCTCGATCAGGGGCTACCCTACCCCTTCCCAGATTTCCCTCCTAGCTACACATACATGCACACATGTGAGCACACCCATCCCTAATCGTAGTTACAGTTTTACTACATGATTCTATGTGGATCTTTATATCACTTATACCAAACCAAAGCAATCCAGGCCATGCCACTGTCTGTAAACCTGAAAAATTAACAGGTAGGAGACAGCTCCAGTCTTGAAATCCTTATAGAAGAGACAGTTAATTTACATTGATATAGTGTTTTCTGTTGAGCAATATGTGACAGGGGAGTAGAAAAAGGATGGTTAATGTTTAGGCTGCTGATGCTTAGAAATAGCTTGAATTGGGGTTATACCTCAAGCATTTATGAGATATGTGATCTTGGCCAATGAAACTTCTCTCAGAGTCAGTTTCCTTGTCTAAAAAAATAGGTGCAGCTAGAATATTGGGCAATCAGGGAAGTACTAAGGTTTATGTCACACTAACGGGACTGGTTAAGGAAACAATTACCTGGGAGTGGTTGGGGTGGGTGGAGAAATTAGGCTGTCAGTGGAAAGCATAAAGAACTGGATAAGTGACTTCAAGTGTCTGGAGGATCTGGAACCCGGCTGTGCACCTACGGCCATTTAAAAACTCAAACAACAGAGACAGGTCAGAAAATGGGAGTCAGAGCCCAGGGTAGGAGACCAATTCGGGCCTTAACTTAATGGGACGGAACAGGATCAGGATCACACAGAAGTGGGTGATGGCTGGGAACAAAGTGGAGGGGACCGTGACTTGCCACAGATCAGCTCAGACAATAAAAATTCATTAACATGCGGGGTGACTGTGAGCATAGGCTATTAAAAGTCATGTAATTTGAAGCATTTAAAAAACTGCAAAGCCCTAACAGAGATAACTATTTTTATCTGGTAGTATCGTAAAGTTGAAACAACTGTAAAAAAGCTGTTCAAGATTAATCCCAAGAGGGAGCAACTCAACAGCTGTCCTCCCTTTTACCCAGGGGAACGTGTGCTTGGCATTCAGGGAAAACTTGCCTTTGCTTCCCCTTCTGTGTCTGACACTCTACCAGACACAGGGCATTCACCTTCTGCTTTCATCTCTGGGTGCCTTTAGTGAATCCTCCAGTTCCTAACCATAAAGGCTAATGTGATAGCAGGGCTGCAGGCATTTTTCATCAAGAAATCTCTCAACTCCTGCTACCTAAAGTTAAAAAATGTATTTCTGAAGGGCAGAATTATTTTTTTCCTACTCTCTTATTGTTGAGTTGTCCTGATGAGCTGATATACTCATATTCCACTACCATAAATTCAGTTGCAGAATGTGTTCTCGATTTGCCCTCTGGGTACAAACCTACATTTAGAATGGGCCATCTAGCAAGTTGTTTCCTTTGCTTCTGTTGATGCATTCTCTGAACTTCTCACTTCCTGTTTGCATCTATTATTCCTATTTCACAGCTGTTCATTTTCTTAAGTATTACTGGTCACTTTACTGTGCAGGGGATATTTTTCTACCAACAGGTAGACAGTCAGCTGCCAGCCACAGAAGAACTGGTGTGCTGGAGATCCTACCTTTATGTATTAATTCAAAAGATCAATTTGTTTTTTTTTAATTCAGTGATCTCTGTTCTCTTTGGTCTTTGCTTCTCCCTCCTTGTTCTTCAAAGCGGCGCAGATTCCTGAGCAGACAGACTATGCTACCCATTTCTGATAATATTCGTCTGACATTTAGGCTGTTCCAGTAATATGTCTCAGTTCAGAAACACAATGAAAGGTTCACCTCAGCCTCATCACTAAGAGCAGTTACTGTCTGTATGCTGCAATTCCAGAAGTGTGTCAATGCAGCCAACTAATGCATCTCCTCTGTACAGAATGTTAAATTCACAATTTAATGTGGCCACAACTTTGTGTAATGAAGACAGCCTTGGATTCAAAGTGAGGACACCTGAGTCATAATTTATGTTTTGTATCAAAAAGTCTTTATTCATTAGTCATATTACCATGCCTACCTTTCTTGGATCCTTTACCCTATAAACTTACAACTCTGATTAATTGAACACTATGGCTCCTGATAACTTGAGAACTCTGTTTTCACAATTTCTTTTCTTCTTCTACAAATACAGCCTCCCCACAGTGGGAAAGGAATGGAGTGATTGGGAAAGTCCTAGCAGAATGCACATTTGAGCTGAGCCTTAAAAGATGAGTGCAACACAACCAAATAGATAAAGAAAGGAAGCTGTTCTAAATAGAGAAAATCATGGGTGCAATGTCATGGAGAGGTAAATTAGCACGGAGTATTTGAACTTGAGTTAAATAGCTAGTTTGGGACTCAGGCAGAACTCCAACCCAGGATGACAGCTCTAGGCTAGTGAAGTCTGTGTTATCATATCACTAATCTTGAGTAGAAATGGGATTTCTTCGTTTAAAAAATTGACATTATACCACATCTATACAAAGGATAAAAAGGGGCCAGAGGTGTAACTGGGTTTTCCCAGCTCCCAGGATGAACAACAGAGGCTCCAGTTCCAGGGCCAGCAGCTATTATCTCCAGGATGTACCTGCAATCTTCGAGAGGCCAGACCAGGGAAAGCCTTCTGGAGGGTGAATGGGATAGAGTATTGGGGAGAGTGGTCCTCAGCCTGACTGTCCATGGTGCTGCCAGAACGAAGAGGCAAACTCAGTCTAGCTGCTGGACAAAGAGGCAGAATCTAGATATGAAGCTCTGGGAAGGCCGGTTCCTGGATGGAAGGTTAGAGGTACAGCCTGAGGATAACAGCAAAGGTGAGACCTTCTTTACAGAAATTTTGAACAAATTGCCTAAGGCAGTTAATGGGGTTAACACAGTTTCTGACCTGTAACAGGCATTCAGTAGTGGTAGGGTTTCTATTATTGTTGCTTAAGGCACTGAAATTTAAACACTGAAGGCCCTACTTGAGGCTTGGTTGACCTCTAATATAAAGGGATGAGGCACACACATGAAAGGTGAACATTCTCCAAACCCCAGAGGTTTTCCTATCCTTCCCCCCTACACTACCACCTTAGCTCCACAGGATCTCCCAGGCAGCCCTCCCTGGTACTTTTGTGCTCATTCATTATGAGACCCGGGTCCTATTCCATTCCCCTCTTCACTGTCTGAGGTTACAATACATTGAATTTTACATGGTGCCACTATGACTTTGAACTAGAAGTTCCCCCACCTCCCGTTTAAGGGATCAAGGGGTAGTTTTGTGAACCACAGATAGCACTGGGGTGGGAGTCAGGAGATCTGGGCTTTCTTTGAAGCCCTGTCTTTAACAAGCTGGCCGTCCTGAGCAAGTAACTCAGTCTGTCTCAGCCTGAGTTGCTTATCTGAGAAAAGGGATGCTTGAAGTACATGACATGCAAAGACTTCTCTAGCTCCAGCAATATGAAACCATGGTAGCATCTAGAGAAGGCGCACTTGTTACAGAGGCTGCAGAAAAGACTCAACACAGCATCTTGTGCATCAAATAAGCATCAGGGGCATAATGCCAGACAAGGAGCTTTTACTAGGAAGAAAATGACAGAGAGAGAAATAATACCCATACTGCTTCAAAGTCATTTTTTAGCCAATAAGATGCTGTTCTCAATAGCCATGAGTTTGGATAAAAGGCATCCAAGGGGTTAAGTGGCCTCTTTTGGATAGCACAGTAATTTGGTAAGTGCAGACTACTTGATTCTCCTATGACAAGCCAGCCTGACAGCCCACCTTCATTGTGTGTGGGCATACCAGGCAGGGCCTCTCTCTACTGGATGCATTAATGCTTAATGATAGTTTCTTTAAAACATATTTTGCAACTTAGCAGATTCTCTCTGTAGTGAAAAATCTCCTTTCATCCTAAGTAACATTTGGTCTAGTGTGTAGATATCTGGGTTTATTAGTTTCTGGATCCATTACTTTCCTGAGAAAAGGAATTTAACCCAGGTAACTGCAGCTTTGTATAACAATTGCATTCTATTATTAGCCACAGATAAACTTTTGCTAAGCATTTCCTATGCTGATGTGGTTCCAAGGAAAACTTCCAGGGGTGCTTTTCCCCTGTAGAGTTTTAACTTTCATTGTTCCATGAAGTTAACATCATGCTGCAGAGCAATAATCAGCAAAGCTATGAAAGAAAAATTGGTTCTTTTTGAGACATTTATTTAGGTTTGATTATCAAAAGTCTTCTTAAATGAACAGTCATTCGTGTTTAACATTTAAAGGCAAATATATAATTATAGGAGAGCAGTCTGTTTGTAAAAAGCAACGCTTCAGCTCAGTGGAAGACTGGAAAAAGGACTTTCTTCAAAAAGAAGTTAATGGAGTGTGGATCAGACGATTTTTTTTCTGTCAGCTCTAAAAACAGTTTTTCCCAAATCATATATCCGTAAATTGAACAATGTTCCATTGAGATAGCGAAATGCACGACAAGAATATGTGTATTTTGCTTTTCCTATTTGTCAAGGGAAAGAGCATAAACGGCAGCATGAGATATTCAAGCTAGACATTAGTAGAAATACTGTGATAGTTAACAATGATAAACTCTGGAAAAAGTTATAGAGGAGAGTTCCATTATCTTTCTGCGGAGGCTTTAAAAGTAGGAGAGACAGTTTGTCTGAGTGAAAGTGGACAATTTAGTAACTCTCAATCTCATTTTATTTGAAAAATGGGGGCATCTAATAACTTTGAAAACTGAGACTTACGTTGTACTAAGTATATCTTTGGCTGACATCGGTGCTATTAGAATGAGGAAGTTTAGTTGAACTTGGCTGCTTCATGAGATCTCTGTCACCATAAACCTCTCGTGTTCTGTCTATGGTATCTCCTTGGCTATTCGCCTAATAATAAAACTGGAAACAATAATATCAACTATGATGTTTTTATGTTTTTATTGAGGCCTTTCATATTTGTCAGTCATTCAATACAATTGAGACATCCCACTAACCCCCCCACCCCTGCCCCTATTGTATTTGGGTACTCTTTATTTTCTGATATCTTTGACTAACTGTACTTTATGGAAGTCTTCTGGTCAAGGGAGAACTATCTTTCCTGGAAACCCTCAAGCTGCTTAGATCCTTAAAGAAGATCTGGAGATTCACCTTTACTTGGTACTCTGGCCCTGCTGTTAGTGAAAGCACTTGGGTGTTTGAAACAATGTGCAAGACACTCTGCCTGAGTCAGTGTCTAGGCAAAATTGATTAGGAATATCTAAAGAGGTGGAGCTATAAGAAGGCAATTTGTAATGTATAAGCCTGGTGATATAATAACCATTATTATCAGGAACTACCTTTCTTCCTCTCTCTGTTTTGCTGTTTCCATGGAACTAAAGACATTGCGAATGATGAGGCAGAATAGAAACTTGACCAGTGGGGCCCATTTAGACTCTACAGGAAATGAGATTATCAGAAATTTCTTCCAATAATGCAAAAGCAGAAGTGTTGGAACAAAGGTTTTGATGAATTGGTTTTTAAGGCCAGACTTGTTCTCTACATTCAAACATAAGCATGAATTAGTTCCTTCCCCAACCTATTTCTACTGTTATATATGCCCAGTTTATGTCTCCTAGTAGTATGTAGGCCATTAAAATTAAGGAACATGACAATGAAACTACTGATTTTTGACCATTACCAAGGCAATTGATCAGTAAAGAGTACATATTGGAGCACTAAATCAAATAAACATTGCATCATGGAGACTATAAGGTTATTAAGAAAAAGATTTTTTACCTAAATTCTCAATATTGGGATATTGTGCTGTGAGAAATTTTGATGTGGCTGTTAGAGAAACAAATCCAACTTATATAGGAAGGTTGCAATACTATTTTAAAGAACTGGATTAAATACAAACATTTATTCAGAAAAAATATGGTCTCCTGAAAACACAGCTAGAGTCTTTTTCATGTTGACAATCTCTTTTCTGTCCCTTTTGTATTAATAAGACTGAAGAAGTGGCAATAAATTGTTGCTCTCCCTGGTTGTGCCTGGATTATGTATGGTGTATTTTAGAGACACACCTACTTTCCTCCTGATCACAGCAAAGGGTTATAAATCTATCAGCAAAGTGATTCCCAGAGCATATGGCTCATAGGGAAAAATAGCTTGCATTTAGCTTTAGCCAGCTGTCTAGAGCTCAACAAAGTTGGTACCATATTTCAGGACAGATAACTAGGAAATATATTTAGAAAGTGCAAGCTAAGAAATTTACACTAATCTCCACTAGGTTCAAAAACATAAATTGGCATTGCACTATTTCTTAGAGGAGAATTTAATTAAACCATTACTGGTCACAAAAGATCTGACTGAACAGGAATAATATGCACCACTTTAGAGCTTGTGTAAATGGCATTTATCTGGTTAAAAACAGAAGCTTTCCGATAACTGGTAAGTTCTTCAACTGCATGTCAGATACGATTTCTGACACTGTGAAAGTTAAAAGATCAAGGGAAGATCCACATGCATAAGCTGGACCATCTGCAAATTTGCATCAGCCTTGAGACACTTAAGAGAAAATAAACCTCATTTTAAGTTTCTGAATTCATGAATAAAAAATTAGGTAACAGGGCTCCTTAGAGATGTGGCTAATTCTTGGGCTAGTGCAGGAAAAATAAAGATAAGCCTAGAGTACCTTGTAGTGTCAGAAAGAAAATGCTTTAAAACTGAAAGAGCAAAAGAAAAAGAGAAAAAAAAGGGATCAACCTGACAGAGCTCCCAATGGCCAAAACTGGAAAAATCTGAGCAACAAAATCAATAATGAGCACAGTAGATTAAAACCCAATGAAGAAAACAAATATCCATGTGTACATACTAATGTAAATAAATAACTGAATAAGAAATAAATGGATGAGAAGGGACAAATCTTCACAGACAAGAATTCTAAGGAATATATGTAGATATTCCCTGCTCCAGGAAGCAGAGCTTAATTCCTCTTCCCTTGAGCTTTGGTTGAATTTAAAGACTCACTTCCAAAGAATAGAGAATGAAAAATAATAACTTTAGAGTGGAGAGACATGACAGACACCACCTTAACCAAGTGATCAACGTTAGCAGGTGATAAATCATGTTGATAGTATGTACCCAGTATGGTATGATACAATGAAAAAGCCAATTCACCTCCTTGATAGGTTTCCCCCCAATCCATAACCTCAGTCAAATCATAAGAAAACATTAGACAAACCCAAACTGAGATACATTTTACAAAGAAATCTAACCTGGGCTCTTAAAAAATCTCAACACATAAAAATAGAGGAGGACCAAGAAACTATACAGATTGGAGGAGACTCAGGGGACACGATGATTATGTGCAGTGGTGTCCTGTGTCAAATCCTTCAACAGAAAAAGAACATTCATGGAAAGACAAAGTCCGTAGTTCAGTCAACAGCATTGTAACAAGATTCATTTCTTGGTTTGCCAAGTGTACCATAGCCATATAACATGTTAACTTTAGGGGAAGCTGGAAGAAGGTATAGTATCAAGTCTGAATTTTTAAAAATAATATATTTAAATTCAGTTTTTAACTTTGCCCTTTCAAGATAAAGTTCAACCCTGTTCAAGGGTATTAAAATAAATCCAAGATTGCTTTGTAAGGAGAGCACTGGCTCGTTCTCCCATAAGTGTTCATTCTGACAACCTCTGAGAGAGATGGGATGGCCATCTATTCATGCATCTGTCCTTGCTAAGATCTTTAAACTTATAAAAGAATATTCATTCTTCCACTACAAGAAAGAATGTCTAAGTATTAATTAATCTCTTCAGATGACTGCATTCTCAAGGCTTGCTAGGAGGGATAAAATAAATTGGTTATTGCTTATCTATTAAAAGTTTGAATGAAAGAAACAATATTTATGTAGGATTTTTTGAAGATTATGCATGATATCCATTCCTCTGGTCACTCTAAAATCTAGGCCTGGAATGAGACAGCTATCAGAACAGTCCAATACATTATGGACATCATGTCAACCCCCTAGGCAATTGCTTTACACTGAGTTATTCTGTGGAAAAAAGTCACTAGTTTGAACTGAGGGATACACAGACCAGGAGAATGTTGTTAGGGTTTTTATTTCTTACATTACAGTGTAACCCAGGTTAAGGATATTTTTTAAGTATCAGTAACAGGATCACGCGTGCCTCTTTTGAGAAATGGATGGGTTTTTAACCTCATACACCTTCTGAATTATGGAATTGGTTGTGTTGTGTTTTCCTTTTTGCACAGGATGGCATGAAACTCAAATTTGCGGTTGGCAGCAAGCAAGCATAAATAACTTCAGAGCATGCGTTCTGAACAGTAATCTCACTTTTGACTTCAAGTAATTGCTCCTTTATTTTAACCTTTGTGTGTATTATTTATATCATATTATTGATACATGTTAATTGCTATGAAATTTAGAAAATGCAGATACACAATAATTTTTTTAGGAAATTAAAGATCACCCCATCATTCAGATAATCACTGCTAATATATTGCAGTATGAGCATATGAACACCCAGACTTACTTTATCATTACCTTTATTAAGTTGCTCTGAGTTTTTGGTAGGGCGTGGGATATAAGATAAGATATTAACTTAAACATTGAAGTAAAAACAAACGAACACATTTAAGCCCTTGTTCTTGTTTTGACAGGATTAGATCGATCTTACCACTTTGTAGGTGGACCAAATTCTGTGTCTGTTTCTTAACACATACAGTGAGAATCTCTACATTTATTTAGGAAAATACCTATAATCACCAATTTATCTTTAAGTAACACTGATGATAAGGAACATCCTTTGCCAGAAGTGTTATAATAAAGTCACCGATCAATCATTAGTTCTTTAATTACTAAACATCTGTTGCATAAGCATGTTTTTTTTTGCTCTTAATTAGATCTTGGAACAAATTCACCTCTTCCCTCTTAACTGATGAATAGCAATATTCATTGGGTGACCCTTGAAATAAAAGCTTGACCTCCAGGCCCTGTGGAGTTCTGCTAGTCTCACTAGGAAGAATCTAACTAAATGAGATTTTAGAAGTAAGGATAATTTTCATATATAGGCATTGTAGCAGTGTCAAAGCTGTAATAATAATAATGGCAATAAAAATGATACCTTTATCTTTTAAAAATAGTAAAGAGATACCCTAATGAAAAGAGGGAACCATGGAAAAGAAGGAGATAGTTTGTATAATAAAATAAATAATTTCATTAGAGATATCATGGTTTTAATCTTTCTTAGCATGTGTTAGAGGAAGAGGAGGAGAATGAGATGGAAGAATGAAGAGGAGGAAAATTTTAAATACAGAAGAAAATGGAGACAAGATGGACAATTTTCATGAAGAAGAGTTACAGAGGTAAAAAAGGATTTTAAGTAAAAACAATGTTAAAGGTGCTCCAAGACCATAGAAAATGTTCATTGGTTTATGGTTTTGGATTGTTGGGACTGGGAGGACATCACTAAAATACATGTACTTTAACAGCTCTCTCTCTCCTCCCTTCTGCTTTCCCTCCTTCCCTCCTCTGTCTCCATTCCCTCTCATTAAGAGGTGAGGGAATTGAGATCTAAAAAGACAAAATCTCCCCCAAGTTACACAACTGTGTGGCAGAAATAAGGTTAAAAATCTAAACTTATTGATTATAATAAGCTCAATTTCCTTTTCACATTACTGGGTGGGAACAAAAATATATAGCAGTGCCACAAAAAAGGCAACTCAAAGATAAAGCATGGTTGACAAAACACCTGCTACTGAGATTTAGGTAGCTCAGGGCCAGCCCTCTTGATGGATGTCTAAGTTGAGAATACACAGTTAAAGATTTTAGCAATTAGGTCGATTCTCTCTTCTTAACTTGCACATATAAAGGCTGGGTATATGTAATCCATAATAATGTACTAGATTATTGTTGAATTTCTCCCTGGCTTGCTGCCCTGGTCAGCCCTCTGATGTCTGATGCTTTGGTCGGCATTCCTTTGCCTCCTTGGACTGCTTCCCGTTCCCTGTGCCAGTCCTCAATCCTAGGACACCCCATGCCCTAGAAACAGCTAGAGAAGGTCACGCACTGAGTGAACCTCAGCTTCTAGCCCAATAGCCCTTGATAGATTCAGACAGTTGCTCCTAATTGTTGTTCAGAAGTTATTTTCTCCCCTAATTAACTCTCTGGGAAATTCCACATTGTAGTTGTTTCCATACTGTCCTTCTATTCTTTTGTCTAGTTCATCTTCTAATCAGATAACCCCATCTGTTATTTCTCTGAGAAGCTGGAAGCCACTTTTCTCCCCCGCCCCCCCTCTGAAAATACCTATGTGCATACTTTGGGCATATTCTTATATACTTCAATGCAAATTAACTCCTACATCTGTCTCCTGGTCTTATTTCTCCCTCTCTATTTCCAGACCTTCCACTTTCCCATCTCCTCAGATTTTTCTCTATGAATAATTCCTTCTATCTGGTTTGCTTAAAATTTTTCTTTATTGGCTCTCTCTTTCTTCAAACATGGTCAGGCCTCTACTCTCTTGAGGTAAGCATCCTTGAGCTTACTGCTCATATAGCTGACCTTGGCCCTTGCATGGTGCATTTACTCTTACTATTTGAGTTATTGCTGTTCAGACCCTTTGCAGACCTGTATCTCTAGCCTAATCTCTCCTAAACTACAGCTAACTTCTATTCAATTCTCTTCAAGATCATTTCAGCTTAGTTCCATCAGTTTAAGAAAATTTGATTTCACATTTGTTACCATCTTTCATTTTTCTTATTTCTGACTTGTTCTACTTTGATTTCATTTTCCTTGGTTCTCTGACCTTTTATAGTTAAAACTACTTCTATAATCTTCTCCTCTCATATTATTATGGTTCAAATTAACATTTTCATATAACAGATACATATTACATATATAATGTCCACACCCATGGAATTAACCAACTTGCTTCCTACTCAAACTCTTCTCCAGAAGTGATGGGGCAACTGCCTGGCCAGGCCCTCAGTATCTTACATGCCAGTGATCACAAGAGTCTTCACACAAGATTCTCAGCCAGCAGATTCTGAATAAAGATAGGAAATAAGCTCCAAGCAAAGCACTACTTGTTCACATCATCCCTCTCTCCAAAATTCTTCACTATATTCTCTTAATATATTGCACAGGGTAAATAAGCCAGAGTTCCTCAGCCTAAACTCAAGTTTCTCCATTCAGGTCTGTATCTCTAATGCCTTCACATCTTTCATCAACATGAAGCCACCTCTCTAATCAAATTTCTCCACTCAGACATAACAGGGAACACTTTTGTTTATTCCAATCCTCCCACTTTTAATCAAACAACTCTATCCTATCTACATCTCACCCAACCAATTCCCACCTCCCTGCCAAAAAAATGATAAAATTGAACATTCATTACTGCTTAAAACTCTTAGTTACCTAAGATCAGGTGGAAGCTCCCCTAACTTGAAGAACTTTCATTTTAAGCCAGTAGTCCATGTTCTATTTAACTGTGACGTTCTGAAGTATTTCTATTAAAATTCAGAAAATGATGAGGATATTAGCTATTACATATATTATTTTTAATGCTGTGGTGGAATTTAAGAGATATATATTTTGGAAAAGAGGAGCCAAGTATATTTTCATTTGAAGTTGATATGATTGTCACCTACTCAACCTAAGGGAATCGAACAAAAAAGTAGTAGGAGTAATAAGAGAGCTTGCCAAGGTTGCAGATTATAAAATAAACATCATAAAATCAATAGATTTCCTATATACTTGCAATGACCAGTTGGAAAAGATGTAATGAAAAAAATGATACCATTTACAATAACTCAAAAGTATATAATAACACAAATAAATTTAATAAGAAACATGCAGGATTTATATGAATGGATCTGTAAAACTTTAATGAAGACTCTATGTTATCTTCACCATTCAAAACTCAGCTCAATTCTGCCACCTCCAGAAATCTTTCCAAAACCAAGGTCAAAATCCTCTCTCATCTGCTTCCTTTGTACTTACTGTGGATAATACTCAACTGATTCCTCTTCACATAGCCCTTTAAATTTAAACTGTGAGATTCTAGAGAACAAAGACTGCTACTGTATGACGGTTACGATGTAACATTGGTCACTTTAATGTCTTTAGCCTCTGCTTTCTCATCTATAAAATAGATATATATATATCACCAGGCTACTATGTAGATTACATGAATAGTTTATAATTAATATTAATTATTTAATTATTAAACAATACATCAATCATTTAAATTATTATTATATTACTAATTTAAATTTGTGATTTCCTAGTATACAAATTGACACATGATAAACCCTCAATAAATGGTAGCTATTATTTGTAACTCTTGGTATGAGGTTACACATATTTGGCCACTGGGTTAGTAAGCGTCAGAAATGAATGATCCCTTTAATTCTAGGGATGGCAACATAAGAAGAAACAGCAGCTCCAACTCAGGACTGAAGGGAGTCAGAAACTAGAAGTAAAACATATTCGAGGTCTGGGAATCAGGAGAATACATAAATAGGACAAATTTGTAGGTACTTAGAGTGTAGTTGCTGGGAAAGAATGGAGCTAATGGGTACTCCAGGGACCAAAACTGTGTAGTCATGGAAAGTCCTCCGTTTGCATTTAAAAGAACATTGCACTTACCCTGGTAGGAGGATGACTGTATCAAGAGAGGTAATGGGTTGGATTTGCTGACATTCTAAGCATTACTCTTACAGAAAGATTAGACAGCTTTCAGATCAATGGGAAGGTGAGTGTGGTGCCAGCAGTCAAACTATATGCAATAAAAAATTATCCTTATGCCTATAGTAGATGCACAGTAAATGTGCTTTGAATAAATGCCATGGACTTTCACAATAATTGAGATCACTTATAGTGATCTTGATTTAAGGTATTATGAAACAGTTGCTTGTTATCAATGGTAATAGCCAAGTTCCAATTAGAGAATATTTATTCCACATGAGCTACAAAAAGCCAAAAGATAATTCTGAATCAGGCTTATGTTAGTCTTGACTTCAAGAGAAATTTATTTTTTTTAATTATTTACCCAAGTAGCTTCAAAAAGCATTTAAAGCAGCAGAAATCTATTATTTTTAGTCTAATTCTGGTAAATGTTATGAAACCCCATTGCAAGAACATATGAGAACCCTCATATAATTTATGTTATATAATATTTTTTATATCACTAAGTATATTACAATCAGTAAGTTTTCAGACATATTATATTATTATATTATTATTTTAACAAAGCTCTTTTTAATGTTAACACAGTCTATATTGTTGACTTGCTAGACATTGTCAAGTTAGAAGTATTCAAGGGAAACTTTACAATGTTAAGAATTTCACCTGCCCATCTATTTTCTCTTTCTGCCTGTCTATTGCATGGGGCTCAATGTATGTAGTGTGCTCTTGCATTGCATAAAGACTTCTGTTGGACTAGTCTAATATCACTTTAAAAATGAATCAAATATAAATAAAAGACCACCATCTTTATCACAATGTTAAGTTTACCAGAGAATTTATTACATAACTACACTAAAAAATAAACAACTTTTAACATAGGCTTAAATCTTTTTACCGACAATCATAAGCATAGCTCTCATTCAATAAGTCCTGTAAGATTTTGATGGCCCATGAAGAAGTTCTGTGAGGAAGCTCGGGAGGTGTTTTAGGAAAGGAAAATAGAGGATAATCCAAGTGGCTAAAAGCCTTAGGTAGGATTCCCCAGTGTTGTGTCAGTAGTTGTCTGTAAAACATCTATAAACACATAATGCAAAGAAATTAGCTGAAAAATTTTAAAAGTCAGGTAAAAATGTAAATACTAGTTTGAAGCAACACTAAAGTCATATCGCAGTAGTATTGAGAAAGGACAGTGGACTTTTTGAGGAAGACTTGGGTTAAAATCCCAAACCTGCCTCTTACTGGCTCTGCTATGAATGAGCTATTTACCCCTGAAGCCTCATTTTCCTTACCTACACATTGTTTGACAGCAATCTTTACCTTGGGATTTGTTTTCAGGATTAAATAAGATGGTCTTTGTAGAAAATCCTTAGTAGATTTTACTACGTAACACTACAAAAATAATATAAACACTATAAAGTGTATGTATGGTTCAACACCATTAGAAGGCATACACTTATTAGGTGAATTCACTAAGCTATACATTTTATGAAGGTGAAAACCATGTCTGTCTTTTTAGGTTGGGGTCTAGCCCAATGTCTGGCACTCTATAAGTATTTGGTGAAAGAAAAAAAATTAATAAATGAATGAATTGCTACCAATAACTGCAAACAGGAGTTCAAGAAGAGGAGAGTTTCTAGAAGGAAGTTTAGAAGTAAATTGGGTTACAGTCTCCCATGTTGCCTCTGCCTTCCTACCAGGACAATAAAAATTGAAGGAATGCAGAGACGGACACTAACATCTGCAGGGCATAAAGCAAAAGCACAGCCATTCACCTGATGTACGTTTAGAACAAAGAGTAAACAAGATGACATGGATTATAGCAGGCGTACTTCTGCTTAGAGAAACTCTTCAAGTCATCTGCTGTCTTAATTCTTAGTAATCTCAATACTGTCAGAGATAATCACGTAAATCAGTTCCATACTTAACAGGAAGATATGAAAGCAAATGAATAAAATACACACTCAAGGAAGACTAATCACACATCTTGGTAGATTAATGAGATTTCTCTATGGGAGAGGGTTTGTCCCCAAGAATGGGCAGGACAAAAGAAATGTGGCTAGTGGTATTATTTAGCTCATAAATACACCTCTTCTTCCCTCTTGTAAAGCAGAAGATCTTAAAGGTTGCTCAGAGCCTTTGCTGTATGAACTACTTTGCACTGGACTCTGTAGGAAAGTGAAAGGAAATAAAAAAATAAAAAAATAAGAAAGTGAAGCTTCAAGTAATTTAGTATGTAAGAAAGACAAATGTGAATGAGAAATATGTAAATGTCTTACAAAAACTAAAGACAGTGTGGTATAGAGATTAAGAGGACAAACTTCACAATCAGATCATTAGGGCTAGATTCCTCGCTCCACCACTTAACAAAGTGACCATATTAAAGTAACTCAGAGTGTCTATGCCTTGGTTCCTATAGGGTGATGATATCTCAGAGGGTAACATAAGTGTTATGTGCAACACTTTGGTGAAAGCATTCAGTAATGATAGCTATTATGTTCACGTCAGGGAAAGACATATCAGTCTTGGAAATACAATCACTCTTGTCCCTGCTTCAAAATAAATGAACAATAATATTGCCTTTCTTTAATTTTTCAAATACCTGACCATTGAGAGTTGAATAATTGCTAGTGGAGAGAATAGACGAACCAGAAGAAAAAGAGACACGGTGGAGGTGGCCAACAGGGAGACACTACTGAGTTAGGAAGAGCTCTGTTCTTCATTTTCTGATGAAGCCCTGACTGAAAGTAATTGGGTGGCTTGATGTTAATTAACCTTCAGTGTAGACTTGGAGTTGAACACCTACAGTCACAGTCTGAGGGTCACCCTGCTACTCACTAGCTTTGTTACCAGGGGCAAACTTTGTACCTCCAGGCCTCAATACCACTCAGGTAAAATGAGAATGGCAATATTGTCTAATATAGAGAGTTATTGCTGTTTAAATGAAATTAGTATGTGAAATGCTAAATATAATGTCTGGCCATCTAACATTCAATAACGTTTAGATAATAATGACAGTGGTAACAATAAGAAGGTTGCCTTGTGATTTGAATCTGAAAGTCTAATATTACTACAGAACTCCTTACAAGGAGTTAAAACAGAGAATTCAAGCTGAAATGATGTATTTTATTGGCACTACATATTTGAAAAATGGCTACTAATTTGGGCAAAGGTTTCTGGTATAGGTAATAAGCTTTTATTTAATGTCTGATTACCCCAGACTTTTCCATTATTTTCCTCAAATCCCTGATAGCTTTTGGTTAACTATTTTTTCCTCCTGAGCTATTATGAAGAGACATTGTTGAATATTTTACACTTAACTAAGTGCCATCACATTAAATACCTTTTACCTACAAATAACTTTGAATTGCCATCTGAAACTAAATACAAAACCCGTGGGAAATCTGGAATGTCTAGTGATGTTACATAAAGCGACAAGCGCACTTTGGCAACACAAGCCTTAAGCCACAATTAAGGAAAGCTGCCATTCATTGAGCACCTTCTAATATCAGGTACTATACAAGGCTCTCTGCATATTTAACTGAATCCTCATAACAACCCTAAATGGTGAATGCTCTATGCTCATACTTCAAAAGCAGACCTTGAGACATAAGGCAGTTTGCTTAAGATCAAAGAGTTAAGAAACAGCAGAATCAGGTCTAGACTCAAAGTCTGTCTGACTTCAAAGCCTTTCCTTAAGCTTTACTGGCTCTCCCCAGGAAACTGGGCACCCACCCAAGTCTGCCACTAGGACCACAGCAACCTGCCAGTGACAGCAGGGTCCAGGCACTGTTGCGGGCAGCCCTGTGGAATCCAATGCCCACCAGAGCTGAGGAGCGCCCTGCTCCACACAGGATTGGCAGTGGCACCAGTGGGCCTGTTGGCAGGTGGGGCTCACAGAAAATACAGCTTCAGCAAATAGGAAAGACAAACGCAGGGGCCTAGGTGGAGCCTGACAACACAGAGAGCTTTACCATGACCTATCTGATCTAGCAGTTTTCAAATGTTCTTACTGTTCACAGTGGTGGTTTGCTTTGCTGTTAACAGTGGCACTCCTTTTTTTTTCAAATGAACTTTTATGTGCTACCCTTTTATAAATAAAGGCTCAGATGTACTGATGTGGAATCAAGGTACAAAATATCAGGACCTCTAGGTTCTTTGCTGGCTTCTGGTGGATGGCTCTGGAGATAATCTATGGACCCTTAAGGCTCTCAGGAGCAATTTGAAAATTACTGTATTTTTTATTAATAGTGTAAAAGAACTGAACACTGCAGAGCTCTTTCACACAATGACCTTTCTCTAGAAGTGTTTCCCAAAGTGTGCACAAGAATCAAATAAGCTGTTTGTACAAATGCAGATTCCTGCTGCCCAGTCCAGACCTGCTATTTGAAGGAATTCTTAGCCGAAGATCTGGAAGATTCCCAATCTTGCCATACCCCAAATAACCGACAGGCTTTCCTTATAATTGGCTTGAAAGATTCAGAACTCAAAGCACTGCATCACTCAGAAAGTTTTTTTCAATAAAGTCCACAACTTAGTTACAACCTGTATCTGTGGGGGTGACCTCCTTCCTGCACTTAAGCAACCCCAAGATGATCGACAATGATGCCATCCAATAACAACTTTTTTTTTGCTTATGTTACTGACAGGCTTCTACCAGGATCTAATAAAAATGTTAAAAAATGCAAGCATGCAAAGTTGTCATAATGTAGTAGAGTAAGGTAAAAAGATTATGAAAACTCCAACATGCATTTTTTTTCCTCCCTTAATTATAACTGTCATAGAAATAAAAATTAAAGCGTTAAGCTTTGCATTTCCAGACTCTCCTTGAAAGAATTTATTAGACTTTCTGGGAGTGGAATTTAGGAATCTGCGGTTCTATTAGCTCTGCAGGTGACTCTTAGGTGTTGAGAACTAGCAGTGTGACTTCATTGCTCAAAGTGTGGCTGGCAGAGCTGCAGCGTAGGCATCCATCGCCTGGGAACTTGGATGGAAATGCAGAATCTTAGGCCCCACCCCGGACCTGCTGTTGAATCAGAATCTGCACCTTAACTGAAGGTCCCCAGGTGATTCCAATGTGCAGCAAGTTTGGAAACCACTGGTCCTCAATCTTGCTGCTCAAAGTGTGGTCCTGGGTGGGTTACTAGAAATACAGTCTTGGGCTTCCCTAGACCTGCTGAGTCAGAATCTGTGTTTTAACAACATCTCTAGAGATGCACTAAAGTTCAGGAAGTATGGGTTTAGAAGAGACCAGGCGGACCCCTCAATCTGTAATTGGAAAGGGAGATGAGGGGGAACCTGGGAGCACCATCTCAGCAGTACACCTGGCACAGGCCGACTCAGGTACAGGACTGCAGCCAAAGCTGCCTTTCCACTGAGAAGCAGCCACTTAGGCTGCTTTTTGCCTCCCTGGCCTCTCCTGCCATCACGGTCTGCTGACAGAGTGGATGCAGCACAATTCTCTTCGGGCATATGAGCAAGAACGTTCACACTCACTTTTGATCAAAAGCCATTTATTAATTGCCTGTGCATTCCAGGCAGTGGAAGGAAGACACCGTCACTGCCCTCCAGCCTCACCCATTCCCACATGAATAGGTCTGGCCCGTACCCCTCTCCTGCCTCTGCCTGCCCCCCCCTGCCGCCGGAGCGGAATTTGAATGTAAGTAATAAGCCTAAATGTGGCCACCTTGGTGAGGCTGTCCTCAATTCGCTGGAGCTTGGTTGAGCCATATCTTGCAGTGCCCTCAAAGGCGTCACCAGTAATGTACATTTCTCTTCACCTGGAGTTGGGACTGGCTCAGCAGCTGCTTCCTGGATGGGACCTACAGCTCCAGCCAGCCTTCACACTGCTCTCCTTGTTTTGGCAAGTGTTCTTTCCATTTAGGATTCAGTCATGCAGGGAAGCATGTGTCTCCCACCCACTACATCTTTCCTTTCATGATGTCCGGGTGGCACCAACAGCATTTCTGCAGCTGTCTTGTGGAACCCCACCACTGGCAGCAGGAGCTTTTCCAGAGAGCTTTCTACTACCACAGTGTTGGAACCACCAGGTCAAGCCATGCTTTGCATTACAGGTGTAATTTACCTGCTTTCAGGAGGCAATGAAAGTTGATGTTTCTGTATTTGATGGTGTTCCTGATTCAAGAGAGAATCTGTAGCTCCCTATATGTGACTCTTACACTTCTGCACCCTTTCCCACATTCACTCCCACACCTCCCCTTAGCACCGTATCACAGCTGTGGGAAATTCCCCCAGTGTGGACAGACATGTGGATTTGCTCTATTCATTTTCCAAGAGGGTTCCAAAAAACTTGGGTGAACCATCTCTAGACTAAGGGAAGGGAACTGCCTAATTATACTCTGAAAAGAGTCTAAATTGATTTGTTTTTGAAACAGACTAAAACCATTTTTTGTAGATTACCATGACTTTGACTTCATAAAAGTCACCAAACACCTATGGATGCCACACCTACGAACACAAAGTCCCTGTATAAAGGCTGGAGACTGTACAAAGTGATCTTCTCAAGTTCTTCTTGGCACTAAGACTATGAATCTATCAATTTCTCTCCTGTTGTCTGATCTCACCCACTTTCCAGAAAGGCCTTCATGAAGCCTCCCGATTCTCCAAGGAGTATGGGGACTATGCCCTCCGCAGTTTAGAGTAACATAGCTCTCACTCAGTTTGGAAGACTACATACAGGGGTCCCATGGAGGAAATGTGTACTTTCTCAAGAGATTTCTGTATCTTACTGCATGTGTATTCTGCTTCCTTTCTTCCTATCTCTTACCAACTGGTTCTTCTCGATCTATCTCCTGAAATATGACTTTATTCCCCTTTTTTCTTTTATTCATTTATGCATTCATTCTTTCAACAAGTGTTCACAGAATGCCTTCCTATGCCAGTCACTGTGCTAGGTACTGTGGATTCAAAGGTGAGTGAGTTTTATGGAGCAAACAGTGTAGAAGGATAGCTAAATATTCATGAAAAAGCTCACATAGTGCATACTTACAGACTGGAGTAAGAGCCCACAAAGAAAGGACACTATTCCAGGTGACCCTGTAACAAGGGAACCTGACTGAGCCAGTGTGTGTGATGTCAGTTTCAGAAGAAAGTAGAGCTCTAAGAGACTCACTGGTACAACTGGACAAGCCAGACAAAACTCCCTATCAGAATATTGTCTGAAGGCCCTTGTATTCTTTCACACAGTGTGGAACACTCTTCAGATAGAATAGTTAATTAGTGCTCAGGGAAGACAGATGAACTCATGTGCCAGAAAACAGCCAGCATCTTCTTCCCAGTCTCTTTGCAGGCATATTAATTAATTGTATTGTCACTGTATTACATATTATCTGACAGCTGTCGAGTTTCAGTGAACTATAGGAACAAAGTAATATGACAGCTTAGAAACACTACAGAAGAAAGTCCCAAGATAGAATGATCTCATACAAATACAATTCCTGCACCCTCCTCACTTCAGTGGCCTGGGAAGATCTCAAACTTATTTAAGCAATGGTAGCTAAGGTTTAGAGCAGAATACATAGAGAGACTTTTCCAAACTAAATTCCCTCTTCGAGCCTTAGTAAGGATGCTAAAGGCAAGGAAACTTCTTAGAGGAAAATGATGTAAATAACAAGGGTAGAATTGATGACAAAGTCCAGAACTGCAACCAGAGCAGTGCTGCCTCTTCCCTCCCACTGACATATTTGGCCAGGTGGGTATGTGCATTCATCATGTGTCTTTAAGTTGTGAATACTGAAACCCAATTCAAATTTGCTATTTCAAAATGGTAATTTGCTGGCTTATGTATTATAAAAGTTCAGGAGTGGGTCTAATTTCAATCAAAGTCTGAATTGATGTAAGCTAGACCTAGTTTATAATTTTTTTCTCCCCTTCTTTATGACTACCTTCCTCTGTGTTGGCCTCACAGGCAGGCCTTGTCCACAGAATGGCACCAGCAGATACAGCCTTAGATCTTCTAAGGTTAAAGAGAGTTTCTCCCCTCAATAATTCCAGAAAATCCTAAGGAAAGGTCCTCATTGACTCAGTTGGTCATGCTCCCATCAATCCAATCAAGGTGGTGTAACTCCAGGGGAAAATATGTTCCCTCCTGGGGGCAAATAACCTTTGAAGCCAAAATCAGTCAGAGGGGGAATAAAGTGGGAGAAACCCATTTATTGCTTACAAGCAGTCATCTACTTCTTCTTGCCTGTGGCTCCTCTCACAACCTGGCTGCAAAAGGACCCCCAAAATACCTCTTCAGTCCAGGTGCACGTTTTCTCTCTATTCACTTTGTAATCACCTATTGATATGGAGATGGCTACTTCTCTCCACCCCTTGGAAACACCTACTGATATGGAGATAGCACTAAGGCCAGGTGAGAGATTCTGGAAATGTTGCAATTTTACCCACAGGTGGACAAGATGTTAACCAGTTTTGCTTAGGTTATATGGTCTTTGCTGGAGCTTCTGATTATCCATCATACTCCACTGCTGAGAGTGATGGAAGAGATTCTCAAAGGGAAAACCAGAGAGCTACTAACAGAATAGGGAATGGCACTGGATAAACCAAATCCGTGCTTACAATAGAGTGGAGGGTTTTCTAGGTAAGAATAAGAGGTTTTCCAAGTGGATGAAAAAATAATCAGCCCTTATCTGGAAAAAAGATCTCTGGAAAAATTTGTGACTTAGGATAAAATAGTCAACATTATATAAGAAAAGGTCCTGGAAGAAATATTAGAGAAGATAAATAACAATATTCTAAAATGGAGGACAAATGTATGACCTCATTATATTTTTCCAGTTCTTATTTCACAATGACTCACACTCAGTACACACTCAATAAACATTTTTATTTGATTTCTGTGATTTGATACTCAGAGTGAAAATTAATCTCCATGTAATTAAGGCAACTAATTAAGGCAACAGAGTTATTTCTAAGATGCCTAATCAATAAAACCTGCAGGTGTCCTTTCAATTAGAATAGGAAATTAATGAATACACATTTTTCCCTCAATTTACTGTGCCAAGATAAAATTCCTCCCAGATTTTAAATTATATCACTTTGTTTTTATAGAAAAAGGTACAGCCACATTAACATCTTACCAGCACTTATCCCATGTTTCTAAATAGGCTCATATGTAAAACCATCCCCAAAACATGAATACAGTCAAGACTGGATGACATGAACAAATTGCCTACAGTCAAGTTTTCTTCCCCTAAAATTGAGTACCTAAACATACATACAAAGTCAACTGGCTCAACCACACTGAATCTTATCATGTTTCCTAGCATCTATAGGTATAAATAAAATTTACTGAGTTAAGAGGTGAAATGATAATGGCTGAAAAGTCCAAACTGCCTATTGTAACACCCAGGACTACTCAGTTCTTTAAACATAGATTCCTGAGCTGCATCAGAGTTGAAGAGTGAAAAGAACAAGGTCTTTGGGGCCAGTGAGTTTTGGATTAAATCTCATCATATCTAATATCACTTTGGGGAAACCAGGCAATGTCTCAGCTTCAGATCCCTCATCTATAAAAGGAGGATAACAGTATCTAGCTTGTAGAGTTGTTAGAAGAATTTGATGAAATAGTACATACAAAGTGGCTGAAACAGAATGCCACCTCAAAAAATGGTTGTCATTTTATACTTTTCAAACTCTTTATAATATTTAGTATTGATAAACATTTGCAACATCTCCAAAATCACCTTGAATCAAGATGTTATATCTATAATCCACTAAGTCAAAATAGTTTTGAGCATTTATCTATATATATTAAAAAAGGACTTGATTACATGAAAGTCTTAGTTGTCAAGTAGAATTCAGTTAGCTATTGATGACTTCTAACCATTTTTTTAAAAGAACACATTATATATGTATGTATATATGCATACACATAAACATACACATATCTGTATGTATATATTAAGTATTTATCTTGCTAGCATTTAATGCAAGTTCATTTTACTTACTCTTACCTGTTTGTAATAAGGGGAAACAAATAAGTCAAAATGCACACAAAAATGACTCAGATTTGCTCTTGGAAAGGGGAGAATGACTCATCATTGGCCCCAACCCATCATTTACATTTAAAACTCAGTTTAGGCAAGTGAAGGAAGCAGAGAATTTGGTCTTGAGCACCACCCAAGAATTTAATATGGAATTTATAGATTCATTAAGGAAAATACGTGATTTCAAAGCTTATGGTTGTTTTCTGTGGTCCGAAAAGGAAGGTATTCTGTTAAGAACACATCAATAGATATTTTGGTTATTATTGGTAAGACACATTACTTAGCTTAGAGTGGAGACTCTGAGATAAAGCAATGAATAACAGGAAGTTATCACTTTTTGATGTCCTGAATTTGGGACTTGGGGAGCTTCCCTGGGCTGAGAAAAGAGAGAGGATGATGGGAAAAAGGGCTAAGTACAGAGAAAGTGGGATTTTGGCAACATGGCCATAGCCATGCAAAAGGAGAGAGATGGCCAGTTAAAGCTACATACAGGGGACACTGCGATGCCCCATCAGATCCTCTTTTAGGAAGCAAGACATTTTCCCAGCCACTAGGAGTGCTGCTGACAGAAAGCACTCAGTTCCCAGCCCTCTTTGAAAACTGCTTGAACTAAAGAGCTTCACCTCACTCAATGGCATCCTTCTGAAGCAGCTCACCTCCAGTGACACAGCAGTATAAAGACCTGTCCTTTTTGCCCCAACCTGAGATAACTTTAGAGAGCCATCTCAAAGTTCTCCATGGAGTCATCTGAAGCCTTCACCGAGATGCATCATAACCCAGCTTCTCCCTCTGCCTAATTCCACTTCTTTACCTTCCCTTCCCCGGGTTTTGATCCCAAGGGCATGTCCATCCTGCACACTATTCTTTTCTTTGTTTCTGCTTAGAGGAACTCCATCTAAACATCTCCCTGTGGTAGGGTTAGATGAATGGTTTAAACAATGGTGATACTAATATTTGATTATGATTATTTCCTTACTGCAACTTCAATCCATTATTTCCAATTATTCAGTAAAAGCATTATACAGAGGAGGAATGTCTCATCCCTTGCAGAATAAAGACCAAGGCTGTCTCTTCCTACTTGGGCTAAAACCATTGATACGCCAGTGACATCCCGAAACCTGGGCTGGGAAGACGAGTCCAGAGAGGTGGCAGACTACTGACCACTGGTAGAATATGAATGCCATTCACATTACCCTCCTCAGGGAAATCACTAGATTTCCCACAGTTATGGAGGATGGAAGATTGATTTACTCTATGTAGATACTGAAGAAATGGTGGCCCCTGTAGAGTAGGGATGCTATCCTTTGTAAATGAAGGTGCCATTATTGATCCTTACAGGTGGGCTTACATCAAGTTGATTTTCCAGCTATTCCTACAGGTTTGTATTGTCATTCCCACCTCGAGGAGGAACAAAACCTGCAGGCATTGTATGAGAGTCTTCCAGAATTGGATTCCATTAACATACACTGCTAACCAAGTTGAGTAATACCATTTTGCTTATTTCTAAACTACTGAAAAAATATTTCCTAAAATATCGATTTGGTGTGATAAAGCCTGCCTGTAGTGTTTTCCCCTCAGCTTTTCCTTCACCTCAAGAATAGTGTTTCTAGACTCCAGACATGTGGAAAATCAGCTCCTGAGAAGCCTGAGGCCTAAATATTTTTTCTTCAGCCTCCTCTCCTTTTGACAGACATTGTAGATTGGTTTACCTTGAATTGTGCCTACCATTAGTCACAACTCAGACCTTAAAAAATTGGAAAAATGCTATTGATAACAGGAATTTCAATGAATGCTTGTGGTGACAAATTCTAAGCTCTATTTACAAAGGTAATTTATAATCTAATTGTTCATTTTTGTTTCTTCAGAGCTGGCTAAAATTAAACTCTGGTTGGTATAGGCAATTTCTGCCTTTGTAGCTCTGATAAATCCTGGGCTCTTACTGAGCAAATATATCTGCATGGGGTCACAGTCAAAGATGAGTTTAGGAATACTAGAGAGTAACAAAAATATTTTCTATAAATTTCTTATAATGGCTAGTTTAGGGGTTTTGCATAGTGTACTACACAAGAATGTTCCCAGAAATCACTTTTAAGTTACTAAAAGTTTCTCCCATTCCCTATTATCTTTTGTCTCTTTTCTGTCTATCCTTCCATGACTGTCTCTGAGCTAATGGATTCAAGGTGTGACGTCTCCACCTGGGTGGGGGGTGGTATGCCATGCAACCGCCACATCCAGTTAGGGAACTTACTCCATCTTTGGTCTCCTCTTTCTTCTCCAAACTCAGGACCAGTATTTGTTTACCCCCTTGCTTCCCTGCCCTCCTTCAATACCCTGCCTGTCCATACGCTCAGCCTGCACCCAGGTCATAAGTGCGGGGAGTGGGCAGTGCTGAGAAAAGGCCTCACTATGACCAATCTAACCTCGGTGTGCAATACCTAAAGGGAGACCTACTCCACTGCCACGATGTGTGCTTCCTTTGCTCTAACCCAAGTCTTTTACCAGATGGTGTCTCCTTCCTTGAATTGAGTTCCATTACCAACCTAGTTAACCTAGCTAGCTACCAATCACTTAACTGAGCTACATAACGTAGGCTCAGGAAAAGAAAAAAAAATCTATCTTATCTCATGAAGAGAACATGTTTTAACAGATTCTTAGACCATGGATTTATGAAGCTGGCCACACAATTTATAATATAGTTTCAATTTTTAAAAATGCAACCACACTGAAACAATTGATTTACACACAAACTTTTGAAATTTAAGCCGGTGAAGTGCCTGTGGCTCTAACAGTCCTTGTCGTTGCTCTGGAAAACTACACCGTTGACTGTGCTGTGTTGATGAAGGGGGTAAGATGTTTAGGCACGGCAGCTGCAGTCCTACCAATGAAATGGAGGGAGGGATGGAGCAAATAATAAGAGAAACTTCACAAAAGCAGTAAATGTGTTTGGTTGGATGATATAGATGGCACAGTGCTAGAGACCCACTGTGTAAATCAAATCAGAAATCGAACTGGTTCTTTTGGTGCAAATAAATCATGGGTTGATGGGTTAATATTCACTGCTCTAAGATTCTTATTTTTGAAATACTACTAAACGCCAAAAAAAAAATGCTATCCTAGTTCACTTTTTTTTTACTTTGGTATTGTTA
The DNA here is from genome assembly GCA_032199065.1 of Smutsia gigantea. Classification (NCBI taxonomy): domain Eukaryota; kingdom Metazoa; phylum Chordata; class Mammalia; order Pholidota; family Manidae; genus Smutsia; species Smutsia gigantea. Next base: position 86,837 of record JAVSCE010021210.1, on the reverse strand, counting down.
ATCTACAATTACATGTGCAACATTATGGTTACTAGACTCCCCATATCATCAAGTCCCCCTCATATACCCCATTACAGTCACTGTCCATCAGCGTAGTGAGATGCTATAGAATCACTACTTGTCTTTTCTGAGTTGTATAACCCACCCTGTGTCCCCCCCCACTACAATATGTCTGTTAATTATAATGCCCCTTTTCCCCCCTTGTACCTCCCTTCCCACCCATCTTCCCCAATCCCTTTCCCTTTCGTAACTATTAGTCCATTCTTGGGTTCTGTGAGTCTGCTGCTGTTTGGTTCCTTCAGTTTTTTTTCTTTGTTCTTATACTCCACATATGAGTGAAATCATTTGATACTTGTCTTTTTCGGCTTGGCTTATTTCACTGAGCATAATACCCTCTAGCTCCATCCATGTTGTTGCAAATGTCTGGATTTGTTTTTTCTTATGGCTGAAAAATATTCCGTTGTGTATACATACCACATCTTCTTTATCCATTCATCTACTGATGGACACTTAGGTTGCTTCCATTTTTTGGCTATTGTAAATAGTGCTGCAATAAACATAGGGGTGCATATGTCTGTTTCAAACTGGGCTGCTGCATTCTTAGGGTAAATTCCTAGGAGTGGAATTCCTGGGTCAAATGGTATTTCTATTTTGAGTTTTTTGAGGAATCTCCATACTGCTTTCCACAATGGTTGAACTAATTTGCATTCCCACCAGCAGTGTAGGAGGGTTCCCTTTTCTCCACATCCTCGCCAACATTTGTTGTTGTTTGTGTTTTGGATGTTGGCCATCCTTACTGGTGTGAGGTGATATCTCATTGTGGTTTTAATTTGCATTTCTCTGATGATTAGCGATGTGCAGTATCTTTTCATGTGCCTGTTGGCCATCTGAATTTCTTCTTTGGAGAAGTGTCTATTCATACGGAAGAAGTGCCCATTTCTTAATTGGATTATTTGCTTTTTGTTTGTTGAGGTGCATGAGTTCTTTATATATTTTGGATGTCAAGCCCTTATTGGATATGTCATTTATGAATATATCCTCCCATACTGTAGGATGTCTTTTTGTTCTACTGATGGTGTCCTTCACTGCACAGAAGCTTTTCAGCTTGATATAGTCCCCCTTGTTCATTCTTGCTTTTGTTTCCCTTGCCCGGGGAGATATGTTCAGGAAGAAGTTGCTCATGTTTATGTCCAAGAGATTTTTGCCTATGTTTTTTTCTAAGAGTTTTATGGTTTCATGACTTACATTCAGGTCTTTGATCCATTTTGAGTTTACTTTTGTGTATGGGGTTAAACAGTAATCCAGTTTCATTCTCTTACATGTACCTGTCCAGTTTTGTGAACACCAGCTCTTGAAGAGGCTGTCATTTCCCCATTGTATATCCATGGCTCCTTTATCGTATATTAATTGACTATATATGTTTGGGTTAATGTCTGGACTCTCTATTCTGTTCCACTTGTCTGTGGGTCTGTTCTTGTGCCAGTACCAAATTGTCCTGATTACTGTGGCTTTGTAGTAGAGCTTGAAGTCTGGGAGGGGAATTCTCCCTGTTTTATTCTTCCTTCTCAGGATTGCTTTGGCTATTCGGGGTCTTTTGTGGTTCCATATGAATTTTAGAATTCTTTGTTCCAGTTCATTGAAGAATGCTGTTGGTATTTTGATAGGAATTGCACTGAATCTGTAGATTGCTTTAGGTAGTATAGCCATTTTGACAATATATTTATTCTTCCTAGCCAAGAGCATGGGATGAATTTCCATTTGTTAGTGTCCTCTTTAATTTCTCTTAGGAATGTCTTATAGTTTTCAGGGTATAGGTCTTTCACTTTCTTCATTAGGTTTATTCCTTGGTATTTTATTCTTTTTGATGCAGTTGTGAATGGAATTGTTTTCCTGATTTCTCTTTCTGTTAGCTCATCATTAGTGTATAGGAAAGCAACAGATTTCTATGTATTGATTTTGTATCCTGCAACTTTGCTGAATTTAGCTATTAGTTCTAGTAGTTTTGGAGTGGAGTCTTTAGGGTTTTTATGTACAATATCATGTCATCTGCAAATAGTGACAGTTTGACTTCTTTACCAGTCTGGATGCCTTGTATGTCTTTGTTTTGTCTGATTGCCATGGCTAGGACCTCCAGTAGTATGTTGAATAACAGTGGGGAGAGTGGGCATCCCTGTTTTGTTCCTGATCTTAGATGAAGAGCTTTCAGCTTTTCACTGTTAAGTATGATGTCGGCTGTGGATTTGTCATATATGGCCTTTATTATGTGTGGTACTTGCCTTCTATACCCATTTTATTTAGAGTTTTTATCATGAATGGATGTTGAATTTTGTCAAATGCTTTTTCAGCATCTATGGAGATGATCATGTGGTTTTTTTTCTTCTTTTTGTTGATGTGGTGGATGGTGTTGATGGTTTTGCCAATGTTGTACCATTCTTGCATCCCTGAGATGAATCCCACTTGATCATGGTGTATGATCCTCTTGATGTATTTTTGAATTCGGTTTGCTAATATTTTGTTGAGTATTTTTGCATCTATGTTCATCAGGAATATTGGTCTGTAATTTTCTTTTTTGGTGAGGTCTTTGCCTGTTTGTGGTATTAGAGTGATGCTGGCTTCATAGAATGAGTTTGGAAGTATTCCCTCCTCTTCTATTCTTTGGAAAACTTTAAGGAGAATGGGTATTATTTCTTCTCTACATTTCTGATATAATTCAGTGGTGAATCCATCTGGCCCCGGGGTATTTTTCTTTTGTAGTTTTCTGATTACCGATTCAATTTCGTTGCTGTAATTGGTCTGTTTAGGTTTTCTGTTTCTTCCTTAGTCATTCTTAGAAGGTTGTATTTTTCTAAGAAGTTGTCCATTTCTTCTAGGTTTTCCAGCATGTTGGCATATAGATTTTCACAGTATTCTCTAGTAATTCTTTGTATTTCTGTGGTGTCCATCATGATTTTTCCTTTCTCATTTCTGATTCTGTTTATGTGTGTAGATTCTCTTTTTCTCTTAGTAAGTCTGGCTAGGGGTTTATCTATTTTGTTTATTTTTTCAAAGAGCCAGCTCTTGGTTTCATTGATTTTTTCCTATTGTTTTGTTCTTCTCAATTTTATTTATTTCTTCTCTGATCTTTATTATGTCCCTCCTCCTGGTGACGTTGGTTGTCATTTGTTCTTGTTTTTCCAATTTCAGTAATTGTGACTTTAGACTATTCATTTGGGATTGTTCTTCCTTCTTTAAATAGGCCTGGATTGCAATATACTTTCCTCTTAGAATTGCCTTTGCTGCATCCCACAGAAGTTGGGGCTTTGTGCTGTTGTTGTCATTTGTCTCCATATATTGTTTGATCTCTGTTTTAATTTGGTCGTTGATCCATTGATTATTTAGGAGCATGTTGTTAAGCCTCCATGTATTTGTGAGCCTTTTTGTTTTCTTTGTACAATTTATTTCTAGTTTTATACCTTTGTGATCTGATAAGTTGGTTGGTAGAATTTCAATATTTTTGAATTTACTGAGGTTCTTTTCGTGGCTTAGTATGTGCTCTATTCTGGAAAATGTTCCATGTGCACTTGAGAAGAATGTGTATCCTGCTGCTTTTGTGTGTAGAGTTCTGTAGATGTCTGTTTTGGTCCATCTGTTCTAGTGTGTTGTTCAGTGCCTCTGTGTCATTACTTATTTTCTGTCTGGTTGATCTGTCCTTTGGAGTGAGTGGTGTGTTGAAGTCTACTAAAATGAATGCATTGCTTTTTATTTCCTCCTTTAATTCTGTTTCACATATTTCGGCACTCCTGTGTTGGGTGCATATATATTTATAACGGTTATATCCTCTTGTTGGACTGACCCCTTTATCATTATGTAATGTCCTTCTTTATCTCTTGCTACTTTCTTTGTTTTGAAGTCTGTTTTGTCTGATACAATTACTGCATCTCCTGCTTTTTTCTCCCTGTTGTTTGCATGAAATATCTTTTTCCATCCCTTCACTTTTAGTCTCTGTATGTCTTTGGGTTTGAGGTGAGGCTCTTGTAAGCAGCATATAGATGGGTCCTGCTTTTTTATCCATTCTATTACTCTGTGTCTTTTGATTGGTGCATTCAGTCCATTTACATTTAGGGTGATTATCGACAGATATGTACTTATTGCCATTGCTGGCTTTTATATTTGTGGTTATGAAAGGTTCAGGGGTAGCTTCTTTACTATCTAACAGTCTAACTTAACTCTCTTATTAAGCTATTATATAGACACTCTGATGATTCTTTATTTCTCTCCCTTCTTATTCTTCCTCCTCTATTCTTTATATATTAGGTGTTTTATTCTGTACTCTTTTGCATTCCTTGACTGTTTTTGTGGAAATTTGATTTTATTTTTTGCCTTTAGTTAGTATTTCGATTGTCTGCTTTCTTAGCTATGAATTTATTTTCTCTGGTGACATCTTTTTATCCTCAGGAGTGCTTCCATCTAGAGCATTCCCTTTAAGATATCCTGTAGAGGTGGTTTTGTGGGAGGCAAATTCCCTCAACTTTCGTTTGTCTGGGAATTGTTTAATCCCTCCCTCAAATTTAAATGATAATCGTGCTGGATACAGTACTCTTGGTTCAAGGCCCTTCTGTTTCATTGCATTAAATATATCATGCCATTTTTTTCTGGCCTGTAAGGTTTCTGTTGAGAAGTCTGATGTTAGCCTGATGGGTTTTCCTTTGTACGTGATCTTTTTTCTCTCTCTGGCTGCCTTTAACACTCTGTCCCTGTCTTTGATCTTTGCCATTTTAATTATTATGTGTCTTGGTGTTGTCCTCCTTGGGTCCCTTGTGTTGGGAGATCTGTGGGCTTCCATGGTCTGAGAAACTATTTCCTTTCCCAGGTTGGGGAAATTTTCCTCAATTATGTCTTCAAAGACATTTTCTGTCCCTTTTTTTCTCTCTTCTTCTTCTGGTACTCCTATAATGTGAATATTGTTCCATTTGGATTTGTCACACAGTTCTCTTAATATTCTTTCATTCCTAAAGATCCTTTTATCTCTCTCTGCCTCAGCTGCTCTGTATTCCTGTTCTCTGATTTCTATTCCATTAACAGTCTCTTGCACCTTGTCCAGTCTGTTCTTCAGCCCATTGATCGATTGTTTAATTTCTGTAATATCTCTCCTCACTTCCTCCCTTAGCTCTTGCATATTTCTCTGTAGATCCATCAGCATGGTTATGACTTTTATTCTGAATTCTTTTTCGGGAAGATTGTTTAAGTCTATCCCACCCAGCCCTCTCTCTGGGGTTGTCTTGATGAGTCTTGACTGGACCATATTCTTCTGTCTTTTCATGGTGATAGAAGTGGTCACAGGCAGGTGACACATGTGTCAGCTAGGAGAACAAAGTCCCTTCCTTCTTGTTGTTCTCCTTGCCCTTCTCCGCAGCCTGTGCCAGTTACCCACACACTGGGAGGCAGCCTCTGGGATAATCTCCTAAACTGCCATGAATGGGGCCACCTGCAGGCTAGTGTTTGCAGCCACGGCCGGTTGCGTTCTGCACCCCTTGGTACCTTCCAGCCCTTGCTCTGGCTTCTGCGGCCCTTCCCGATTAGCTGCAGCCCGCCGAGAGGGGATTCTGTGCGGCCCTTCCTGGTTAGCTGAGCGACTGCTGGGAGGGGGTTCTGTGTGGTATCTGTGGGTGGGCCGCTCTCCTGCTGTTCCACAGCTGTGGGGGATCTGCTGCAGCACCAGCGAGGGGAAGGAATGACAGGCTGCTTATCCCTGTGAGGGGTTTTGGGGCTGCTTTACCCGGCAGCTAGTTAGGGGGCCCAAAGTTCCTCAAGATTCCCAGCCTGCTGGGTTGAGTGCACTGGGACGATTTTGTTCAGCTGCTGGGCCCTTGTCTCTTTAAGACTTTTAAGAAATTGCCCCCTTTTCTTTTGTCCCAGGGGAGCCGGCTGTGGGGACCTGTTCACAGTTTCCATCCTGGATCCTGCCCTTCCGTTTCTCTAATCTCCAGTACACCATGCGATGTGTGTCTGTGCTCCCGGTGCAGATCACCAGGGCTGGTTATTTAGCAGTCCTGTGCTTCCACTCCCTCCCCACTCTGATTCTTTTCCTCCTGCCAGTGTGCTGGTGTGGGGGAGCGCTCGGGTTCCGCCGGATTGCAGCTTTGTATCTTACCTGCTTCAGGAGGTGCTGAGTTCTCGCAGATGTACCTGTAGCCTGGCTGTTGTCCTGTCTGGTATCTTTTTTAGGAATAGTTGTATTTGTTGTATTTTCACAAGCGTATATGGTTTTGGGAGGCGATTTCTGCTGCCCTGCTCATGCTGTCATCTTCACAGAACCACCCATTCTCTAGTTCAGTTTTTATATTTTTATTTATTCTTTATCTAGATGACGGATGGATGGATGACAGATCGATAGATAGATAGATGATAGATAGATAGATAGATAGATAGATAGATAGATAGATAGATAGATAGGTAGATAATGGATATATATATAGAGAGAGAGAGAGAGAGAGAGAGATGACAAATATCTTCATGCCAGTATACACAGATTACATGTGGGCTCCTAAGGCAGCTTGTGGTTTTGTTCTACCCCTGCCCAGAGGCTGCTCTCAGCACTTCGATACAACCTCAACTCCCAAGTCCCTCCTCCCAAACACCTACAAATTCCATTCTGTGGACACAAAGTCAAAAGTAGATTTCAATGAGGCTTTTGTAAGAAGTAGAGAGAAGGTTCCCTTTTCTGTTTCTTTCCCACCCTGGCTGCTTTATCTCAGTCTCTTTTAACTCTCTTCTCCAGCTTTACAACCTTGCCAGCCCCACATTGTTCCAATTTACTTCACTTCTGGAGGCCCCCTCACACCACTGCCTTCATCCACAACACTGCATTTCCACCCAAATTGAGAAATGTATACTTTTTGGCTTCTTCAGTTTGCATTCTCACATATTACCTTGTTTAGTAAAATAAAGGAGAATCCTTTGGTGGGGTCTATTTGCATAGAATGAATATGGGCTATAAATAACATTTCCTCATAAAGTGTGAATGAAACCCATATAGAAAGACTAACACTAGGAAGTAAGGTCACCCCCACAGCAATTCAATGGCCAGACAGGGTATTTTTAGACAGACACAATTTAAGGTAGGAAGCCCCTGCTGCTGGGGCACCAAAGGTGCTAGAAGAGGCTTTGCTGCACTGGCTTCCAAATGCACCAGGGACAGATAATCACTTTTAAAAGGACAGAATCCTTTTAAAGTCTTAGGGAATGTGGACAGCCTCATTTTCCAAGTTCTAAGATAAATATTAATACTGTAAAGCATACACAGATAAGGGTTACTAAGCCCTATTGTGATTTGTGAAAACAAAATAACTTCAGCAAGGGATAACCTTTTATTTTGACCTCATTACATTAAGGATGTAAAAATGTCATTATTAACCTGCACAAATATCATGGCTGAATGATAATCATCACAGTCTTCATCTAAGTTTAAAAAATCATCTTGTTATTCTATAAGTTCTTCCAGTTATCCAGACTGGTTTTCCATACATCTGTCTATTCATGTTTTCCCTTTTCCCACAATAATTCCACCTTAAAATTAGGAAAATAGAGATTATGTGACTATCCGGATTTAGCTTTGCTGCTAATTTTGGCTTACAACAAAAAGAGGCTCTGTATTTGGAGAGCCTGTGAGTATGAGTCCCAAGACAAACAGGCAGGCAGGTCAGTAGATAGATTTCCCACTAATGAAAAAGCAGCTTTTATTTATAGGATCATTTCCCCCTTGTCGGTTTCAGAAAAGATTTTGGCAGAGGAAAAGATGGACAAGGCAGCATGTAAGGCCTGATGGGGGTTCCAGTGTCTGTGGGCAAGGTTGGAAGTGACTTTTTCCTTACCATGATGGAGCTACACAGCTCAATAGCCCAGACTGGAAGAAGGAAAATAGCTAGAAAAAAAAGTGAGGAAAAATACAATGAACAGGAGCAGAAAAGTGAATTCTGGTTCTCCTTCCTTTTAACACAGCCAGAGCTAACCAAGTATTCCTCTCCTGTTAAGAAAAGCTCCCCCAGGGAAGTGTTTTGCCTCCACCTGTGAAACTGATTGATGTAATTGGAGCCTGGAAGGAATGCCTTCAGGCCCTCACCTTGCTTTACAGAGCCTGGGGAAAGGTATCTGGAAAGGGAATTTTCAAAGAAAACATTTTTCTTGATTTTCTTTTCCAAGTTCAGGGGAGTCAGAACAAGTAAGGATGGAAACATAAGTAAACATACTATCTACATTCCATTCACAGAGAGTATGTGTGATGGGGGAGGAACCCAGATTCTTCAGAAGGATCTATGATAATCTCTACAATGTTGATCCAAATCTATGTAGTGCTTCAAGTCAGAGCATCATCAGAGCTGACTTCACCAGATTCAGGGGGTGACTGTTCTCCCAGCCTCCTCCTCCCCCCAAAGCCTCCAACAGTGGGACTAGATATTCATTCAGGAGCCTGGCCAAATATTGTGTAAATCATAAAAATGAACACAAAACATTAAAATGTCAACTTATAAATGCTTTTCTGTGAAGATGGACAGGTATGCTAATATCGTGCATCTAGATAGTTCTCTGGCGATTTTCCATGGGACAAAGGAAACAAAAACAGTACTGAAGTATAGAGGCTCACAATTTCCCCTCATCCTCTCCACCACTCTCTCCTCACTCCTGCTATTTGTACACATACACTCCCCAAATAATATTATGTGTTATTTCTGATCAGCCTCATCTCCCTCTCTGCACTCTAAATGGCAAAAAACAGTATCTACAAGTAATTCAGGAAAAAGATGAACCATACTCCAAGGAGCGCTGCATGGCAGGGAGATGTGATGTGCCAGGGGCATCTTTTGAACGGACATAGTGACAAGGGAGGGGGTTTATAGAATAAGATGACTGGGATAGGATGCTATCAAAGATAGAGTTCTGAGCTAGGAGAGAAGAAGGCTTCTATGAGATAGGAATGCTAGAAAAAGGGAGAAGACGAGAGGTTAAGAAGAGTTGTTATAATTTGGTGAAAACTATAAACACACTGATCCAAAAAGCTCAGGAAACCCTAAGAATAAGACACATGAAGAAAAGCATAAGAAGACTGAAAGAACCAAACTAACGCCATGACAGGCTTCAGGAAGCCTCAGAAACTAGAAGGCCTAAGTTTCAGTCTCCCCGAAACTATCAGGTAGTTACATATTGCCCAAAGCATGTAACCACCCTCCTGCCATCCAATCAAGAGAAGCTGAAAGCCTCCCTTCATTCTTGAGGATGGGGTCTGCGAGCAGGAGATATAGATAAGACCCTGTAAAAGTTAACCTGTTAGTCATCAGACAAGACCCTAAGTTCGCTCTGTAATTGGTTAATTTCAAAGATACCTTAAATATTGTGGTTGGATCCCGCCAAAAGTAACGGATGCTCCAAATGATATATATGGCTGGAATTGTCATCAATAATGTTGTGTAACTATGATTGGATTGCTGTGTCTATGTCCCAGTTTCCTGTAACCCCCCCCCCCCTTCCCAACGCCCATAAAATCCTGCCCGCCTTTGTCCGGGGCTCTCAGCTCACCTCCACTACCTAGGTGGAAATGCTGGGAGTCCGAGCTTAAGCCCGTAATAAATGCCCTTTGCTCTTGCATACGTGACTCGGTCTCCCTGGTGGTCTCTGGTCTCTGAGGATACTGCAATCCGGACATAACAAGACAATTAATAAATTGCTCAAGACCAGTGATAAAGAGAAAAACTTAGAAGAAGTCATATTATATATAGAGAAACAAATATAAGGATGAAAGGAAATTTCTTGTTGAAAACAAGTAAAAGGACAATATAACACTATCTTTAAGGTACTGAAAGAGGTAAAAAATAACTGTCAACCTAGATTTCTGTATTAGGGAAAATATCTTTCAGAAACAAAGGTGGAATAAAGAAAATTTCAGATATACAAAAGCTGAGAGTTGAAGGAATTCATTACTAGTACACCTTCATTATATTTCTATTTCTTCCTTTCCAATCCAGATGAAATGACTTCCTTTTCTTGGCTTATTGCACTTGTTATAAGTTCCAATAAAGTATTATATACAGAATGGAGAAAAAAGAAGAGTTGTCAAAGACCATATATATGAAATCCCTGTACATGTTTTCGAGAAATATAATAAAGATAGAAATTTCTCTGTGAACTTTTCTACTTCTTTAACAACAAGCTCCATTCTGCTCATGCAGGACTTGGCTTTAAAGCATGACGCAAATATGAGGACACTCTATATAGAATTTTGTCTCTCTTTGGTTGTTAGAAATTAATTCTGTGTCTTTAGTGCCTTGGTTTAAACTGTTTGGTGCTAAAACAGAATCATTCGCATTTACTCAATAATTCAGACACTTTCTGGCAGGCGTTGAATGACTGCTGTTTTTCATTCAGACTTCAAATAATTGATACTTTTGTTTGTTAGTGGAGACTTTGGTAGGAAAAACAGGTTTATGTGACCATGTAAATTTACAGAAACCAACTTAACGAAAGACCTATGTACAGAGAGGCATGCAAAATGTATTAGCGTGTTTCACTCTGCCAAGCACTGGAGCCTAAGAGGAAGAGATCAATAAATAACACTCCCTTTCTCCCACCTAAGTTCAAGAACATTGAGAAATGGAACAGGAGTAAAGTATGTGGACTTAAAAAAGTATTGCCTTTATTGCTTTTAAAGTTGTTGGGAGGATATTAGCATGAGAACAAACTGGGCTTACAAGTAGTTTTTTTCTCTCACTCCTGATCCAGTCCTGCATCCAAAGGAGAGATGTCTCTGTGGGCAGGCTGCAGTTGTCCGAGTTCTGCTTCACACTAAGAATGGGGAGAGGGGAAACTGACTTCCCTTCACATATGGATTTTAATATACTATCTTCCTCTACCTGACAGATGACACCATGTTCCCTGGCAACCAGGGACCTCACTCTGCTTCCCTGGGAAGGGGTGACTTAGATCCTGGGGAAAGGGCCGGAAGTGTTTTTCTAGCAGGGTCTTAGTATATGGAATCCAGAAAAGTGGGAGAGATGCATTTTGCCAAGAAATATTTAACTTTTCTTGTTTTTTTAGCAGAGCATCTCTTGGCCTGTTCTTTTCATTCCGGGTAATACAATGAAGTTTCAGAAATTTTAAGTTCAATAGACCAGTGGGGAGGGAGTGTGTAATGTGAAGGAAAGGAGAAAGACTTTATTAATTAAAAAATTAAACTGTGCATTCTGGCACCTTTGTTTTTGTTCATTTGTTTGTTTACAAAATAAATCTGATTTTTAGACCAAGGTAATAAAGAAAGCAGTTGAGGAATGTGTGGAAAACCAAGGTCTATTCCACCCTTTCTTAAAAGTGGCCCACCTTCAGAATCACTGGAAAAGTTTGTTAAAAATGCAAGTTTTGGAGCCTCACCCTACACTACTGAGTCAGAATCTCTTGAAACATGGATGAAAAATCTGTTTAACGATTGTTTTGAGTAATTCAAATGCACACTGAAGATAGGAAATCTTCATCTTGTAGACATATGATGGCATATGATAGGTACCTCAGCTGTATTTGACCCACGGCCATGACACAAAATTAGCTTTAGTCCTTACAAGGAGCTAAACTCTCCTCTTATATGAGGTAAAAAGTCTTATTTAACAGAGGAAAATTGAAAAATATAAAACATGAATCAGGATATAATACAAACTGAATATGTGTATAGTAAAGAAAAAATAAGTATGTAGCAACAAGAGTTTGGGTTAGATTGCAAAACTGATCTGGTGCCAGCTCATATTTCAACAATTCAGTTCATTCACATCTAGAAAATGTGTGTAAATCCACAGGTCTCTGGTTATGCACATATGATTTTGATTAAATTTCAGTGCCACTTAGCTACATAGTCATCAGTTTGTATAAATTGGCTGAAATGCAGCATATCCCACTTGGAAATCCTTTAACCAGATTAGAAGTACCTGGGTCTGCACACTGAAAATGATTTTCCAGAAAGGATCTACAGTAATTAGTGATTAGTAGAGTTTCTGCAACAACTGTTTCACAGTCTGACAGCTAATCCATAAATGCATTAATTGTAGTAGACTATGTAGGTAAGAAATAAAAAGTCTAGTAAGTGGGAAAATTGCTGACCTATTCTAGTTTATTGGAAAAGTGGTGTCAGTGTTTAACTGTCTCTAATGCATAATACAGATTAGTTCCTGTTTGAGTCAATGAATTATGGATAAATATCATTGACTGTGAATTTTCCCCAAACAAGTATAGGACTCTTTTTGCTATATTTAGAATAGTTTGATATTTAGAATTATTTTGAAAATAAATTTATAAAATATTAAAATGCAAAAGACCTATCATCATTTCCCATGGATTAGATTGTTTATGCATTCCCAGAGACCTGAGGAACTCTTCCAGATCTTAGCTGACAATGCAAAGTGCCACATTATGTACCCCCTGCATTTCTGTGCTTTTTAAATTCTGTGATTTTACAAAAATATTTATTAATACTATGTATTCTAGTATTCTAACACCAATTTACACATTATTGAAGTCCAAGTTGATATAATCCTTTTCAGACAGTTTTTACTAGCGGAACCTTAAATAACTTTAGATAATAGTACAGAATAGTATACATTCTATATTATTTTGGGATATGAAACCAGTCTTATAATATTTGCTCCTCTCACAGAACTAAACATGATTACATATACATTAAAGTTGCTGAATCATTTACTCCAGAGAATGTCAGCTAGGAAAATGATGCATCTCACTGAAGACCCATTTTCCAAGGTATGAACCCCCTTTATTCCTTCCCCTAAAGACAATGAATACCCATCTCCTCCCTACTTATTGAGAAATCACTACCAGAGAGAATTTTTATAATGTTAATCAGATCTACTGAAGAAGATAAAGAGTTTAGCATCACTGATCTGGTCCAAGCATATCATTTGCAAGGAAACAAGACAATTTAGGCTAGGAATATTAGGCAACATGGGTTAAAGTTGCAGAGCTGATATTAGTCTCAAAATAATGTCACAGTCAGATATACACTAAACTGTTAAAACATCTTAAAATAAGTCATGGGAATGTAATGTACAACATGGTGTTTATAGTTAATAATACTGTATTACATATTTGAAAGTTGCTAAGAAAGGTCTTAAAAGTGCTTATCATAAGAAAAAAATTGTGTAGCTGTTTATGATTATGGATGTTAACTAGACTTATTTGTGGTGATCACTTCACAATATTTACAAATATTAAATCATTATGCTATGCACTGGAAACTAACATAATGTTTTATGTCAATTAGACCTCAATTAAAAAAAAAATTACCCCAATAAAAAAATGTCTTGGAAGTGACATCTAGGAGTAGAGAGAACACTGGATCTTCTTCTACTTCTAGGCAAGATGAAATAATGAGGTGGACTTACCCTCTCACCCAAACTAATTAAAAATCAAGGCTACATGACATATCAGTTGTCAGACATTAGACATCAGATAGCACAGAATAGTGATCACTGAGAGAAGGGAAGAGGATCAGGTAACCCATATAAGTGCCCTGACTTACTTCCTGGAGAGTTTTCAGACTGAATCACAGGGAGAGGGAAGCTATGTAGATACCAGAAAATCAACTGAGGGGAGGAGATGGAGGTGGGATCTGGGAAAGTCAGTGGGGTTCAAGTTAACAGAGCAAAGCACCAGAGAGGAGAGATCTGCGCAGAGAAAGAGCTCTGAAGATACATATGCAAAGTGTCCTGAATACTAAGCCGCAAATGTGTGTGAGGAAACTACCCAAGGCTGGGGAAGGAATGAACCAAAGAAATGAAAATGAATAATTGCTGGAGCCCACACAAGGCTGAGAATAATTCTTGTACCCATTAGCCAGAGTGAAAAAACTCAAAGTTCATGTGGACTTGGGGAGAGAAGGTATTGCCTCAGTGGTGGGGTAAAGTTATCCCTATACTAAATTTACATAAGTACCCTGAGAAAAGGTCGAGGTAACCAGAGTAGAAAAAAAAAAAAGCAAGACCTAACTGTATCCTACCTACAAAAATAGCCACCTTTAATATGAAGACATAAATAGGTTAAATGTAAAAGAGTAGAAAGAGATATAACATGTAAGTACTAAGCAAAGGATGCTGGAATGGCTACATTAGTAGTAGACAAAGTACTTTCAGAGCAAAAAAAAAAATTTGCCAGGGTCATTTCATATGGAAAAAGGGTCAATACACAAAAGGAAATAACAATCCTATCAATAAATTGGACCTCCTATTGTGGATTTTTCTATTTCTTCTTGCAATTCTATCTGTTTTAGATTTTGAAGCTTGGTTATTAGGTGTATAAACATTTAGAAGGAAGAACTTAATGATAAATTTCAAAGCTTAGAAGAAATAGACAAATTTCTTGAAAAACACAAACTGCAAAAGCTTATTTATAAAGAAATAGATAACCTGGAGAGCCCTATATATATATCAAAGCAATTGAATTTGCAATTAAAAATCCCATTACAAAGAAAATTGAACTCCAGATTCAGATGACTTACTGATGAAGTCTACCAAATGTCTAAGGGAAAAATAATACTAATTTCATAATCATCTATTTAGAAAATCCTAAGACTGCTTCTTATTGCTGAAATCCTTGTGCCCTATTTTATCTACCAAGATTCTACCCCTCCTTCTAGACCAGGCTCAAATGTTAATTTGTGCCCTTTTGGTGTTGCGTCTCCCTCTGTTGAGCTCCCTAAGTACTTGGTCATACTAAGTCTTCTACTAGGTAGAGAAAAGTCACACCATGACTTGATCCTATGGTTAGCTGTATATATGTCTTACCTCCTCTGTTAGACCTTTAGCTCCTTGAGAATAGGGAATGCATTTTGGCCATCTCTTTCCCGATCACAGAAACTAGTCCACTGCCTGGATGATAGAAAGGCTTAGTAAACACTCACTGTTCTATCAATGTAGTTAATCATATAGCTCATCTTCTTTGAAGTGCAGAGCTCTGCAAATTCTTCCACCAACCCTCAGGGAGCTCTCCTAGTTTACATACATGGAATGTATGTAAGTTTTAGGTAACTGACTACATCCTCTACTAACTGTAAGAGCACTTGAGTGCATTTCTATTGCTACAAGATAAAAGTTACATATATTTTTTTATTGAAGTATAGTTGATATTTTTAATTGAAGAGATTTTACACTCCAAGTCATACCTTAAAGTCCTAACAGAAAAGACAGAAGAAAAAAATTAAAAACTCCTGTGTATTTTAGCTGAAAGAAGCAAATGCTGGGAAATATTTCTGAATCACTCAGGGGACCTCAGCTACTTTGATAGTGCAGGCCCAGAAGGAGCACAGCTTTTAACTTTCTGTTGAAAATCGATAAATACGAGCGGGTGGTGGTTTGTGCTCAGCTTTGCTCCTCTCAGGTTCTCGGGCACTGAGCTGCTGTGGTCAGTGTGGTCAGGAGGCTATGTCTGACCTTCCTTCTGCAGGCCAAGACCATCTTCATGTACAGCTCTCACTCAGGGGAGACACACACCATTTTCTGACTGACACAATGCTTACCCCTTCTGGCAGCCCAATCGCCCCGCTAAAATTTCCTCAGCCTTGGGTATAACAATCCACTGCAATGTTCTGTTTTTGGACTTTGGAGAACAAAGTTTCAGTTTCTTGATTATAAATCAAGGGACAACTGCAATATTAATGCCAATCATCTAGTTCCATTTAGTGTGATTTAAATGTTTATCAAACAATGTGAATTTTAAATGTGTGCAGCTTCCTTGACCTGTCTTTGCTTCTGATTACCTGCCATGAGGACCATGGGCTTGGGTCAGGTATATCTGGGTTCAAATTCCTGTTCAGCCACTGGAGAGCCACATGCCTTAGGGTTGTAGCCTTTTGTCGCTTTCCTCTTCAGTGGGGTTTTCGCAAAGATGTTAGAGTGAGTAAAATGATTGCCAGTGCTGGGCATAGGTGGAGCCTGAGTGGGTCATGCAGAAGACACAGAATTGTGTGGTGGAAAGTTTGACTTAGGCAGAAGAGATATGAGCTCCACATTGGCTTTGGTTGGTCCTTTTATAGTTTAAGATCTTTATCCCTGGCCTGTCTTCCTATACCTGTCCAAACAACACTGATAGTCAAGCATGCATCGTCAGGTCTTGCAAAGGTGTGGACAGGGGCTACCACATACACTGCTTGGGTCTAAATGCAACTCTACCCCTTACTGAGTGATCTCACATAAATTACTTAACCTTTCCAGCTCCCATTTAGAAGATACAGGGGGGAGATAGGGTTTTTTATTAAAATTAAATAAGTGAGCACATGTAAAATGCTTGCAATACTTCTTGGCACATAATAAGGCCCCAAAAGAGATTAGCCCTTTTATTACAATGTTCCATATCCTGTGAGAAGCAGTAGGCCCTCAAGCTTAGAGTCTAAAGGCAGGAGCAAAAGCAGAGCATTCTAGGTTCCCTTTTTTGAAATCTGTGGTGCCACTCACTACTATGTAATTAGGAGAGACATTCTGTATTTAAGACCCATCCCCGTCTCTATTAGCTCTGTCCTCCTCCTCCTTTGCATCCTAGGTGCCCCCCACCCTATCCCAGTGGCCTCAACACAACCCCAAAGGTGTTCAGTTCTCTTTTAATCTGCCATCAGAATTTGTTTCCTCCCTAATATATTTCCTTGTTCTGGAGCTTTCCACTTAACATGTTGTAATGATTATCATAATGATGCTGATGATAATATTCAGACATAGTAAGATGATGGATGGGATTATTCTGAAATTAAGCACTCCCCCTCCAAGAATTTAATTCATGAACTGTTTTCAAGAGCATAGAATATAAGTAGACTTAGAATCCCAGCAGTTAAAGATATATTTTTAACCAGTCTTTATTTTCAGTTGTTTTGTCCTTTCAATTTAAGGTTTACATTATTAAAACTTTTCCTTCATTAAATAGTATTACATAAAGAGGAAAAAAAATATGAGGGTTGGAGAATATCAGTTTCAAAAAAAATATATGAAAGGCTACTAAAGTACAAAAAAAAGTGTTCAAGGATTCATCTTTTACTCAAGAGGCTTTTGTTGAACACCTACTATGTGCTAGTCACTTAAACAGGTAAGACAGAGAGACAAATAAGGCATGGTCTCTATAGGAGATGTGTTTTATATATGTATATATATATATATATATATTTTTTTTTTAAGAATTGAGGTTATCTAGGGAAACAGAACTTAAAAAAATTCCTTGTATTTATTTTAAGATTTAGTGATATTTTATCTGTATTGTACCCAGGGGAGACTGCAAATTGTTTCATTCATTGGGCTTCAAGAGTTTACATTGAGCCCTTCCTGGTGGAGGCCTCTAAGCAAAAGGGTGGAAGTCAGCTGAGACAAGGAAAGTCCTCACCAAGGAAATGGCATTTGCGATGCTCTAAAGGACAACTAGAAGTTTGTCTGCCTAGTGATAGGAAAGGAGAAGGAAGGGGCTTCTAAGCAGAGCACCCAGTTGATGCAGTGTGGGAAGTCTGAAAGAATGTGTGTGGCCTATACAGCACCAGCAGTAGCTCGGTGTTGCTGAGGCACCCAGTACTTGGGAGAGGTGGTGAGTAGGCAGGCCTTAGCCAGGTCACCGAGGGCCTCTTGAGCCCTGCTAAGATCCAAACTGCTCTTCAGAGAGAATGCTGTGTCTGTGGTTGAACAGAGAGCAGCTTCAACTCTCAAGGAGTCCCAGGGCGATTTGGAGATTTGGGCTTGACATGCACACACAGACCAGGGCTCATCTGCATCAGCTCATCTTCCCAGGCAATAAGACTGCTCATTTGAAGGAAGGTATTATGGGGAGATCATAACTGAGCTGAGACCATGACTGGCCAAGGCGACTCATAAAGGACATTATTTTATCCATTGCTATGAACTCATCTTCCCACACACAGTCAGATTAGGTCAGAATCAAATTGGAAGCCAGTCTTCCCTGACACAGGGCAATTCCCCCAAATCCCTATTTATTTTCAGATTTGTTTCTTTTTTTTCCTTTTTCTGAAAATGCTATTTTCCTATTTAGAATGTCTATCCTATTTCAAACCTAAAATTAATATTAATGAGAACATTTCTTGAGGCATCTCATTCTCAAGATCATATACCGTTAGCTCTTAAAGCAATTTTTAATTTGCTTTTCATTGAGATGCATTAGCAATTGTGCTTCTCTCTTATTGTTTCAAATCTTAGCGTTTCTATGAGCACAGATTTGGAGTCTTGGCCTTACTATAGACAGCCGTATCATGAATTTCAACACAGCTCTATTCTGTAGTGTTTGGGTAAAAGGCCAAGGATAAATCTTATTCGACTAAACTACATTGAATTTCAGAGAATCAACCAGAAATTGAGTTGTGAAATATTAATCATTTCCTGGCCTTTATCCCATAGGCTATAAAAAAACCCTTAGGAATAAGGAAATAATTATTGTTAGTTTTGTTTTGTAACTGGGACACTAAAGAAAGTGGCAATAATTCTGGTGAGCCCACTAAATTATACATAACTATTACATGTCAATGTAAGAGAGATGGTTATACATGAAACTTTTGTTCATTTTTATTGTTACCTTATCATTTATGCTATATGTCTCTTCATTTCCTTGGCATTTATCTCCTCAAATTTCCTATCCTTTCTCTGGCCCATGAGTCTTTTTTTTTTCCTGGTCTTCTGCATGTGGCTTTTTAAAAAAATTTATTTGTTTTGCTTGTTCTTTCTATTTTTGTTTTTGCTTTTGGTAAGCCCTTGGGTGTGCTCTCCATTTCTGTCCTCATCACCTCGTCCTAGCCCTCCACTGCCCCAGGTGTGTCCTCGTCCTAGCCCTCCGCTGCCCCAGGTGTGTCCTCCTTGGTCCTTCTTAGACTATTAGACCTACCCCTTTACTAATTCCTCTTTTGCCTATCTCAGTTTTTCTCTATCACCATATTATTCTAATTCACAGCAGATTTTCTTTTATTAAAATAATCCATTTCTTCTTGTTATATTGATTATTTCCCATTACTTTAGTGGGTAAACTTATTCACTCAAATATTTATTGGATGTCTGTTCTGGATAAAGCCTCTGCTAGATACAACAAATAGCTAAAGATATTATAATCCACTGAGGGAGATAACGTTGAGACATTTAGAGACCCAGCTCACAGAAGACACTGTACACCCTAAGAAGGATAGAAAGCTTAGTATTTTGGGAAGGCATTATCGGGTTTTAAAAAAGAACATATCTTGTGTGGGTTTTAAAAGATGGTTTCCCCTATAGTGTTTTGTGGGAATCCATCCATTCAAAGATATATTGGGAGAGAATGAATTCTGAGCATTTCAAGAGATGAGCCCTTGAGTTCTTCATCTTGTTACCCATATCCTGTGCCCTTTCTGACACAACATAAGGTCTCAGTAGGTACTTTGTGGTTATTATTGTTGTTTGTTTGTTAAAGTGAACTGGAAGAGTATGTACTATTAAGATGACATTATAATACCTAATTAAAATACCTAATTGCCAAGATGGAAGAACAGGGACTGGATTTATTCTCCTGCCTGAAACAACTAAAAAGCTGGACAAATATTTTTGAAATAGTTTTCTAGACATTAGACATTAGACAATGTAGGAGAGTCATCACCAAGAGACAGGAAGCAAATGAGTTGAGCTATGGCTGTCACCTTGCTGCCTGGAGAGAGTTTTGGGGCTGTAGTGCAGGGAGGGGAGCACAAAGGGAGCCCAGCAGTCTCCATGAGTTGAGGAGATGGAACTGGGAATTCAAGAAGGTCATGGCAGCAACAATTGCTAAAGCAAAGTACTGTCGAGGAGAGAGCTGCACAAAGAGAGAACTTCAGAGATGTGCAGAGTTTCACCTCAAGTGTTCTGATCAGTGCATTTGTGTGAGGAAACTACTCAGGGCTAGAGAGAGAAAAACCAGTCAAAACTGACATACAATTGACAAAAGTGATATAATTAGCAGACAAGGACATAAAAATAGTTCTCATAACTGTATTTCATATGTTCCAGAAGCTAGAGGAAATCATCACCATGTTAAGCAAAAACACAGAGGACATTAAAAAAATCAAATTTGAAATTATGAAGATGAAAAACACCCTTGTTTTTGAGTTTGGGGTGAAAACTTCACTGGATGGACTTAATGACAAAGTAGATATTTCAGAAGACAACATTAGTGAACTTGAAGATATATCAATAGAAATGATCCCAAGTAAAAACTAGAGGGAAAAGACTGAAAAAGAAGGAAACAGCCTCAGTGCACTGTGCAGTGATTTCAAACTGCCTGGTACACATACACCTGGACTCACTGAGGAGGAGGGTCAGTTGACAGAAAGAAATGATTGAAATACTCATGGCCAAGAATTTTTCAAATTTGCTTAAAGCTTGTTATAAACAAAGTTTTAAAACAGCCAGTGTACCTTCTATGTACAGAGCAAGAAAGATAAGAATAACAGATTTATCCTAAAAAACAATGTAAGCCAAAAGACAGTGGAAGAGCATCTTTAAAGTACTAAAGGAAAAGGAAAAAAAAAGCTGTCATCTTGAATTCTATACTCACTAAAAATATCTTTCAATACCAAAGGTGAAATAAAAGCTTTTTCAGACATACAAAAGCTGAAAGGATTCATCACCAACTGACCTGAACAGAGATATTAAAGGAACATCTTCAAGTATATAGAAAATAAGGAAATGGTGAGGAAAATGATGCCAGATGGAAATCTGGATATAAGCAAAAGAATAGGAACTACATGAGTAAATATGACATATGAGTTTTTCTAATTATTTCATACTTTTCAAAAATGACTATTTAGAATAAAAATATTAGCAATGTATTATAGGGGCTTATAACATATATAGGAGTGAAATGTATGATGATAATACCACAGGGGCTGTGAGAGGAGAAACTGGCGTGTGCTCCTGAGGTTCCGTAATACAGGTAGAGTGGTGTAACATCACTCAAAGGTAGGATATTTACCTACGTTAAAGTTATATACTATAAACCCTAAAGCAACACTAAAATAACATAAAAATATTTATAGCTAAAAAAAACTATAAAAAAGATACAATTAAATTATAAGATATGATCACTTAATCCAAAAACCAAGGCAGGAAAAGAGGAAAAAGTGAGCAAAGAACAGATGGGACAAATAGAAAATAAATAAGACAGCGGACTTAAACCCAACATATCGGTGATTAGATTGTATGCCATTGATTGAATAGAAAAGCAAGAACCAATTTTGTGTTGTTTATGAGAAACTCACTTTAAATATGAAGACACCAGTGGGTTGAAAGTAGAAAAGTGATGGAAGACGTACCGTGCCAATAGAATCAAAAGAAAGCTCAGGTGAATGTCTGTATTAACATCAAATGAAGAAAGTATCAGAGCCAAGAAGATTACTGGGATAAAGAAGATTATTTTCTAATGACATATGGTCATTTTGTGAAGATACACAAAGAGACACCAGAGATGTGTACGTACAGAGGGACAGCCACATGAAGAGGCAGCAAACAGGTGTCTATCTCCAGGTCAGTGAGAAAGGCTTCAGAAGAACCCAAACCAGCTTGACACCTTTGTCTTGGACATCCAGCCTCCAGAACTATGAGAACATGGATTTCTGTTGTTTAAGCCATCCAGTCCATGGCATTTTCTTACGGTTGCCTTAGCAAACTCATACAGCTACCATTACAAACCTATAAGAATGGCTAAATTAAGGAATAGAGTTTCGGGGGGAGCTGTTTACGAAGTAGAGGAGATTGGCATTGCTGTCAGAGTGATGAATGAAACGAGTCGGCCAGCAAAGAAAGAAGGTATGGCTTCTTAGGCAAGTTTTAGGGCTCTACTGAGGCTAGCTGAGGGTGACTTGGAGGGCCATCAGTATGGACAATAGAGTTTTGGTTAAACAACAAAGTTCTGCCATGAAATACTTGATAAACTGAAAACCTTTCATTTTTCCTGTGCTTTCTACATCCTTTTCTAGTCCAATTGTACATCAACTATGTCATACTACCAAATGATTCAGGAAGGAAATGTTAGTGTACTTCAGGCAAAGTGTGTCAAGGCTCACCTGTTCCTAAAAAAGGCTGTTATGATAAAACATTCTCTGGACTCAGCACTAAAAACCAGCATCAAGTATTACTATGTGCTTTCAGCCATCAACTCTCAGTAATTCAGAGCAAATGGATGTTTGGATTCATTTAGGGCTAAGGATTATCAAAGTCAGTATGGCAGAGATATGAAGGACTTAATGTCAAGTGCTAGTAAGCACAGAGTTGAAATAGGAACCACGAGGGCCAGGCCAGATTGAGAGGAACGCTAAAATAGGAACGCCTAAAAGGCAAAGGGAAAGTGTCAGGCAGCTCTGAGATTTTGTGGGGAAGACACAAGGAAAGGGAAGAGGGTCAGGCAAAGCAGGGGAAATTTAACATGTATCATGCACTTATTCTGACATGGGTAACATTATCACTCTTTTACAATGGAGAAATCAGAGATGCAGAGAATTTGGGTAACATGTGCAATCAAAATATGGGGCCAGCATTCAAACTTGGGTCTAAGAGTATAGCCCATGCCCCTTCTGCTCCCTCACTGGCTGGTAAGTCAAGGAACAATAGGAGTGAGGAAAGAGTACAGACCGAAGCCCATTAAAAAGTTGAAGCTTCAAGTCTAAGATACCAGAGTTCACACACTTAGGCCTGAGGACAAGTTTGAAAGTGTGGCTGTCCATACTTTTGCTTGAGTAGAGGGGACGTGAGCTAACTGGAAGAAAGTGTTAAGATCCAGAGCTCTGTGCCTGTGGTATAGCAGAGGCCCAACCACATGGGGATTTCAAGTCAGTTGGGGGAGAGAACAACTGAGAGAGAAAGAAAGAAAGAATGAGAGGGTTTAAGGAAGATGTATTCCTCACAGCTGCTGCTTCGAACCAGACAAAATAATCTTTATCAGGAGCCTGTTCTTCCTCCCTATCAGATTTTAAGGAAGACAAAAAAAGAGGCTTAAGAATAGTAATGTCAGATTTGAAGAAGTTCCTTCTCTAAGTAAATTCGTAACACGTAAGTCAATGCTTCATTGCAGTTTGTGTGAGAAGGTGCATAGGACTAAGTGGTACCAGGAAAGTATATTGTTCTAGTCCATTTGATAATTTGATTTTTCATAAAAGAATCATTTGTTCTTGGATTCTCACTTCTGATCCTAACCACAGTCATGGTTTTAACTTTGCAATGAGAAATGCTAACTGAAAGATCAGTCACTTAAGTGGAGGTACCTCTCGTGCGGTATCAAGGAAAGAACAGTTAGTTGCCTGCCTGTCGGTGACCTGCATGTACCGGTGAAACGGGGAAACAGGTCTTCATCTCCATGAAACTGTGGGAGGAGAGGGGGGACCTCATGGCACAGCAGGGTATCTGAGGTAAAACCACTCTGTACAATCATGTTTTCAGATCTCCTGGATCCTTCCTGAGGTCCCATTGTTACTGGGTTCCCAAAACGTGGCTGTCAAATAATTCGAGGCATTTGAGAAAAAACAAAAATACTGTGACTCACACTATCTGTTCTGCTTCAGTTACTTAAACTTCACACTCTATTTATGCTAATAAAAAAAAGGCCCTGAAAATCCATTTGCAAAGCATGCACCCACAAGTCTTTAAAATAGATAGTGAAAAACTGTCTAACAGTTGCTATACATAGACACCCTATTGTTTAATTATTTAGACGACTGCTATTTAATTGCAATTCAAATGGATCACGTTCTAAGTTTCAATTTTTAAGATAGAAAGGGACTTATACTTTCATGAGGTCCAAAAATAAAATTTATTCCATTATCTTGATAAGTGTCTTATTTAATGAGCAGAGTATCTGCAGCTGACACGTGAAGAATATTAGCTATTGTTGAATGCTTTGATTTTTTATAATATTTAAGTGCTCACTTGTGTGCCAGGTAATTTATATCTGCTATCTCATTTCATTCCTACTTATGGAGTAGTATTATGACCATTTAAAAGATGAGAACGCTAATGTCCACAGGTCTGACTTTGCATGGCCAGTAAGGGGTAGAGCTAAGATTTATGTCCGCCACTGAAAACAGCCCAAATTCAAATTCAAACACAAATTTGGCATGTTTCCTGTTTTGCATATCTTTTTCTAACAACAATATTTAACACACTAATAGTTTATATTTATTAAGTACTTGTCATATTTTCAGAGTTGAATATAGACTAATTTAAGCTTTATAGCAAATTCATGACATGGATGCTGCTATTTGACAAATGAGGCAAATGAGGCAGAGGAGTGCCGTTGGTAGTCAATAATGGAGATGGATCTGAATCTAGGTCTGATTCATTTCTCTTAACCACTAAACTACCTGTTTAGTTCCAGTTTGACTATTACTGAACTCATCCATGTAGATGTGGTTTTCTGGGGCCTTAATCAGAGTAAACTAGAGATGAAGTTATTTTCAAAGTTCATCTACTCAGTGTTTACTGGATTTTGGTTTGGCATAGCCAAGGAAGTAGGCTATACCTTACTAAGAATCTAGCTACTTTGTATACTGTACTCCTAGCAGTGCCTTTTGCTCCTCGCCTATAACTATGACTTCAATGAAATCTCATAGCGTATTTTAAGTAGCTTATCTAGACCAGCTGTACAAATCAGTGGTTCAGACCACAGGTTCTAAAATCTCTCTTGTAGCTGTGTATAAATGATTTAACATAAACAAGGTGTTTAAATCAACTCCTGAAATATAGTAAGTGCATGATAAATATTAGATATTATTATTATTCCATAAAATTCCCAAGATGGCGAGATGTCAAAGAGAAAAGACATCTGGACAGGCACTGATGCAGCATCGGGGTCTTGACCATAATTCAATATGTTCCATGCTCTGAGGCATGGGTTAATACACAATCCATTTGTACAAGAAGAGATGCATGAGTGTGTGTGCGTATGAGTGTGTGTGTGTGTGTGTGTGTGTGTGTGTGTGTGTGTGTAAATGAGTCCTCTTGTGGACTTCTTTCAATCTAAATGACTTTGCTTTCAAATCTCACTTTCTTGTCTCACCCAACATTCCCTCCCTTTTTCTCTTATTATTTCAGTTTATTTTTCATCATTACCTAAACCTCAATATAGGTTACTAATGTAGGAAAAGATACTGATGAGGATGAAACGTCACCAAAATCCTGTTTCTCAGCAATGTTGCTTGCCATTCTGTGCTAATGTAGAAAGCATCTTAATTCTGTGAGCTTCTCTAGAGGACAACAGGCTTGTATGACTCTGTTCTTCTGCTTATTTTAACCCTCTGAAACTTCATGCTCAAGGTCAATGTATGGAGCCCCCTTCAGGAAAAGATTTCCATAACACGTTAGTATGTTAGGTAATTTCCTTTAGCAGAGTCCAAGACAGACCCATATGTGATCATTAGCAAGGAGAGTAGAATCAGGAGTCTCACACATGACTTTTACCTCTGTGATGCTTATAGAGAAGGTTCATTTTGGAAGAAAAGTTTCCTTCTGGAGTGAACGTGATTTTCTGATGGATCCTGGTGTGTATGTCATGACGGAGAAACCACAGGGCAATCTCACTCTTCACAGCAATTCTTATTCATTTGCATTTTGTTTTTGTTTTCGAGTAATGCTTTGTATATCAATCCATCATTAATCTTCCCAGGATCTATAGATTGATTACTCAGAGATTGCATTTCCAGGATCTACTGAGCTAAATGGATTGCACATTTGCACATATATTCAGAAGGAAATAAATATGTAACTCTGCTTGAGACTTGAGGTCTCCTCACCTGTCATTTGAAGAACACTGCCAAACTCACCTGAACATAGTGTGACATGGGCTGGCACCTCAGCTGTCCAGGGTGAAGAAAAGTATGAAGAAAACAAGGATGGTACAATTATATTTGGAGAAGTCCAATAGGAGATGGTCGTGGAACAGGACAGATGGCTGGAGCTAGTGGAAGTCAGGTTAGTAGTGCCCATACTTTCTGGTCACCTGGCTATTGAAAGAAGAAACACAATCAGGGACCGGAGACAGGATTCAGCCTTCAACTACTAAACCACCACCAGATATGCTAGCAGGAACTAAGCAGGTCTAGCTAAAGAGCCTGGGCTTCTCGATGGGGCTCTAGGTCCAAAAGAAAGTTTGAATCTTGAACAGAAATATAGGGTACAGAGAGCAGGCCAATAATCAGTAGCATATGCCATGCTTACCTGATCCGCAGCCTACTGGGGGTGGGGTACAGCAGGACAAAGCTAAATCACACCAGGTGATAGCTTGAACCTCTAATTATGGGGCATCTCAAACTTTAATGTATGTATAAGTTTCTGTTGATCTTCTTAAAATGAAGATTCTGATTCTGGGGAGATGTGGGGCTGGGTTCATGTTTGTGTTCCTAACAAAGCCCCAGATGATGCTGGTACTGATGGTCTGAGAAACACACTCTGAGTATCCAGGAGCTGCTTGCCTTGTTTGGTATTCACTGGGGAATAAGGATGAGGATCGGGGTGGGAAGTTGAATGCAGATTGAAGAAATCAGTGCTTTGAGTTCTGAGAAGCTGGAGAACACACGGAAGCGATTTATAGTGACTGTTCAGGCAGCAGCCTCCGAGGGCTTGGAGAGTCGCGGCAGGTCTATGGTGTCCTGCGGCCCTGGGGCAGGCATTCTATGGTCCCTCTGGGCAATGATGGTGTCAAGGAAAGGGGGCAAGAGAAACCTTCTTTCCTGGGACTCTTTGGGTAGCATATTTGCTCTGGGGTGACAGAAGCAACTGGAGAGAAGATCAGACTCCCCACTGTGACAGAAGCAGAGACAGACGACAAGTATTAGCAGTGCCTTTTCTGGCACGTTTTCTTGGCTGTTCCAGTCTCAGTCATGCCATTCTCCCTTCCCTGATGGTCCAGCCAGGACAGGGGTAGAGGCAGACTGTGCTCTTTTATTGTAGTAGCTATCTTGAGCTCAGGGAAGAGAAAGTTCTCCCAGCCATGAACAACCATGGCCTATCTCACTGCTGTAAGAGAAAACTGAGCTCAGAGGGGGAAAACTAACATTTTCTTTTTTCCTAAAAATATTGGTTTCTTCCATGTTAGCCAACTTTCCACATTCAGCCTCAACGTTAGGAAGATCCCAGTGTCAAGCTCCTACCAACCTAAGTAAAATAATAACCGAAGAATAAAGACAAGTTTTTCTATAAGTGAAAAAAAGTAAGGCTCATGCTCTGAAACTGGGCACAAAGTGATTTTAGAGTGGCCGAGCTGAGGTCTAAGCCAGAGCACAAATATTCTGATTCTAGCCTTTAGTCCTCAGAGTGTTAGTAGCCCTTACTCTCAGAACCTAGATGTTTGGTCACTCCCGGAATATTCCCAGCTACAAAGTCGGGTATTATGCACTAGGAATCTCTGTGCTCTCAGCCGCTGTGCAAGATATTTGAAAGAACAATCCATACACTTTACATGTCAGTTTATAGTATGCTTCATCTCCTACTAGCTCTACAAATGACAGGTTGATTATAATGTAATTATCTTTTGTCATGAAGCTGGTGCATAATTTTATTTCCAGATGGGTTTATGTTGCTTATACTTAAACTCATTTCTGGAAAAGCGGTTGTGGAGCAAAATATAAATAAATAACCTACAGGCAGACCATCAGGTCCTTTAAACACGAGAGTCTTCTAAGATGAGAATTGCAGGGAAAGCATGCCTGTCTGTCTTATGTCACATATATCTCACTGTTTAAAAGATAAGTATATCCATCTTAAGAGGACAGAGGCAGTTCTGAGTCAGTGGAGATGTTTCTATGGAAATGAAAAAAATATGCAAATGCTGCCATAAAAGGCATGAGAGACTGCCTGCAACAGATAATTTGACCTAGGAGGGAACCACATTACACAGAGAGGAGACATGGATGAACCAGTGTCAAGGTCCATCGGGGAGCATGCAACTAAGACAGTATGCTATGTGGATGAATGGAAAAAATAACCATAGTCATTCCACAAATAATATTCATGCTTGTGAAGGAATGGCTTATTTTCCATTCTGTTCCTATAAAGTCTTAGTAGATTTAGATCTCTTGATTCCCACTTTTGTTGAAAGTGATAGTATCTGTTTAAATTTTTAGCTCTGGAATGTGTTATGATGTGATTTATCAAATGATAATGTTAAGAGATTTTGAGATTAGGTGGCCCCACCCCTTCTGCCTGTCCAATTACAAGGCCTTCAAAGGGTACTTGATAAACCTGACTCATTCATTTACCACACAATTCTTAAGCCATGGCCCAGGCATGGTAATAAAAACAGTGCAATCAAGATTATTGGAAAGATGCATGCAGGTCCAATAGAACTCTGATGAGAAAATGTTTTAGCATTGGCAAATGCCTCATGAATGTTTGGCATTGGAGTCTTGAAGTAATTAGGCATTTGGATACTGCTAGCTCTGGAAAGAAGAGGCATGATATACCAGGAGAGATGATACGGTGCATATGGGTGTAAATATTGCTGATGTAGGGATGTCTTCCCTCTCTGTTAGACCCAATTTTTGTTTTACTTTTCTAAATAAGCTATGAGGTAGCATTTTAAGTTACCAAGAGAATTAGAGACTGTCCAGTTTATTCTGCTCTCCTTTGCTTTACTTTAAAAACATTACCCTACATTCAGATATTAGCACTTTGATTGCCACCTTCTACTCAGTAAAGATCTTTCTGTTCCATATATTGGATCTCCAAACTTCATGAAAAGTGGTTATGGTGTTTTCTTCAAAGGAAGAAGGCACAGTGGCCCTTGGTATAACTGCCTAAGGGCAGGTAAGACTGGCTGTGACATTCACACAAAGTTCATCATTTCATTGTAGATATTAGGAATAGGCAGGTCTCTTGCTCTATCCTGAGGTAGAACATTAAATCATAAGATTTCATTTTTTTGATAAACAATGATCATAGAAACTTAAATATTACATGTTCTAATTGCTGCAATTCTATGAAATGCATACTTTTGAGAAAGATTCATAAAGATCTTGGTGGGACTTACTTCAGTCATGCTTTATTATTTCATCCACCAAATTTAGTAAAATAACTCAATTTATGGTAGTAATGGGACTGTCCAGCTTATAAAGGGGTATATGACCCAGAGTCTCTTAGAACTGGTACTAATCTCCCCATGCTACAGTGCAGCATATATGGAGACTAGCCATGGGGCTCTGATTTATAAAATTACAAAATATGTGCTTGGACAACATCTGTGGAAAGCAGCCAGGCTATGTGAGAATATATTCAACTACAGAGGAGTTCAAACTGTCCCATTATAATAATCAGAGAAGGTCATCAATACATTAAAACAAATGTTAAAAATAGTTTGTGTGTACATCCCCTAAGCCAGCCTAGAAGATTGTTGTATCAACATAATTTGTCCACATTACATACAAATTGCATTGCATTGACAAAGTATAATGGGCCTCCTCCAGCAAAACAGAGTATAAAATATATCTTTATATAGTATTCAGGCAGTCTATTCAGTTCACTGGTACCCTGGGTGATAGAGGTCTCAAGAAACTCTGTTTCATACTTCAAGTTCAGAACAATGAATCTAATATAATTGGAAAACTCTGCAGACTAGGATATAGCCCTTTGAGTCTTTTTAGCAGAAGGCTATGAAAGTATAAAGTGGAAAGATGGATCACATTAAATTTCTGCTTAAATCTAAATGGCTTTTAGGTGGTTAGACCAAAGCGCTCTAATGAGATTTCTGAAGCTAGGACACACAGTGCAGGAGAACGAGTCACCAAGGAAGCAGGCCTCCACTGAGCAACAACTGCTCAAAAAACAAAAGTTGAGGATTGACTAGAAATTATTGCCAAAATTACAAAATTTGCTTATGGAAGTAGCATGCATGTTAGTGAGTTATGGTATACAATTTTCAAGGCTCTATGGAAAGAATTGTTAGTAGAGAGGTAATAATAGATTACAGTGCATTTAGACAGAACACATTGGAGAAGTAGGACCCAGGCATCAGGCCCATCCCAGCACCAGGCCAGTGCCTGCCATCAAAGGACACACAGACCAACGGAACAGAACAGAGAGCCCAGAAATGAAGCCATGCATAAACAGTCAGCTAATCTTCAACAAGGGTGCCAAGACTGTAAAACAGGGAAAGAACAGTCTCCTCAATAAATGGTATTGTAAGAAATGGATATCCCACATGCAAAAGAATGGAATTGGGCCCTAATGTTACATCACACATAAATATAAACTCAAAATGGATTAAAGACTAAACATAAGATCTGAAACTGTAAAATTCCTAGAAGAAAAAACAGAGGAAAATGCTTCTTGGCAATGACTGCTTGGATACGACACCAAAAGCCCAATGAACAGGTGGGATTTCAAAAGCTTCTGCACAGCAATGGAAACAAGAAAAAGGCAACCTATGGAATGGGAGAAAATATTTATATATTGTACATTAATATAAATCAGAATCACAACAAGCTCTCACCTTGTACCTGTGAGGATATTGTTACAAAAAGAAAATGAAAACAAAAGATAACAAGTGTTGTCAAAGATGTGGAGAAAAGAGAACCCTCATACACTGTTGGTGGGAATGAAAATCGGTACAGCCACTGTGGAAAACAGTATGGAGGTTCCTCAATGTATTAAAAATAGAACTACCATGTGATTCAGCAACCCCACCTCTGGGTACTTATCTAAAGAAATTGAAATCAGGGTCTTGAAAAGATACCTGCACTCTCATATTCACTGTGGCATTATTCACAATGGCTAAGATACAGAAACAACCTAGGTGTCAATCTAAGGATGGATAGCTAAAGAAAATATGGTATATATATGCAATGGGATGTTGTTATTCAGCCTTAATAAAGAGAAAATCCTGCTATTTGCAGCAACATAGATGGACCTGGAGATCATTGTGCTAAGTGAAAACAAACCAGACACAAAAAGAAAAATACTGTATAATCTCACTTACACGTGGGATCTAAAATAGTCAAACTCATAGGAGCAGAGATTAGAATGTTGATTGCCAGGGAGTGGAGGGAGGGGGCACATGAGGTGGTGATAGTCACAGTGTTATAGTTATGCAACTGAGGTCCTGGAGATCCACTACTGTGCAGCATAGTGCCTATAGCCAACAATTCTGTATTGTGTACTTGAAATTTCCAAGATGGCAGATATTAAGTATGGTAAATAGTCTTACCACACAAAAAAATAAATTAATTAATAATAAAGAGAAAGGAGGAAACTTTGGGAGATGATGGATATGTCTATGGCCTAGATGGTGATGGTTTCATGGGTGCATATTTATCCCCAAATTCAGTGAGTTACATAATTAAATATGTACAGCTTTTTAAATATCAATTACAGCTCAATAAGATGGTTTAAAAAATAAAATAATGAAGTAAAATAAAAATATGAATATAAAAAATTTTTGTTTTCAACAATATGGTACAATTTTATTTATATAGTCTAAATTGTGTAAAGGAATTGAGACTGGAAGTTAGTCAATACAGTGTCAGAAGTGCCAGTTCACTTCTATTCTTCAATCAATTGTATTACATTTGTAGCTTTCCTGTTTATAGCTACTATTCTACTAGGGGTATTCTTTTTGTAGGGCTCAACTGTCTAAAAAGGCACAAAATAGATTATTAGTTTTCTTTATTAAAGGTCCTTAAAAATGTTTTCTGACACTTGAAAGAAAGGCTAGACAAATCTAACACTGGTTGATAAATCAAGTGACAGTTTAGCATAAACCAACTAATATTACTGTTTGTACTCCTATGAGGGCACTGGAGTCCAAACCATGGTTGAAGGAAAACATTATATTCAGAAGGGGTATTTGGGTTAAAGCTCATGAAGGCCAGGATTATCACCCTTGGATCCAATGAGTTGAGATAGATTGGGACTAATTATTTAATATGGATCACACTGAAAGGAAGTCATCTTATCTGACACTACATAAAAAATTAATAGAAGAACAAGAGGCCTTATCTTCAGAAATTAAGCAGATCCAACAATGAAGGTAATATATTATAAATTAGAACCCCACCAAACCTTTGAATGGTAGACTCCTAGCTCTTAGGGTAAAAGGATCTTTGTCTAGAAGTTATGAACACCAGTCTGTGTCATACTGAATACCATCATTTTATCAATCCTAGGCTGTTCAGGTCACATAAATGCCAGTGCCCTCCTTTCATGTTGTCACCTTGGACAATGGTCTAATACAAGGTTTTATGATGCGTTATAGAGTATTGCACTCATTGTTCCCCACAAACTGGAAGAATTGGAAGGTAGAATGTTTAAGAGATCCCTGAAATACCCTGAATCTAGACCTCCAAGCTGCTTCTCAAGTGATAATCTTTCCTTCTCATTGCACATTAGTTTCCTAGGGTTTTCGTAACAAAGTGCCTCTAACTGAGTGGCTTACAAAAACAGAAATTTATTTTCTCACAATCTGGAAGACAAGTCCAAAATCCAGACATTGAAAGGGCCATGCTCCCTGGGATGCTTCCCTGCACTTCCCAGCTTCTGGTGGTAGTCATCAGTAGTGTTCCCGTTACACCACTTGTCTCTGCCTCTGGCATCAGTGGAGGTCTCCCTGTGCTTCTCTCCTCACATGGCATTTTCCTCTTGTGATAAGGACACAAGTCATATTGGATTAAGGCTCATTCTAATTACTTCTTCTTAACTTGATTACAAAGACACTGTTTGCAAAGACACTATTTCCAAACAAGGTCACACGCACAGGTTCGGGAGGTTAGGACTTCAATGTATCTTTTGGAGAGATACAACTCAAGGCATAACATTTGGAAAATAAGTGAACTAGGAAACCCTGGGCTATTCCATTCTCAATATTGTTATACTATGAGACAAAAAAATAGGAGATACTGTGCAGTTTTTATTTTGTATATTGTGAAAATTTTGGAATGGTGGCTATTTTGTGAGATTTCTGCAAAGGGCTAGAGGAAGCCCACTACCCCATTCCTCAAGTCAGAAATAAAAAGTTGTAATTAAATATTCTCATTTGAGTAAAAAGGGAGTCACCCACTCCACACCTGACATAAGTAGATGGATTCCAAAGGGCTGGATTAAGGAAGATCTTTCTTTTCCTCCTAAAGTAGGGAAGGTCCACTGTCTATATTACTGAAGCAAAAGACACCCCAACAGCAAAGGGTTGAGAAACTAGCATGATTAGGGACTGATTTTATTTTTAACTTTATGGTACCTTTTGTAGAAAATGAAGAGGAGTTTATTTAATATCTTTCAAAATATTCTCTGCTCTTGGAGTACCGGCTCCTTTATTCATTCATATATATATATATATATATATATATATATATATATATATATATATATATATGTAAGATTAATTACTATAGGGCCTAAGAGGGCCTTTTCTGCTCATTATCCAAGAATTTCCCTAAACTGTCTAAAAAGGCACAAAATAGATTATGTGAGAGAACATATTCGAGGAGCTACCACATATTTCTCTCTGACTATGGCTTACGGTACATGTAGGGAAGCAATAGGCAACAACATTTCCTAAGCTTTTGCAAAGCAGGATTGTAGGAAATCAGCCAAATGCAATGCTCACAGAACTACTGATAACTTTGAATTTCAGATAGTTTAGGGGTAGAAGAATGTGACAGTGAACAATGCAACAGGGAGGAAATGTCACAAAGCACCACAGTGCGGAGCGACTCCACGCTTTGCATGCGCCCCATCTATAGTTTTAAAGGAACCAAATGTCAACTCCTTTATTATCAAGGTACTGACTTCTCATGCCATTTGACTCCTGCTTTTACATTTCAGTTTATAAACATCTTCATTAGATGCTACAATGGTGGAGGACATCTAGACGAACCAAGCCTCAGAAGGGGATTTTAGGTTTACCCAAACTGTCCTTCAAGGGAATGACATTCTCAGAGACAGGGATGCATCATGTCCCCTGTTGCTATGATTCATGGTATCCTTGGAGTTTCGTACATTAAAAGGACCACTGGGCTGCAGGATATTAGGTGTTTTATTGGCAACATTGGTATCTGCCACGGTGGGAGAGTAAATTTTAAAAATACAAAAGATCCAATTGAAGCTAAATTGAGAGGGGCTCCAACAGAATTCAATAAACTCTAAAATTTACAATAACTTAAGTCCTTTCAGAAATCCCACTTCATTTTCCAGTTCATTACCATAATTACCCCAATCCTTATGGCTGAAGTGCAGAGGGTGTAGAGGGAACCTAACAAAAAGAGGAAAAGAGAATGTTCAACCTCTCCTTTCATCCTGCTGGATCTAATCTTACCCTACTATTTATCTGTTCTATAATTAGAGCCCTTAGCATCCTATGTCACTGTGTTTTATATACTATATACGAGAAAATACATTTACATTAACATTTATTCATAAGAAGCTAAAATAGGGACCAAGATCTGGATGTTTATGGATCTAGCCAATTGATTTAACTCCACTAAGCTGGATATGAGGACAAAAGTCATTGTGCAAATATATGATCATCTTGCCTTGAAGAGTTTAGGCAGGGATTTGTGGATTAGCAGATTTGAAGTTTTCTGTTTAGGTTCATTTCCAATTCTTATTAAGATTATACAGAAACAGTAGCTTCTTACAAATGTAACTAGACCCACCAAGCTGGTTGTGAATCTCACCAGATATGGAGAGAGCTCACTAGCAGGAAAATATAAACTTACTCTTTTCTTGCTTATTCTTTCCCAGCTCATATTTGTGCACATTACTGCCCCCCTATAATGGCAAAATGCTGAAACTGCAAAACTCAAGTTATGACTAATGGCTGTTCGATACCATATTTAGCAAATACTCAGATATGTTGTTTGAATAAACTTCTTCCAGCCAGGTCATAACAAACCCACTGGAGGCTGGACTTCTTAATGTAGAGTGTCCTGCTGTGAGATCCTCTGCTACGAGTCTTCATAGTGAAGGGGGAGCCCTACTGGCTTTTTGCTAACAGAGTTCTCTCCCAACAGAGGGCATTTAACTAAGACCTGTATGTGTTGCCTTCATTATTTTTCAAAGGAAGCAGAATCAATCATTCATTCATTCCAACTATTCAGTATCTACTTTGGGCCAACAACATAACTGGAAGGGGAAAGTGAATACAAATCCACATTTTTAAAAGATTTGTATCTCTAGTCTCCTTCTCTGTGTAGCACACCCATATCCAAAAACTGGGGATATGTTCAATATCAGCGTTTCAGGTTTAATATGCCTAAGCCTAACTTCATTTAATCTAGTAGCAGCTCCTTCCCCACATAGAGCCTATCTCACTGAATTGCATAACCACACAGTCAGTCACTAAGCCATAATCTAGGGGCAATTCTTGTCTTTTCCTTTTCCCTTGACCCTCACATCCATTTGGTCACCAAGTTCCATGTACTTGACTCATAAATATTTCTCAGATATGTTTCCTTCTCCCCCTCCACAGCTGCTTCCTCAGTATTTCTTGCTCGGGTTAGTAAAATACTTTTAACTGCCTCCAGTCTTATTTTTCTCTTATCTATGTTTCACACTACAGCTAGTGTTTTATCTCAAATGCAAATGATCAAACTGAGATGTCTCAATGGTTCTCATCGGCTGGGATAAAAGTCCATTCATCATTTATTCAAGCAATATTTGAAAAGTGTGTTCTCTAAACCAAATATTGTCCAAGGAAATGGTGAGTAAAATCAAATATGGTCTGTTTTCATACACTTCTGAATGAAGGATGTAGGGTGGACATATTAATCATCAAAGATTCTGTGCAAAATTACAAACTAGAGTGAAAGTATGATGAAAAAGATTCAGTATTGTGAAAGGAGATAGCAGGGAGGCCTGACCTAGTCTGGAGAACAAGAGACTAAAGTGAGAAAAGAACGTAGGGGAACCTAGGACTGAGCCTTGGGGAAATTCAATATTTAAGGGTGGGCAGAAGAGTACCGACTCATAGGGAAGCCTGAGAAGAAGATGTACCACGTGGTATCACAGATGTGGTAAGAAAGGGAGCGTTTCAGGAAGAGTGGTCCTTTGAGTCAAACTCTTCATAAAGTCGGGTAAGATAAGGTCTAGAAAATATTCTTTAGATGTAGTGGCGTGAAGGTCAGCAGCAACCTTGGAAAGAGCTACTTAGATGAACTAATGTTAGGAGAGCATAGATTGGAATGAGTGAAGAAGAGGAGAAGGTTACAAGCTGAGGAAAAGGAAGCCATGAGGACTGAAGTTTTCAAGGATTGCTATGACCCAGCTACTGGCCTTCTCTCTAACTTCTTCTCACATCATGCCCCTCCCTATTGTATCCTCTCCCTACCAAATGCTGTTCTTACTGCCACAAGGGACTCAAAATTTGTTCAAGGCCACACAGTACCTTTCACTCTCTGCCTGGAAGGCCCTTCAGCTTCCTAATACCCTGTTTCTCTTATCTTCTTCAAGGCTCCACTTGATGTCACTGCCTTAGGAAGACTTTTCTGATACCCACCCCATCATCACCGCCACAAACACACGCCTGAGGTCACCCTTCCGAGAGCCTCTGCTTTGAATCTTCTTGTGCGTTTTTCTCACAAGATTGTGAGCTGCAAGATAATAGGAACTCTGTGTCATCTTTGCTCAGAGTATTGTTTTGAAGAATGAATAGATGATCACTTGATTTGCTCTCAGACATCAGAAGCCTGGCTCACAGCAGGTGGGTTCTGACAGTACAGACACCTCTGGGACCTGCAGTGGTTTCTCCCTGGAATATTGACACCTTAAGGACATATATCCCCTGTACAGTTTCAGAGAAGAGGTTTTGGGGTCAGACAGATATGGGTTTAATCCTTGTTCTTCTCTGAGTCTCAGTGTCCTCATCTATAAAATGAGAATAATTTTAATAACAACCTTCCACTGTTTTGTGAGTATAAAATTATAAAAATCCAGGTGGAATATTTAGCACAGTTCGTTACTAATAAGTAAAAGAGCAAATACTCAGTGCCTGTTAGTTATTATTGGCACCACTTGAATTAGTTTCCTTTGGCTGCTGTAACAAACTTCCACGAACTAGGTGGCTAAAAACAACACAGATTTATTTCTTGTAGTTTCAGAAGCCAGAAGTCCAAAGTAGGTTTCACTGGGATGAACCCAAGGTCTTGGTAGGGTCACACACTCTCTAGGAACTTTAGTAGAGAGTTTATTTCCTTCTCTTTCCCAGCTTCTAGTGACTGGCTGTGCTTCTAGGTGCATAGCTTCATCCGACATCTTCAAAACTAGAGGTCTATAGCAGCTCTCTGTGACTCTGCTTCCATCTCACCGCCATCTGTTCTGTGTCAAATCTCCCTCTGCTCACTTCTTAAAAGGACACTTGTGAGTGCATTAGGTTCCACCTAGATTATCTAAGATAACCTCCCAATCAGAAAATCCTCAACTTAATCATATCTGCAAAGTCTCTTTTGCCACTTAGGGTAACGTTCACAGTTCCAAGGATTAGGACCTGGATAATCTGGGTAGCCATTTTTCAGCCTACCACACCATTATTAATAATATTATTATTGGAATTGATGGGGTGGTATAGATAAATGGCAATTCTATACAAACTAAATACCCAATGCACATGGTATCTCTGTAAAATACATAGTACTTAAAATCTATTGCAAGAAATACTTGCCTTAAGCTTCTACTAAAGTTGTCAATTTGGTGAAAAGGGACTATTGGATCCTAGCTTCCTCCCACTTAATTCACAAGGGGAAGAATCCATTATGCTTTCCTAGAAACAAGTTGAGTCAGATATGTTTTCTGAAGATCAGCAGAAGTGCCAAGAAGGTCAGGAGATGGTAGTTCACCTAATAGGAGTTTGCTGTTATTATTGATTCTCTACCTAACATGGCCAGACAGGGCTACATGCTCTTTCTCTTTCACCTTGGAAAATCACAGCAAGATCTATCTATGCCTGAAGTTACCACTGATGGGAAAATAAGAATTCGATTTCCCCACACCTAGGTGCCTCTCCTTAACTTGTCAATGTGCTTTACTGAAAGAAACAGAGAAGACTTACTATTACATTAGGGGTCATTGCCAGGTCTCTGTAGGTGTTTGCTTGCAAATTTAGTGATTTGTTCTCTAGCCAACATGCCTTCATTGATAGAGGTGTAGTTGGGTTGGGAAAGAATTCTGAAGCTTAACAAAAATCAATAAGAACTTTCGATTGCAAGAAATCCTGCAAACTGAATTTCTTCTAAGCATAAGTCACCAGAGAGGCTTTTACATAAAGGCTCTTACATTAAAATATATTTTTTCTTATATCTCAATGTAAAAAAAAAATCAAATCAGCCAAAATGAAGGGAAACTGTATGGTTATGAATGTCAAAGTAGGTCTGGACAGCTTACCTCCCCATGGTATGTAGATTATCATTTTTTCCAAATTATACATTCCAAAATCTGGGATATCAACATAAGAAATAATAGGAATAAGTAATGAAGACTTGTTCACTATTCACTATTCACTTATTCACATTCATGGTGTGTGTATGTTTGTGTCTATATGAGAGAGAGGGAAACAGAGACATAGGGAAAGAGAGATGAAGGGGAAAAAATTATGGGCTATTAAATAGTAAATGCATTTTAAAAGCTGCTTTCTTCCCAATTGATTGAATGAATAGTATAATTGTGATTAAAATAGAAAACAACAGAGGAAATCAGAATTAGCTTCCTAAGTGTTTTGTTTCCAGTCTAGGCAACACTGATCAGCAGACTATTAACACAACTTAACACTGAACAGAACTCTTTCACGAGTATCTCAAATATCTCTTAAAACAAGTGTGGCTGTCTTCATTATGTGGGAAGCAAAACACTGAGTGAATAATTTAGTATGTGGTTCATGTGCAGTGGAAATAGGACTGGATGCTCATCCTGAATTTTGAAATAAAGCTGGATTAATCCAGAGCAGCATCGGGCATTTGTCCTGGTCTCTCTTCCCAGGGAGGTGGATGGGGCGTACCGGGTCACAGGGGTGGCAGGGAGAATTCACCCAATTCAGCTAACAAGGCGAGGGTAGGAAAAAGGTACCTGTTAAACTGTTAAAGAAAAGTAACTATTAAACCATTACATTTACTTCTGCAGATTATCCTGCTCTGTTTATTCTGATTTCAGAGAAATGGGACCTTGGGGAAGGAGCTTTAAAGGCTTATCAAAAAGTATCATGAGATGCAATTAACAAAGAACAGTATTATGTTCTTCCTGTGTAGCATATCCACATAATCCCAAGGCTTGGAAATGGTGGCACTCAAGGAAGATAACTGTTACAATGTGCAGGCTCAGGCTCCCCAACAGCTCATGTACCCTGAGCTCTGGAATGCCCCATTGCGCCTGTCTCAGTTGGCCATCTATGGCTGTGGGCGTCTAGAAGGTAGAAAGTTCAAGTACCCCTGAAAAGGTCACCAAATGGGAGAAACGGATACTGCGCCCAGGAACCTGCAAGTTCCACAGAAGTGTCCCTTAATCATGACCAAGTTATCATCTCCAAGTGTGTTATTAAATTATTAAACTCGACTACAATTACTATAGCTAATAAAGTGCTGGTGCAGAGCACAATAGCAACAGTAACTGTGAGGCAGAATGATTAAACAGCAGGCTGCAGTAATTACTGCAATCTATCTTCAGAGATGAAGTCAAAGCTCTAACAACCAAATCAATCAATTAGCGAAGAAGAGCACTGAGTGGATAAAAAAATCAATGAAAAACAAGTTTTTACAACAAAGCAATAAATCAATCCCAAATAATTGTGCTGCATCATTGTACCAAACAAAAAATGGGATGATACCAGTTATTTCAATTAAATACCAAAACAGTGGTTTCATTATCTATTACTTTAGCTCATACTGGAAGGATATCTAATTTTTGTCAGGCTTTGTGGCATCTAAATAAACAGCCAGGACTGAACTTGTATCTTTAGGAGTAACATGACGGTCGGATATCTCTTGTGACCATAAGCCCTAGGCTCCTGCCACTTCTTCTGCCAAACACCCAAACTACCATCGATAATGGTTTTTAAGGCATCCTAGAAAAATCCCAGAGTAGTCTCTCAGTGATTCTCTCTATAGTACTTTACAATTTCCAAAACACTTTTACCACCACTATCTGAAGTTTCCTTTTTTGACAAGTATCATGGAAAGTGACAGAGAATAGGTATTTTTAATTAACCTGTTGTGCAGTGAGCCTCAGAGAAGTGGCTTTCCCAAGGCCACATGGGATGAAACAAACAGAGAGAGGGCCATGTGTCTTTCTACCTCAATCATTCTATGCTGCCCTGGTGACTCACTACTGAAATTCAGGGGAAAGGCTTTAAGGTTACCCCTCGAGCAGTGTTTCCCTTGCAGGCAGCTGCAAGAGACTAAGGTCACGCAGGAGAGACTTGGGGCGGGTACAGGGAGCACTTTGCAGAGGTGTATGAGGTGGAGGCTCACTCCGGGGTGGGCTGGCATGGTCTTAAAATGACACCTCTTGGCACTGCTCTAGATGTGACTGGAGCCTCCGCGGTCCAGTGGGCTGTAGGCTCTGCTTCCCAGGAGTGATCCTGAGGGCATCTTTGAGCTGCTTCTCTTGTATTGCTCATTGACCATATCTACTTACACCACTGATGTAACGAGTACTGTGGATGGGCCCCACTCTAAGTGTACTACATAAACCATCTCAAGTTAATTTCCAAAACTACATCCACAAGTGGGTACTAATATTCCCTTTACACAGATTCAAAATATACTTAAGCTCAGAGAAGTTGACTTGTATAGTCACAGAGCAATTAAGTGGTGGAAGCCAAGTCTCACACTCAAATTTCTGACTCTGCTCTGACCTGCCTCTTGCTTGGCACCATGCTGCCAACATCATAGCTGTGAATTGTTTAATTAGTTGTATACAATCTAAAGAACAATAACATTCCCTGCTGGTCTCACATTTCCAAAATTTCCAAAAAGTATTCATTTTGATCTCATTTTTTCAAACAAACTCAAAATTAGAATCAAAATTCCCCTAAGGTAATTTATAAAGTTAACACATAGTTTAATAGTTGAAGTTATTAATTGATGGCAGAAAGGTGATGTGTCGTAGGTCACCAAGACCACTGCCAGGTTCAGTGATTTGCTAGGAGGATTCACAGAACCCAGCATATAGCTGTACTTACAGCTATGATTTATTACAGCAAAAGAACACAAAATTAGAAAGGGGAAAAGGTGTATGGGATAAAGTCCAGGGAATACCAGGTACAAGCTTCTAAGATCCTCTCCTAGTGTGGTGTTACACAATTCCTCCAGCAACAAATTACGATAACACATGTGAAGAGTTCATCAGGGACTCAGTGTCCAATATTTTTATCAGGGACTGGTCACATAGGCTCCCTCTACTGAATACATACCAAAATTCCAGATTCTCAGAGGCACACAGGCATTCAGCATAAATTACAACATCTCCACAACAGTTTAGGCAGAGTGAGGCATTCTTATCAGGAAATGATGGGAATCTCCCAAAATCTAATTTCCCAGACTCCAGCCAAGAGCCAACCTTTTGTAAGCAGGCCTCTCACAGGAGAGCAGTCTCAGCCTGTTAATACTAACTCTTTCTGCCCAGGTTGGGTTTGTCATGCCTTTTTATTTACTTCCTCTCCACCTTTCTGTCTTTTCTTCCTTCCTCCTTCTCTTCACAGAACTAGAAATCAAGACTCCTGAGACCTCTTTTGGCTAACGCCATCAAGTCAGTAGTGCATTTCCATCTTGCATTTCCTGGTCTTTCTTTCTTACAAAGGTCTGGTCATCCTTCTTCTGAAAATTGAGCTCTCTGGAGTCTCGACATCATGGTTTCCCTTAGAAGGGTAGCTTCCAGGCTTTGGTGAATCCTGTGTTGGAGCTCCTAGCCCAGGAATCTGTCTGTGAGGGAAGGACTAGTTTGTATCTGCCCGTGATGGCTCACAGGGCACCCTGTCTGTTCCCTGACAAGTTCCAGGGCTTCAGTGCCGCTCACAGAGGCAGTCTACATGCACACTGTGTCTTGCAAAACTATTGGGCCTTTCTAAGGCCTTACATAGAAGCAGTAGGTGGCAGCTCTGGGTGAGCCGTTAAAACACGTTCAAAGGAACGCAAGAAATGTTGCCTCCAGGGTGAAGCAGATGATAGGAAGGGAAAGCAGAGATGGGAGGACAAAGAAGAACAAGAGAAAGCAGTTTAAAGAGAAGAAAAGAGAGCCAAAGGCAACCTGGGTTTAGAGCAACACCAGGTCAGAGAAGAGTCTGATCCGAAATGGCCATAAAACCCAGAAGTCCTAAGAGAGGGGGAGAAAGAGAATCCTATGGGGAGCTATACTTTGTGAAGGCATTAAAATAAATCTAACAACTCTGCCTTCATTAAATAGTGTACATGTTTGACCAGTCTGATTATCCTACATAGGAGGAATGAATGATCATGCAGGGTGGTATCTACATATAAACCTGTTGACATTACCACCCACACAGACACTAGCCAATTTTTAACCACTTATTTGAATTGAAATACATATTTTTCTTCAATAATTTTGTTTTCATTTTTCATTAAAAAGTGTATGTTTCATAAAAAATGAATTTTACAAATTTATTTATTTTCATTTTCTTTGTGTGTATTTACTCCGTGGGTAGTGAAAAACAAATCACAGGTATTTGTTGTTTTGATGAGAAGGACTTACTGCTTAATCCATGAAAAACAATTACCTCTTTCAACACTGCTCCCTCATTCTCTCCTTTCCTCCTCAGGATCTGTCCCTTGCCACCTCCTCTATCCGACCCCTTCTCTTTCTCCTTCCCCTGCACCTGAATCCAGTGTTCCTAGAGATACTGGTGTCTTGGGCTTCCTCATCCTCTCCAGCCAGGTTCCATGTCCCTAAGACCTGAAATACATGACATATCCTTGTTAACTTCTATAGTTTATGTCCTCGTTGGAAATATGCTGTCCTAAACCGGGCTAGGAGTCTCCATAAAATCAGACGAAAGCCCACCCAGCTGTGTCACCCATCTTGGATGACTTTGACATGCCATGCTATTAAAAAAGGAGGAATTTTTTTTTTTTTGTAATTTAGAATTGGTGTTGTCAGAAGAAAACAATTAAGTGAAACTGTGTTTAAAGATTTTCTTGTGCTACATGCTTAAAGAGCACGCAGCTTCAGAAAGTTTGGAGCCGAGAGTGGGTATGTAGGGAGCTGAAAGCTGCTGATTTAGTTCAAGGGGACAGAGAGGATTTTTTTCAGAAATGGTAAGCAAAATAACAACCATCCCAGGGAGAAACTTATGAAGATGGACCCTAACTGGCTAGTTCATAAGGCAGCCAGCCTCTCCGCAGTTGTTTGGCTGTGAGCTTACTGGATTACAATGAGTTCTTTTTTAGGGTTGTCTTGACCCATGAGGAAGAAAGACAGAAATAAAGAAGGGAAGAGCCAGTCTTTTGATGTCTGTACACAAAGGGAAAGGGAGCTGCCTCATTCTGATAAGGAAGCTGGGAAACAAGACAGCTGTGGGATCCTTTTAAACTCAGAGACATGTTTAGCCCAGAAGGGGCTGAAGCAAGCCAGTTGGTTGTAAAAGGCAGTGCTGGCTGAGGCCATGCGTTCTGCACCCTCTCCACTGCTTAGCTGCTCTGTTCCAGAGTTTCTGAGCCTAAGAAAAGAGAAAACTCACTTTGCCTCTCAAGCTCAGATAACAAAGGACAAAAACAATTAATTCCACCAACTCTTCATTTCAGGACTAGGGCCCATTGAAAATCTGTTTACTAAACTTTGAAGGTTTATATAATTTGTAAATATTATAAAAGAGCAAAATTTAAGCTGATGGTGTGTATTTGTCTGTAGTCCCAATTACAACTGACAAAATTCTGAAGCTAGCTGATTTCTAATTCTAAAGCTACCAGAATCACTGGGACATTCTAGTAAAGATTCCTGGGCTCACCTCTAGAGATTCTTATCCAGAAAGTCTCATATCTCTGTGTCTTAATTTTTTTTTTTGTCATTGATTTTGGTGTTAAATCAGAATTGGAATTCCCAGATCTGATTATCACGAGTAGTAGTCCAAATTACCAGAATTTCTGGGACAGTTTATAACAGAGCTTCTGAAATTAATAAGCATATCATTCACCCAGGCATTTCAAACAAGCTGCAGGGAAGGCTGATAATGCCGGTCTGCAACCGTACTATGAGGGCAGGTACTAGATCAACCCCCAAAATCTCAGTGGCTGGACATACTAAATGTTTACTTCTCGCTCATAGAAAGCCCAGTGTGGACTGGCTGGCCCTTCTGTAGCTCATAGCTATGTCATTTGGAACTTTTGATTTCCAGAGTTACCAGGGTAGGAGATGAAAGCGATGGAGGTGGCATCATGGCTTTTCAATGGCTCATTCTGGAAGAACTGCATGACATATT
This sequence comes from Smutsia gigantea, assembly GCA_032199065.1. NCBI lineage: Eukaryota > Metazoa > Chordata > Mammalia > Pholidota > Manidae > Smutsia > Smutsia gigantea. The sequence continues at coordinate 42,461 of JAVSCE010021210.1, read as the reverse complement.
TGAATTGTCATGGGGCCCAAGCATAGGGCCCAATTCAACTGCAAGGGAGGCTGGGAAATGGGGCACATCTGGAAACTGGTGAGCATTAGTGGCCTCTGCACAAGAATCTAATGTTGGACCAGGATAAACTAACACATTTCCATATCTACTGTGTAAATGCTTGGTTTTATCTTCATGTGCCAGTTTTGCTTTAACCTGAATTACATTATTCAATGAGAATGAAATCACCACCTCTTTGATTCACTGGCTCCTTAGAGTGATTGTCTCATCAAATATCTGCAGCCCTGGAAATGCCGTGATAATATGTTCCGTTATTGTGCATAAAATTACACTGTGTTTAATTATAACATTTGCATTCAGTAACATATTTTTACATAAAATAACACGTACTAAAAACAGCAATTTCCAATGAGTGTGTCATAGGATAATGGTGGGCTTATTAGGAGACCTGCAAATCCGGAGAGCAGGTAAACTGCATTGTCACATGTATCAGGGTTCTCCTCAACTCTTCCACTTAGCTCCCTTCACCACCTGCTTACTCATCTGCTTCCATCTTTTGACAACCAATATTCAGGTATCCTCCCGGGTTTCCAGCTGCAGGGAAGTACTTACCTTCGTTGAGTCTCAATACCTTCATGTGTAAAGTGGAAATTTAAAAAACTATGCATCACAGGGTTGTTGAAATGATGAAACAGTCATGCAATAAATATTCTCCTCTGAGAAACAGATTATGAAGAAAATTTAAAAGAATAAAAAATAAAATATAAGCATATCTGGGGGGGGACCTGCTCTGAATTTTATTAAGCCTTGGTTTCATGAGTTGGTGTTTACAAGTATGAAGATTATAAATGTAGGAAATGAGACATTTTCGTGAAGTCACAGAGATCCTCACTGGTCAACAAAAGATCAGTTTTCATGGAAGAGAAAATCTCTGTGTCCTTTCTGTGGTAGGATTCTGTAATAAGTACTTTATTTTGATCACATGTTCTCATTTTTGTCCTCTAAAGCTTGAGATTAGCTTTGCACAGGCATTGAGCCTCTTCTTGTTTTGTCCTCCAAATCTTGTAATAGTGTCTCAGCAGGAAGTTGACTCTCCATCTGTATTTATTGATTATAATGAGCTAGGTTAATTTGGAAGAACATTCTTATTTTTTTAATGACTGAAGTGGTAATAGGATTTGCTAACAGATGGGGTGACGGTCTGAAGGAGAGGAAGCAGCCCAAGGCTACAGCCCTCGGTGTGGGCTCAGTCAGTGGTGGCAGCGTTAATGGAGACGGGGAGCTCAGGGTGGAGAATCCCAAGCTATGGGACATCGGAGATGCTCCTGAGGCCCAGCCCCTGACTACTCATCTAAGTATATCTGCTACAAACTGGGGATCTCACAGAGGTCCCATTTAAAAAAAAAATTTTTTTTTTAACTTTTGGGAGATCATAGACCACTTTAGAAAAAAAAGAAACTATAAACCCCACTTCCCTAGAAATATTCACATTATCTGTAGATATAAATCTTCATATATAATTTCAAGAGTTCATAAACTTCCAAGGCTATATATAGATTCCCTGCTCCATAGTAACAACTTTATGTTAACTTTCTAAAATTTATCAATACTTTTAACATGCAGGAAATACAACAATATAAGCCCACAGACAGAAGCAAGTAATCCATCCTTGCCTGGACAGGGGATGACTGGGAAGTTCCATGATACCAGGCTGCCTCTTATACCTTCCCAGAACTTCCAGTCCCTGACACACTTGCCCTAAGATGGAGATTCGCTGTTTCCATTACCTCTTCTGTGAAGCCTTCCCTGATGTACCAAAAAATAGTTTATCTTCCCCCCCATTATGTATCTTCTTCAAGGAAGTCAGCACTTCGGGAGCAATGGTTTAATCCATTTCTACATCTTCAGTACCTAGTCCAACAGATGGTACACGAGTATTTATTTAACTGTGCTGAATGGCAAATCCACACTGATCTATATTCTTTTTTGTATTGAGTGTAATTCTATAGTCCATCAGAAGCAGAATAAGTAGAACATTCCTGACAGACCACCTAACCAGCTTTTCTCTCCTTGCAGATTCCCTGACTCGGCATGGGACAAATATTAGCCAGATTAAATTAAATTTCATTTAATATACTTGTCACAGGTTTTCTGACAGAGCAGTTATTTCTAAGGTATTCAAAAACAAAAGAGTCTTTAAATTAGTATTAAAATTGCAGTGAACAGAAAGAAATGAGCAACATGACACAGAGAGTCAAACCCAGTTATACAACTGAAGTCCTGGGGCCGAGGTTTCCCACTTCTCTCAAAAGCTTGAAATAAAGTTGCATTTGACATAGGAGTACCACTACTGGTCTTAGGAAAGTTGGGAATCAGAGAGGGAAACAGATTGTTGAGTTTGGAGTCAAATGATTAGAAAAACTATAAAACACTCAGTTAAATGTGCATTTCAGATTCAGAACAAATAACTTTTTAGTATAACTATGTCCCTAATATTGCCTGGAACAAATTTACATAAAAAGTTTTTTCATTTTTCATCTGACATTAAAATTTAATTTGGCATCATCTATTTTTATTTGCATAATCTGGCAACCCTAATTTGGGGCCCCTACCTCACAGCCAAGAAAAAAATGCCACATACCATCACCATCTTCAGTCCTTCCCTACAAGAAACATTCTTGAACAACTTTGACTTGTATTTTTATTTACCATGTTCTAAAGACATTACCTGTATCTTTAAGTAATTGTTTTTTTTTCTGATGGCAACCTGTAACTTCACAAATCTTTCACATCTGTGTTAATTCATTATTAGGAAACAAGATTCTCAGCAGTCCTGTTTTTCTTTATTTTTTTTTGCCCAGTGGGTAGCTCATGAGGAGATGCTGGTGCTATATATTTTTGGCTGTTGCTTCCAAGCTTTTCCTCCTGGCTGGCATATGTTGTGAGAGGAGACCAGCTGTCATCCTGTAGTGTCAGGTTGTGAGGCTATCCCTTTCGGGAATAGTAGACGGTCCCCTCCCTGAAAGGCAAAAGGCCCCGGAGGTCAGCAAAGGCCGACACCTGTTGGGTTTTGATGGCGTTCCAAAGTGAAGTCAAAAGGCTTGCTTTGCTATTTATATTGGCAGAGGACAAAGGGCCTTAAAACCTTGAGACAGCTGATCAAGCCAGAGCGCAGTTACATCTTGGCAAAAGAGAACAGATGTGGCTTCTGTTGAACTATGTATAGGATCAACCTGGGAGTTCTCCTAAAAATGACGGATGCAGATCATCAACACATGTGTCAGCTCTCCATGGGTCACTGCATGGGTTTCTCTCTGGCATTTTTGTTGCCATATGAACCAAATAATCTGGGTTTATTTTACCTTCGGGTATTGGACAACATGGCATTTTAGTGGTATTCAATTCTAAATTTGAATCTTATTGCTAGGCTATTAATCTCTTCCCTGACAGTCCTAGTGGTGTTTTGGAGAAAACAAACAAAGGTCAAAAAGCACATGAGGGTCTGTGACCAAAACTGTAATATTTTAGTAAAATATTTGCCAAGGTATTTAATCTGATTTTTTTGTCAGTGTCTGCTTGTCTGTCCCAAATTAATACTGCCTAAAGACCAATGTCTTTTGTAGACAGACTAGAGAAATTTTTAGTCTTGGAAATGACTGAGACTTTCTCATTATTGAGAATCCTCAAGACATAAAGTCAGGGTCACATCTGCTTCAAACAGAATTGGGGCCAGTAGGATCAAGGGCTCATCCTGCACAGAGTTTCACTGCAAGCTGAATTATACTCAGTGGCCTCAAAACATACAGAAGAGTAATTGGTATCATTCCACAGTAAGAGGGTGACATCATAGCCCTTTGCAAAAGGCTTTTCAATATTATTTCCCACTATTCCCTGGCATATATCTGATATTATTACATATCTTTGCACCATATTCCTTATCATGTCATTACTTGGAACCCATACTCAACCACCACCAGAAACACTTTCCTCAACTTTTTTTACTTAACACAACTTAAAACACTTTCCTCAACTTTTTTTACTTAACACAAGTCAAATATCATTTCTCTTTAGTGTACACATGGAATTTAAGTCTACCCTGTAAAAGCCCTGGCCATGAAGTGGGCTGTAATTCAGGGAAAGGTATCAGTCAAGGTAGCCTGAGGCACTGCGGTGGCTGGAGAACCAAAGGGTGGAAAGGAGTGAGATTCATCTAAAGTTGGGATTGGAGAGATAATTCACAATCTGGTCAAACAGCAAGAAGAACAGAGCTGAAAGCACAAGGGGTGAGCTTTGAGGGGTGAGTGGCTCACATCTGAAATTGGGGATCAGTGCTGGGATGTCCCTTTGGTGTGTAGTACGTGGTGTGGAGCCGACTCGAGGTGGCAGTGTCTTCCCTGTGTGACCACAGTCTGTTACTGTTTCACAGACTGCTTTTGTCTTCCCTGTGATGCTGTCATCTCCTAGATCCAGAGTCCTTCTTTTTGTTCTATATTCCTACAACATCTACCAAAACGCAAGGCATGTACAGGGTGTTTAGTTACTGTTTGCTGATTGATTCACTACCAGTGGATCTGCAATTTCTTCAAGGAGGCAGGGTAGGTTTCTGACTTGTCTGTTAGGCCTACTTTTACATTTCACCCATGATATCAGAGAGTGGTGATGACTGACTCCCAAGGATCCTATGTCTAAGGGAATATTGGCTGATGCCATTTTATAGGCTGTCGTTATGCCTTCTGCTGAAAGGGATGGAAATATATTTATCATCAAAGATACCACAATCAAATTTACCTCTTTTCCTGTCTCATATTAGACTTATGTACATGCGAAGCCAATTCCAAGGAAGTGTGAAACACAAACTCAAAAGAACTGTGATTTCTGCTTTAACATTTGTAAGAGGATGAAACAAGTTTATTCAAAGATTGAAGAAATTGTTGACAGAGTAAATATTTCAAAGGGCTATGAAATTAATGTTAAGAGCTAAGACGGCACTCATGAGAGAAATTAAAGATACCAATAAATGGATACACATCCTGTGCTCATTGAGAAACACACAATGAGATATCATCTCACACCAGTTAGGATGACCAGCATTGAAAAGGCTAAACAACAAATGCTGACAAGGATGTGGAGAAAGGGGAACCCTCCTACACTGTAGGTGGGAATGGTGGGAATTCAACCATTGTGGAAAGCAGTATGGAGGTTCCTCAAAAAACTAAAAATAGAAATACCATTTGACCCAGAAATCTCACTCCTTGGAATTTACCCAAAGAATACAAGTTCTCAGATTCAAAAAGACATATGTACCCCTATGTTTATCGCAGTACTATTTACAATAGGGAAGATATGGAAGCAACCTAAGTGTCTATCAGTAAATGAATGGATAAAGAAGAGGTGGTACATATACACAATGGAATACTATTCAGCCATAAGAAAGTAACAAATCCTACCATTTGCAACAACATGGATGGAGCTGGAGGATATTATGCTCAGTGAAATAAGCCAGGCAGAGAAAGACAAGTGCCAAATGATTTCCCTTATTTGTGGGGTATAACAATGAAGCAAAGCTAAAGGAACAAAACAGCAGCAGACTCACAGACTCCAAGAAAGGACTAGAGGTTACCAAAGGGGAGGGGTGTGGGAGGTGGGTGGGGAGGGAGAGAGAAGGGGATTGAAGGGTTTTATGTTTAGTACACATGGTTTGGGGTGTCACAGGGACAACAGTGTAGCACAGAGAAGGCAAATAGTGAATCTGTGGCATCTTACCACACTGATGTACAGTGACTGCAGTGGGTTATGGGTGAGGGCTTGATAATATGGATAAATGTAGTAGTAACCACATTGTTTTTTCATGTGAAACCTTCATAAGAGTATATCGATAAAACTTTAATTAAAAAAAAAGAGCTAAGACAGGGGAAGTTGAAAATGAAAAGAACAAATTTTAGAGCTTTGTTCTGGTGAGGGAAAGAAAGAGGATGGGTGATGAACTATAAGAAACTCATGTTTTACTGTTTCCATGAGCCATTCTCTCCTCCTTCCGTGAATTTCCTCTAATTTATCACCCATTTTGTAAAACCAAGGACAGCAAAATTCCACTTTCAGTGGAATCAGGATTGGTCTTGATTTTCTGTCCCTTAGGACTTTGCTACTTAAAGTGTGGACCTGTAGCAAACAGCATCACTTGAGAGCTTGTTAAAGATACAAAATCTCAGGTCCTACCCCAGACCTACTGAATGAGAATCTGTATTTTAACAAGATTCTTAGGCAATTTATATGCACTTACTACAATTTGAGAAGCTCTAACCTAAGATAAGCGGCACGTGGAGTATCAGCTTTCAAGAGAATACGTCTAATTTACGATATCCAAGATAAAGAAAAAACCATCCATTGACAGATGAACAAACAATGAAAATGTGGTATACACATACAATGGAATATTATTCAGCCCCCAAAAGAAGAAAATCCTGCCATTTGTGGCAACATGGATGAACCTGGAGGACTTTTGTTAAGTCAAATAAGTTAGTCACATGAAGACAAATACTGCATGATTCCATTGATGTGAGGCATCTAAAATGTCAATTTAGAGAAGCAGAGGGGACAATAGTGCTTGTTAAGGGCTGGAAAGTGAGCCTGGACCATGGGGGAGAAGAGGAATTATTGTTCAATGGGCATAAATTCTCAGTTATGCTGTATGAATAAGTTTCACATATCTGCAGTACAACATACTGCCATAGTTAACAATATGGATTTGTGGAGCTCAAAATTTGTTAAGAGAATAGATCCCATAGTAAGTGTTCTTACCACACACAAGAAAAAACAACAAAGGGACACAGGGAGACCTTGGAGGTATTGGATATATCTATTGCCTTCACTGTCACGATGGTATCACAGGCATTTGCATGTGTCCAAACTCACCAAAGTGGACACATTAAATATGTGCAGTTCTTTGTATATCAATATACCTCAAGGAAAGCTGCTAAAAAAAAAAAGAATCCACACTAAGACCTTTTGAAATTACTCAAGGGAATAATTTCCCCATGCTTGTTCCCACAGGAGTTCTGGCTTGAACCCTCTGTCATTATGTTTGTCCCCACAAAGCTCACCCCCAGCCTTTGCACAGTGCTTGGAGTCGCTGAGATGATTGGCTGACTCTTTACTTTTCTACTGTAGGACCTCAACTTACCACATGAGCTGTGCAGAAAAACTTGGTCAGCAAGTTGACCCACTGCTCACTAATTTATCATTAAATGTTGCCTTTTTTATGCTTTTTCTTTTGGTAACAGTCATTAGAGTGTTCTTGGGTTGCAGATGGAAAGGGAATACTTGGATTTTCTATGTAAAGATAATTGACACTTTCGCCAAATACTTCCATTAGGAGGGAAAAAAATGAAGGTTATAACTTTCAACCTGACCTGTTCTGACTAGTACATGAACAATAAATGGCTCCTTTATGGGGGAGCTTTCCACCCTTCTGCACTCTCCTCTGTGCCCCCAGGAGGTGACTTCTAGGGATTGTATTGGCTAGGCTTCTCTGCCTTCTACCTTCTAGGTGGATTTGGCCAGTGAAAGGCACATGGAGGACACTAAAGGCTGAGAAGAAAAAGAGGTCTGGATATTTTTCTGTCATCCACCACCTACAGCTCCTCCCAATGCCTTTCAGGCCTAAGGGTGGTAACAGCTTTTTGCTGTTATTGATACCTAAATGCTACACCATCCTTAGAGGTTGTCTTGCCAATGGGTTTCAGCCCCGGGCAAGTTCCCTATGGATTCAATGTGACCAAAGAAATTGACAGCAAAACATTCTTTGGGGTGAAAGGGTTTATTACCTGGCTTGTTCTCCTGGCAGTAGGTTGAGCACTAGCGTCTCTGCCTCCGCCCAGAGCACTGGGCCGAGCTCTCTGTATAGCACAATAATAGCTTATTGCCTAAAGGTGTGGAAGCGGTAGCCTAGCAACAGGCCAGTTACACCATCAGGTGGTTTAAGTAAAGTGAGGATTCTGGCCATAGGAACCCCAACTTCCCCAAGGAGGTTAACTTGATCCTGTCAACACCATTGCAAATAGCATCTTCAGTAGAGTTTCTTCAGTTTCCTCTTTGAGTAGTTCCATCTTTTATCTACTGAGTCCCTGAATGATTCAGTTGCCTTGTTTTCTCTGCTCTAGCATTCTACTTCACAGGTGCCAATCTGGCACACTCATAGATTCCTGTTACTTGTCATTAGAACATGGTCCACTTAACACCTCTCTGGCCTGTTTTGCAAGTGACCTGTCTCAGTGGTCTAAGTCACTGTTTCTAATTTTAATGCTGCATTCTAAACACCTGAGGGATCTTGTCACAATGCAGATTCTAATTCAGAAGTCACAAGTGGAGCCTGAAATCTTAGATTTCTAGAGAGCTCTCAGGTATTGCCAGTGTTCTGGCCCATAGACCATTTTGGGGCTCCAGTTCAAACAATGAAAATGAAGAAGTTTGAAGGGGACAGTGGTTCTCTGTGGACAAAATGAAGGTTCCTGTGGCCAGGATTCTCACCTGGCCCTAGTTGGGTAGCTCACTACACATGTGGGCAATACGTTGTTATTGACTCTAAATAAAGACCTCCACCCAGTGTTCTGGGTGTCACAGTGTCATGGCTGCAAGGCTGCAGGGGAGCAGAGCAGAGGCTGGAGTGGTGGCAGCGCTGAGGACAGAGGCCCAGAGGATGGCTTTGTGGGGAGGGAGGCCCAGAGGCAGAGACCAACCTGCTGCATGCAGACACACTCTGAGTGGATGGGATTTTGGTGATTGACTTGCCACCATGGAAATAAAGTTGGCTATACCCCTTTCACCCCAAGAATGTTCTACTTCATTTCTTTGGTCACACTGAATCTATAGTGAACTTGCCTGGGGCTGAAATCCATTGGCAAGACATTCTCAAAGTGAAGCCGGTCCTGGACCAGTAGCATCAACACTGCCTGAGAACAAGCAGGTTAGAAATGCGGATTCTGGGTCCCCATCCCAGACTTACTGAATCAGAAGTTCTAGGGCTGGAGCCTAGCAATCTCTCTATTAGCAAGTTCTCCTTGGGATTCTGACCCACACCTAAATTTGAAATGAAAGATAGTGTACTTGTGAGAGCTATTTTTGAGGCATCATTATTTTAGTAATTTCACATAAAACTTCACATACAATGAAGATAATCTTCAGAATAAATCTGCTCAATATACAGATAGAGTAGCTATATAATCTTGGAAATTGACAGAATTTTACATTTGTACTATACACATACACAACACTATCAAGGAAAAGAAAATGACCAATCAATGTGATTTGACGATAGTAAATTATCTCGAGTTATAATTCATTTCAATATATAGAACATACAAGTCTAACCTAGATACTGTAAGAGATAAAGATGAGTTAGTAAATCTTTGCCTTATGGAACTTAGAGTTTCAAGGAGAAAAAATTGAGCATTGAGCTTCCACAAGTCCATTTTCTAGGATTTAAACTATAATATGAGCACATAAGGAATGATGAGAAGTCTATAAAAAGGCAGTTTGGAGATAAAATGTTTCTTGGATTTGAAGCGAGATGGACAACAGTCAGGTGATTCTCAGATAAAGGAGAGTCACAGAGATAAACACCATTCAGAACTGTTGTCTGGTTTAGCCCTGCTGTGAAGCTGCTTTTGACTAGAGTGCCTTTTGTACCAAGCTTTTGAATCACAGCAATGCTCTGATTACATGGCCACCAAGCAAATTTCTGGCTTTTGCTCTCCTAGTTTCTACATACTCAGAGGAAGAACATGCACTGGTATGACCAGTCCACTGGGGAGTTGATCTCAATCAGAATTAACATAATGGCATTCTGGGCTCATGTTTATACTCCTGTGAGTTTAGGCATTGTGTAGGTTTAATGGCCCCTGGAACACTGACAAGGGAGAATTTCTGGGTAGTGACGCTGGAATCACTGGCTGAACCACATTAAACTGTTTACTTTAATGCTACCTATATACTCCTTGTGTGGATGTTAGTGGTATCTATTTCAATACATACCACCTTTAAAACTTTGAAAGCTACACAAATAATTGCATGACAAGGTTATGGGAGCTTGCTATAAAAGAGTTCTGCCTAAAATATAAAAGTTCAAAGGAAGGATGGAACACATTAGATTGGGATAGATGTTGAGGAAGATTAACAAGGTTTAAAGAATAGGTAGAATTTTTTGTTGTTGAAATATAGTTCACATGCCACCATAAAAATCTACCCTTTTAACGTATACAGTTCAGTGACTTTTTTCAGTATATTCAACAAGTTGTGCAACCACCATCACTATCTAATTTCCAAACATTTTTATGATCCTTAAAAGAAACCCCATGCCCATTAATAGTCATTCCCCATTCCCTCTCCCTGCCAGACCGTGGCAACCATTAATTTACTTTCTGTCTCTCTTTATATGCTTATTCTGGTTATTTCATACAAAGAGAATCATGCAATATGTGGTCTTTAGTGTCTGGCTTCTTTTACTTAACATTATGTTTTCAAGATTCATCCATGTTGTTGCATATATCAGTACTTAATTGCTTGTTATGACTGAATAATATTCCATTGGATGGATGTACAAGATTTGTTAATCTGTGCATCCCTTGATGAATATTAGGATTGTTTTTCCTTTTGACTATAATGGAAAATGTTTCCATGAACGTCTGTATGCAAGGTTTTGTGTGGACATGTTTTCAATTGCCTTGAATATATATTTAAGGGTGGAATTGCTGGTCATATGGTAATTCTGTGTTTAACTTTTTAAGGAATTCCTAGGCTGTTTGCTAAAGGGTCTGTACCCTTCAACATTCCCACCAGCACTCTAAGAGGTTGGCAGAATTGAACACTATGTCATGATTAAAAACAACAACAAAACCCAGAGTAGAAAGGAAACTTCCTCAACTCAATGAAGGGCATCTGCAAAAACCCATAGCTAATATGCTCAATAGAGAGAGATTGAAAACTTTAGTCCCTAAGATTAGGAATAAGACAAGGAGGTCCACTCTAACCACTTCTATTCAACATTGTACTTGGGTTTGTAACTGGGTCACTTGGGTCAAAAAAAGGAAGGAAAGAAAATAAAAAGGAATAAGTAAAAATAAGAGAAAAGAAAAGGAAAAAGAAAGGGAAAGAAGTAAAAGAATATACAAAAAGAAAGAAGTAAAAATATTACCATTCCTTTATGACATAATCTTCTATTTAGAAAATCCTAAATAATCTTCCAAATGAAAAAAGAAAAAAAACTACTAGAACTAATCAATGCGTACAGCAACATTATAGGATACAGGGTCAGTATACAAAAATCTGTTATATTTCTATTTAGTAGCAATAAACAATCAGAAATTAAAATTAAGAAAACAGTCCCACTTGCAGTAGCATCAAAAATAATAAAACATTTAGGAATAAAGATGTACAAGACTTGTACACTGACAACTCTAAAAAATCATTGTAAGAAATTTTAAACAATCTGAATAAAATGCAAGGATGTCCTATGTTAATGGAAATAATTAATATTATTTGATTGAATTACTCTACAGTTTCAGTGCAATGCCAAGGCTGTTCAATGTGGAAAGAATAATCTGTTCAACAAATGGTATTCGGACAACTGATAGCCCCTTGTAAAAGAATCAAATAAGTCTCTTCCCTCATCAAAATATATGAAAATTGACTCACATCAAACATTAAAAATGTAAAAGCTGAAACTATAAAACTCTTAGAGAAAAACAGGGGTATTTGCCTCCTTATATTTGGTAACAGATTCTTAGATTGACACCAAAAGCACTAGTGACAAAAGAAAAAATAAATAAATTGGACTTCATCAAAATTAAAAACATTTGTGCTTCAAAAGGCACATTCAAAAAAACTAAAGACAACGCACATGATGGGAGAAAATATTTGCAAATTGTATATCTGATAGGGAACTTGTATTCAAAATATATAAAGAACCCTTTTATTCAATAATAAAATGACAACTGAGATTGGAAGTGTGAGAATGATCTTAATAGATCTCTCTCCAAATAATATACAAATGGCCAACAAGCTATGAAATATGCTCACATCATTAGCCATTGGAGAAATGAAATTGAAACCACAGTGAAGTACCACTTCACATACATTAGGACGGCTATCAGCAAGAAGACAACAGTAGTTATCAGTGACTCTGGAATCTGATCCCCTTATGTTCTGCCTGTGGGAATGTAAAATGATGAAGCTACTTTGAAAACAACTAATATTCCCTCAAAAAGTTAAATATATAGCTACCAAATGACCCAGGAATTCCACTCCTAAATATACACCCAAGAAAACTGAAAACCTATGTTCACACAAAAAACTATACATAAATTTTCCTAGCAGTACTAGTCATAATAGCCAAATAATGTAAACAGCCTAAACATCTATCAACTAATAAAAAGATAAAATCTGGTATATCCATCCGACAGAATATTATTCAGTCATAAAAAATAATGAAGTACTGATATATGCTATAACTTGGATAAACCTTAAAAATATTCTAAATGAAAGAAACTAGTCACAAGAGATCACATATTACATGATTCTATTTATGCTAAATGTCCAGAGTAGGCACATTTGGAGATACAGAAACTAATTAGTGGTTCCATATGGGTTCAGGGGAGAAGGAATGGGGATTATAATAGCTAAAAGGTACAGAGGGGCTTTTTGAGATGATCAAAAATGTTCTAAAACTGAGTGTGTGGACAGCTGCTCAACTCTGTGACTACACTATAAATCATTTAATTGTATATTTTCAAAAAATGGATTTTATGGTATGTGAATTATATTTCAATAAAGCTTTTTTTTTTAAGGTGCAAAAAAACAAGTTCTTGGCATTGTTTAAGTCATTGGAACATGCTTTGCCTGAGTCATTCCTACCTCAATACTTTCAGATAAATTTCACCAGTGCTTAAATCAGTTTTAGACGAGATTTTGATCACTTGAAACATGGATTCACAACCAATACATAAAATAGCAATGGCTCATCAAGAAAAATTGAACAAAGAAAGCAGTTAAGGACCAGAAAGCCAAATAGGGGCTTTGCTCTCACTGAGAGGATGGCAAATTGTGAAAGGGAGTTGACAACAGGGATGTTGAATCTAGAAGATGAATTAAATTCTATTGAATGTGGGATGCAGTGAAATAGGAAAGATTGAAAATGTCTGAAGAGACAAATCTTAGTGAATTGGAGATCCTTTACTGAATGCTGAGCACTTGGTGACAAGGACAGTTTTTCATTCATCATTACTGTATTAGTTAAGTTAGCTGCTATAGTAACTGCAAAGCACCTTTTTTTCCCAACAATTGCTGATTTCTTGCTCACATTATAAATAGATAGGGAATTACCTGCAGCTCTACACCAGGCTGCAGCTCTGCTGAATATGTCCTCATTTAAGAGCCCAGGCTGAAGGGGCAGGCCCTCTCTGGGAATGTTGTTTTCAGGGAAGGAGGCAGAGGACAGACCACTGGCAAATTTGTGATGCTTTCTACAAATTTGCTCACCTAATGGTATATACTACATCTCATATTCCTATGTCCAAAATATGTTACATGCTAAGCAAGCCCCAAATCAATGGAGCAAGGAAATATTATCCATACAGAAGACACTGTAAATCATATAGCAATGAGAGGGGATGTAGGACTTTCTCAAAGAGCAGTCCTGGTATATTATAAATATAATAATATATTTATAAAAATATAAGTATAATACCCTGGTATGTTATAAATAGTTAATCAATACTTATTTAGGACTTGAACAAATGAATTCATAGATTAACACCTATGTGCATTAATAAATGGAGAAAGAACCTTTTGTGGAGATGGGAAAGATAAAAGAAGATAAATTTATGTTGATTTTAAAGAACTAAGGGAGTCAAAGAAGGAGGTTATTCAACCAATAGTAATAAAGTTGGAGAAACCGAGTGAGTGGGAATAAGAATGAGAGAGAGACATGAGAGTTAAGTAGGTTGGACCACCAAGGAGGAATGTGTGAAATGAGAAGAGAAATGGGTTGTTAGATCTGGAAGAGAAATAGGAGCTAGTAAAATTAGTCCGGACCTGGTCTGAGACCAGAACAATACAGTATCAAGGGAATTGAAAAGAAAAGGTGGTTAATAATGTCAAAGATAATTTTGTAATTATTAAATAATACTTCTCACAAAACTCAAAATAGGTATATAATTTTTTCTTTCTACAGAGGCCTATTGCACACAGGATAATAAGTTAATTGAAGGCTAGGTGTAACAACAGCCTAATTAAGTTTAGTGGAGTATGAAGAAGAGAGAGTTTAAAGGGAAGAAAAAAAGACTCAAATTACATGATTTTAAAATTAAGACCAAGCAACAAAAAACCATACATATTGCAAATATTTAACAAAAAATTTCAATTTCATACTATAGCCAGTTAAGAAGGAATCATAAAAGAGAATGGGAATAAAGAGTGATAAGGGGAAAAGAGAGGCAGACATGAAAATATGTGATGTTAAAAATAAAACAAAATAAAAAACAAGGAAACAATCCCTTAGCCTAGTAGTTCTCAATTCCAGCTACACATTAGAATCTCCTGGGGAGATTTTTAAAAATTACTCATGCCTTGCACCATCCCAAGATTCTGAATTAACAGGCCTAAAATGAGACCTGGTATTGTTATTAAAAACAAACAAACTCCCAGGTGATCTTAATGTGCAGTTCAGACTAGAACTACCATCTTAGAAGTATAGAGAAGAAATGGAGAGGAAGCTATAATGAGGTAAATTACTTCTGTTCAATCTCATGGTCCACTTGGGCTACAGGCTTCAAGAAATCTTTAAGATGTAAATTAGCTAACTAATCAAGCACAGTTCAGCTGCATTTTACTTTTTACACAATGAAATACCTGAAAACCTAGTTTTAATACTAACTACTGTAAGGCCCTGAGCAAATCACTTAGTTTCTCTGGTCTGTTTCCATATTTGCAAAGTGAAAGTTTAGGCAAAATGTTTCTAAGACTATTACCACAGCTATGATTTGAAGAGGATTAGTATGGGAAACAATAAGCCAGTCAAAACCAGCTCTCTCCCAAGGCTTGTACTGAATGATAAAATGATACTGTACACTTAGCACATATTTTAAGGAAAAACAAAAAAGGAGTGAGTAGGAACAGAAAGTCAGAAAAATGTGAAAAGATGGTGGGATAGGAGATCCCAGTTCTCATCCCCCAACAGAAAAACTGATTTAACAACCATCCACAGACAAAAATAACTTATACAAACTTTGGAATCAAGTGAGATAATGTTATCTTAAGGGATCTCAGAAACAAGAAAAGACCCATTGAAAAGGTGATAACAGTTTCATTTACCCATATTACTGCATCCCCACCATGGCATACTGCAAATCTGGAAGAGATCCCATAAGCCCACATTCTCCTGTGGGAAAAGAAGAAGGCAAACCCACTCATGGACCCTGACACCAGGTCCTCCCATTTGTGAACCCCAGCATCAGGTCCACCAGTGGACCTTAGAACCAGGCTACCTAGGAAGAGGTGACTACTTCCTCAAATGCACAGACACTAACATAAGGCTACAAGGATCACAAATAGTCAGGTAAACATGACACCACCAAGGGAAAAATTTAAGCTCCAGTAACTGACCCTAAAGAAGTGGAGATCTACAAACTGCTTGACAAAGAATTCAAAATAATCATCCTTAAAAAGCTCAGTGAACACAGAATGACAATTAAATGATATCAGAAAAACATTTCATAAATAAAATGGCAAGTTCAATGAAGAGATTGAAACCATAAAAGAACCAAACATAAATTCTGGAGCTGAATAATACAGTGGCTGAACAGAAAAATTCATTAGAAAGCTTCAAAACCAGACTCAATAAGCAGAAGAATCAGTGAACTTGAAGAGTGTCCTTTGATACTACACAGAAAGAAAAACAAAAAGAAAACAGAATGAAAAAAAAGTAAAGAAAGCGCATAGGACTTACAAGACACCATGCATTATGGGAGTCTCAGGAAAAAAGAAAAAGGATCAAACATCTTATTTAAATAAATAATGGCTGAAAACTTCCAAAATCTAGGGAGAGAAAAGGACACCAAATTCATGAAGCTTGTAAGACCTTAAATAGGTTAAACCTAAAGAGATCTATACCAAAACATATTATTAAAAAAAAACTTTTTTTGTAAAAAAAAAAACCAAAATAAAAGATAAAGAGAAAATTTTGAAAGCATCAAGATAAAAGCAATTCATGACACAGAAAAGAATCCAGAAGTTTGTCAGCAGATTGCTCAGC
Source organism: Smutsia gigantea (assembly GCA_032199065.1). NCBI lineage: Eukaryota > Metazoa > Chordata > Mammalia > Pholidota > Manidae > Smutsia > Smutsia gigantea. Next base: position 26,158 of record JAVSCE010021210.1, on the reverse strand, counting down.
AGAAATTTTGCAGGCCAGGAAAGGGTGGAATGGCATATTCAAGTCCTAAAAAAAATAACCCCCAAATTGCCAACCAAGAATGCCATACCTAGCAAAACTGTCCTTTAAACAATGAAGAAGAGAGACTTTCCATGACAAACATAAAATAAGGGAATTTGTCACTATTAGAACTGCCTTACAAAGAGTGGTGAAAGGATCTTCAAGTTGAAATAAAGGTTGCTAAACAGCAATACAAAAGTATGTGAATTTCACGGGTAATGACAAATATTTAGACAAATACAGAATAATGTCATTATGTAATGGTGGTGCAGAAATCAGTTTAACCTTATTATAAATGTTAAAAGACAAAAGTATTAAAAACAACTGTAACTAAAAAAAAAATCTGTCAATGTGTATACAATATAAAAACAAGCAAATTCTGACATCAATAACGTAAGTGGAGTGAGGAAGTAAAAGTACAGTTTTGCATGCAGTTGGACTTATTATCAACTTAAATTCATTGTTATAAGAATAAGTGTTATGCAAGCCTCATGATAACTTCAAAAAAAAAAACATACAGTAGACACAAGAAAGATTAAGAGAAAAGAATCAAAGTATATTACTGGGAAAAAAATCACAAAAGAATATACAAGAAAGGAACAAAAGAACTATAAAACAGAAAACAACAAACAGTGGTAATGGTAAGTCCCTAACAACCAATAATTACTTTAAATGTAAATAGACTAAACTCAACAATCAAAAAATACAGTGTCTGAAAGCATAAAGAAAAATCGACTCATTTTAGATTTAAGAACACACAAAGGCTAAAATGGAATGGTCTCTAGGATCGTTTACATGCTAGGTCACAAAACAAGTCTACAAATTTAATAAAATTGAAATTATCCAGGTATTTTTTCTGGCCATAATGTAATAAAACTAGAAATCAGTAACAAAAGGAAACTCACAATTACATGGAAATTAAACAACACACTCTTGAACACCACTGAGTCAAAAAGATATCAAAACAGAAGTTACAAAATATCTTGAGACAAACAAAACCAAAAACACAACATATCAAAGCTATGGGACAAAAGCAGTAGTAAGAAGGAAGTTTATGGTGATAAACACCTACATAAAAAAGAAAAAAGATCTCAAATAAACAAGCTAACTTTATACCTCAAGGAACTGGACAAAGAAGAACAAACTAAGCCCAAAATCAGCAGAAAGAAGGAAATAATAAGTATTACAGCAGAAATAAATGAAACAGATAATAGAACAACAAAACAAAATATGAACCTAAGAGTTAGGTTTTGTCATAAACAAAATCAACAAAACTTAGCTTGATTAACAAAAAATGAGAGAATACTTGAAATCAGAAATGAATGAAGAGACATTACAACTGATGCCACAGAAATAAAAAATGTCATAAGAGACTACTATGACCAATTATATGACAACAAATTGGACAACCTAGAAGAACTGGATAAATTCATAGAAACATAGGACTTGCCAAAACTGAGTCAAGAAGAAATAAAAATAGCCTAAACAGATCAATTACAAATTAGGAGATTGAATCAGTAATCAGAAACTTCCCAACAAACAAAAACCCAGGAGCAGAGGGCTTTACAGGTAGATGCTCCCAAACATTTAAAGAAGAAGAAATACCAATCCTTCTTAAGCTCTTTGAAAAAATAGAGATGAAGGAATACTTCCAAATTATTTTCATGAAGACAGCATCACCTAGACACCAAAGCCAGACTAAGACATCACACACACACACACATCAAAAAAAAAAAAAAAAAAAACTACAGAACAAGATCCCTGATGAATGTGTGTATAAAAATCCTCAACAAAAATCTTAGCAAACCAAATCCAACAGCACTTTAAAAAGATTATATACCATGAGCATCCTAAAATGCAAGGATGGTATGACACAAATAAATCAATCAATGTGATGCACCATATTATCAGAAATAAGGATTAAAAACCATATGATCACTATAGACGCAGAAAAATACTTGAGAAATCAATAACCATTCATGATAAAAACTGTCAACAAATTAGTTACACAAGTAAAATATATCAACATATATTTCCATATTTGGAAAACTCTCAGATAACACCATACTCAACTGGTGAAAGCTGGAAGATCAGAAACAAGATAAGAATGCTCACTCCAGCATAACCTAGAAGAAATGGACAACTTTCTAGAAAAATACAGCCTTCCAAGACTGACCCAGTAAGAAACACAAAATCTGAACAGACCAATTACCAGCAATGAAAATGAATTGGTAATCAAAAAACTACCTAAGAACAAAACTCCTGACCAGAAGGCTTCATCACTGAATTTTATCAAACACTTAGTGAAGACCTAATACCCATTCTCCTTAAAGTTTTCCAAAAAGTAGAAGAGGAGGGAATACTGCCAAACTCATTCTATGAGGCCAGTATCACTCTAATACCAAAACCAGGCAAAGACACCACAAAAAAAGAAAATTACAGACCAATATCCCTGATAAACATAGACGCAAAAATACTCAACAAAATATTAGCAAATCAAATTCAAAAATACATCATCCATCATGATCAAGTAGGATTTATTCCAGGGATGCAAGGATGTGACATTATTTGAAAATTCATCAACTTCATACATCACATCAACAAAAAGAAGGACAAAAACCACATGATCATCTCCATAGATGCTGAAAAAACATCCAACCAAATTCAGCATCCATTCATGATAAAAACTCTGAACAAAATAGGTATAGAAGGCAAGTACCTCAACATAATAAAGTCTATATATGACAGTCCCACAGCCAATATCATACTTAACAGCTAGAAAGTTAAAGCTTTTCCTTTAAGATAGGGAACAGGACAAGGATGCCCACTCTCCCCACTTTTATTCAACATAGTACTGGAGGTCCTAGCCATGGCAATCAGACAACACAAAGAAATAAAAGGCATCCAGATTGGTAAAGAAGTTAAACTGTCATTGTCTGCAGATGACATGATATTGTATACTAAAAACCCTAAAGAATCCACCCCCAAACTACTAGAACTAGTAGCTGAATTCAGCAAAGTTGCAGGATATAAAATTAATACACAGAAATCTATTGCATTCCTACATACTAATGATGAACTCACAGAAAGAGAAATCAAGAAAACAATTCCATTCATAATTGCATCAAAAAGAATAAAATACCTAGGAATAAACCTAACCAAGGAAGTGAAAGACCTATACCCTGAAAACTGCAAGACACTCATGAGGGAAATTAAAGAAGACACCAATAAATGTAAATACAGCCTGTGCTCACTGGATAGGAAGAATTAATATAGCCAAATGGCCATCCTGCCTAAAGCAATATAGAGTCAATGCAATCCCTATCCAAATACCAATGGCATTCTTCAACAAACTGGAACAAAGAGTTCTAAAATTCACATGGGATTGGATTAAAGATGGCGGCATGAGAGGTGAGACAGAGGCTTCCTCCTAAAACCTCATATAATATGAAAATAAAGCTACATCAACTACTCTTGAAAGAGCAACGGGAAAGAGGATGGCAACAAACTGCATACACCTGGAGACAAGAGCAGCCCTCACAGAAAAGGGTAACATACTAAAGCTGTGGTCCTGTGGGATCCAAGCCCTTCCCCCACACCAGCTCACCTGGCAGGAGGAACAGGAATGGAGCAGGGAGGGAGTGGAGATGTGGGACTGCTGAATACCTAACTCTGGAGATCTGCTCTGGGAGCACAAACCTACATTACATGGTGCTTGCATGATACTCTTGTAATTAGGGGGTTGGAAAGCTAAGACAGGCAGAATTCCTGGAGAGACTAAGAATCCAGCTGCTTGTGAAAGCAGGAATCCATACCCAGCTGCTTGGGGACAAAAGAAAGGCGGGCAGTCTGAGATACTTCCTAACAAAGAAGCCCTTAGCAAGAGAACTGCTAAAGGGGCAAGGATTGCATGGAGCTTACTGCTCAGGAGAAAGGACAGGCAGACAAAATTGTCCGGGTGCACTCTGCCCAGCAGGTTGGGAGCTTTCACGATCTTCAGGTGCTCCAGCTCCCTGGCTGCCCACACAGCTCCAAGAACCCCTTCTGTGACAGGCAGACATGTGCGCCTTTCTTCTGGCCAGCCCCACCGGGCTTGCAAACCGGGAAATCCTTCCCTGGTGTTAGGCCAGCCAGAGGGAAGATCTGTCTATAGCAACTAAAAACCCAAAGCACAGAGGCTTATACCTGTGTGCTCAGCCCACTGGTTCAGGCACTGGGGACAGGCATAGCAGCCAGGAACCAGCAAACACCCCTTTCCTCCCTGGAGGCGCCAATACCACTCCCCTACAATCCTCGCATTGCTTCAGGGGCTGAGCAACTCCAGAGAGTAGAGCTTCTGGGCACTAGAGGGCGCCATACACAAATATGAAATGCCAAAGGAACCTGGTCCAGAGTAAAATTATGAACACAACTCCTGAGAAAGATTTAAATGATATGGACCTTATGATACTCCCTGAAAGGGAGTTCAAAATAAAAATCATTAACATGCTCATGGAGGTACGGAAAGATATTCAAGAACTCAGGAATGAATTCTGGTCAGAGATCCAAACATTGAAGAACACAAAGGACAGTATTAAAAGCAGATTGGATATGGTGGAGGAGACAATAAATGAAATAGGAACTAGAGAAGAGGAATATAAAGAAGCTGAGGCACAGAGAGAAAAAAGGACCTCTAAGAATGAAAGAATATTGAGAGAACTGTGTGACCAATCCAAATGGAACAATATTCGCATTATAGGGGTACCAGAAGAAGAAGAAGAGAGAAAAAGGGATAGAAACCATCTTTGAGGAGGTGATTGCTGAAAACTTCCCCAATCTGGGGAAGGAGATAGTCTCTCAGGCCATGGAGGTGCGCAGATGTCCCAACACAAGGGACCCAAGAAAGACAACAGCAAGAAATGTAGTAATTAAAATGGCAAAGATCAAAGATAAGGACAGACTATTAAAAGCAGCCAGAGAGAGAAATAGGATCACATACAAAGGAAAACCCATCAGGCTATCATCGGACTTCTCAGCAGAAACCTTACAGGCCAGAAGTGAGTGGCATGATGTATTTAATGCAATGAAGCAGAAGGGCCTTGAACCAAGATTACTTTATCCAGCAAGACTGTCCTTTAAATTTGAAGGAGGGATTAAACAATTCCCAGATAAGCAAAAGCTGAGAGAATTTTCCTCCCTCAAATCATCTCTACAGTGTATTTTGGAGGGACTGCTATAGATGGAAGTGTTCCTACAGATTAATAGCTGTCACCAGAGGTAATAAAACCACAGTAAAGAAAATAGGACAGCTAATTACTAAGAAAATGCAAAATTATATTAACTATTCCCAAAGTCAAACAAGGGATAGACAAAGAGTACAGAATATGATACCTAATATTTAAAGAATGGAATAGAAAGAAAAAGGAGGAAACAAACAAACAAACAAAGAACCTTTAGATTGTGTTTGTAATAGCATATTCAGTTAGTTGTTAGACTTTTAGATAGTAGGGAAGTTAACCTTGAACCTTTGGAAACCACGAATCTGAAGCCTGCAATGCCAATAAGTACATAACTATCCATAATCACCCTAAATGTAAATGGACTGAATGCACGAGTCAAAAAACATAGAGTCACTGAATGGATAAAAAAACAAGACCCATCTATATGCTGCCTTCAAGAGACTCACTTTAAACCCAAAGACATACACAGACTAAAAGTGAAGGGATGGAAAAAGATATTTCATGCAAACAACAAGGAGAAAAAGCAGCTGTTGCAGTACTTGTATCAGACAAAATACACTTCAAAACGAACAAAGTAGCAAGAGATAAAGAAGGACATTACATAATGATAAAGAGGTCAGTCCAACAAGAAGATATAACCATTATAAACATATATGCACCCAACACAGGAGCGCCAGCATATGTGAAACAAATACTAACAGAATTAAAGGAGGAAACAGACAGCAATGCATGCATTTTAGGTGACTTCAACACACCACTCACTCCAAAGGACAGATCAACCAGACAGAGAATAAGTAAAGACACAGAGGCACTGAACAACACACTAGAACACATGGACCTAACAGATATCTACAGAACTTTGCAGCCAAAAGCAGCAGGATACACATTTTTCTCAGGTGCACATGGAACATTTTCCAGAATAGACCACATACTAGGCCACAAAAAGAACCTCAGTAAAGTCAAAAATATTGAAATTCTACCAACCAACGTCTCATATCACAAAGGTATAAAACTAGAAATAAATTTTAGAAAGAAATCAAAAAGGCTCACAAATACATGGGGACTTAACAACATTCTCCTAACTAATCAATGGGTTAACGACCGAATCAAAACAGAAATGAAAGGATATATGGAGACTAATGATAACAACAACACAAAGCCACAAACTTCTGTGGGATGCAGCAAAGGCAGTTCTAAGAGGAAAGTATATTGCAATCCAAGCCTATTTAAGGAAGGAAGAACATTTCCAAATGAATAGTCTAAAGACACAATTACTGAAATTGGAAAAAGAAGAACAAATGAGGCCCAAAGTCACCAGAAGGAGGGACATAATAAAGATCAGAGAAGAAATAAATAAAATTGACAAGAATAAAACAATAGAAAAAATCAATGAAACCAAGTGCTGGTTCGTTGAAAAAATAAACAAAATAGATAAACACCAAGCCAGACTCATTAAGAGAAAAAGAGAATCTACACACATAAACACAATCAGAAATGAGAAAGGAAAAATCACGACGGACACCACAGAAATACAAAGAATTATGAGAGAATACTATGAAAAATTACATGGTAACAAACTGGATAACCCAGAAGAAATGGACAACTTTCTAGAAAAATACAACCTTCCAAGACTGACCAAGCAAGAAACAGAAAAACTAAACAGACCAATCACCAGCAATGAAATTGAATCGGTAATCAAAAAACTACCCAAGAACAAAAACCCCGGACCAGATGGATTCACCTCTGAATTCTACCAGACATATAGAGAAGAAATAACACCCATTCTCCTTAAAGTTTTCCAAAAAATAGAAGAGGAGGGAATACTTCCAAACTCATTCTATGAAGCCAGCATCACTCTAATACCAAAACCGGGCAAAGACCTCACCAAAAAAGAAAATTACAGACCAATATCCCTGATGAACGTAGATGCAAAAATACTCAACAAAATATTAGCAAACCGAATTCAAAAATACATCAAGAGGATCATACACCATGATTAAGTGGGATTCATCCCAGGGATGCAAGGATGGTACAACATTCGAAAATCCATCAACATCATCCACCACATCAACAAAAAGAAGAACAAAAACCACACGCTCATCTCCATAGATGCTGAAAAAGCATATGACAAAATTGAGCATCCATTCCTGAATAAAACTCTCAGCAAAATGGGTATAGACGGCAAATACCTCAACATCATAAAGGCCATATATGACATACCCACAGCTAACATCATACTTAACAGCAAGAAGCTGAAAGCTTTTCATCTAAGATCGAGAACAAGACAAGGATGCCCACTCTCTCCACTGTTATTCAACATAGTACTGGAGGTCCTAGCCACAGCAATCAGACAAAACAAAGACATACAAGGCATCCAGATTGGTAAAGAAGAAGTCAAATTGTCACTATTTGCAGATGACATGATACTGTACATAAAAAACCCTAAAGACTCCACTCCAAAACTACTAGAACTAATATCTGAATTCAGCAAAGTGGCAGGATACAAAATTAACACACAGAAATCTGTTGCTTTCCTATACACTAATGATGAACTAACAGAAAGAGAAATCAGAAAAACAATTCCATTCACAATTGCATCAAAAAGAATAAAATACCTAGGAATAAACCTAACGAAGGAAGTGAAAGACCTGTACTCTGAAAACTACAAGACACTCCTAAGAGAAATTAAAGAGGACACTAACAAATGGAAATGCATCCCATGCTCTTGGCTAGGAAGAATAAATATTGTCAGAATGGCTATACTACCTAAAGCAATCTACAGATTCAATGCAATCCCTATCAAACTACCAACAGCTTTCTTCAATGAACTGGAACAAATAATTCTAAAATTCATATGGAACCACAAAAGACCCCGAATAGCCAAAGCAGTCCTGAGAAGGAGGAATAAAACAGGGGGAATTACGCTCCCTGACTTCAAGCTCTACTACAAAGCCACAGTAATCAAGACAATTTGGTATTGGCACAAAAACAGACCCACAGACCAGTGGAACAGAATAGAAAATCCAAACATTAACCCAAACATATACAGTCAATTAATATTTGATAAAAGTGCCTTGGATATACAATGGGGAGATGACAGCCTCTTCAGCAGCTGGTGTTGGAAAAACTGGACAGCTACATGTAAGAGAATGAAACTGGACTACTGTCTAGCCCCATACACAAAGGTAAACTCAAGGTGGATCAAAGACCTGAATGTAAGTCATGAAACCATAAAGCTCTTAGAAAAAAACATAGGCAAAAATCTCTTGGACATAAACATGAGCGACTTCTTCATGAACATATCTCCCCAGGCAGGGAAACAAAAGCAAAAATGAACAAGTGGGACTATATCAAGCTGAAAAGCTTCTGTACAGCAAAGGACACCATCAGTAGAACAAAAAGACATCCTACAGTATGGGAGAATATATTCATAAATGACGTATCTGATAAAGGGTTGACATCCAAAATATATAAAGAACTCATGCACCTTAACAAACAAAAAGCAAATAATCCAATTAAGAAATGGGCAGAGGACACGAATAGACACTTCTCTAAAGAAGAAATTCAGATGGCCAACAGGCACATGAAAAGATGCTCCACATCTCTAATCATCAGAGAAATGCAGATTAAAACCACAATGAGATATCACCTCACACCAGTGAGGATGGCCAACATCCAAAACACAAACAACAACAAATGTTGGCGAGGATGTGGAGAAAAGGGAACCCTCCTACACTGCTGGTGGGACTGCAAATTAGTTCAACCATTGTGGAAAGCAGTATGGAGGTTCCTCAAAAAACTCAAAATAGAAATACCATTTGACCCAGGAATTCCACTCCTAGGAATTTACCCTAAGAATACAGCAGCCCATTTTGAAAAAGACAGATGCACCCCTATGTTTATCGCAGCACTATTTACAATAGGCAAGAAATGGAAGCAACCTAAATGTCCATCGGTAGATGAATGGATAAAGAAGAGGTGGTACATATACACAATGGAATATTATTCAGCCATAAGAAGAAAACAAATCCTACCATTTGCAACAACATGGATGGAGCTAGAGGGTATTATGCTCAGTGAAATAAGCCAAGCCGAAGAAGACAAGTACAAATGATTTCACTCATATGTGCAGTATAAGAACAAAGAAAAAACCCGAAGGAACAAAACAGCAGCAGACTCACAGAACCCAAGAACGGACTAATAGTTACCAAAGGGAAAGGGACTGGGGAAGATGGGTGGGAAGGGAGGGATAAGAGGGAAAAAGGGGCATTATGATTGCACATGTAATGTTAGGGGGGTATGGGGAGGGCTGTACAACTCAGAGAAGACAAGTAGTGACTCTATAGCATCTCACTGCGCTGATGGACAGTGACTGTAATGGGGTTTGTGGGGGGGACTTGATGAAGGGGGTAGTTTAATAATCATAATATTGCACATGTAATTGTAGATTAATGATCCAAAATAAATTATTTAAAAAAAAAGAATACTTAGGAGAAGCTAATAAAAGAATAAGTGATTAAAAAAAAAAGAACATATGGGATGTGAACAATTTCCAGGGATGTGTTGTTTTAATTTGTCTGATTTTTCACATACTATTCAAGATCAAATAGACAACATTCACCATGTTATTGATAAGTTTTCTGAAATGCCTGGATTGTTAAATTGGTTTTCTTTGTTTCATTGGATATGGCCTATAATTGTAGGTCTAATACTGTTATGCATTTGTATTCCTGTTCTCCTAGTGTGTGTGCGGAAGGCAGTTGTTGGTCTTTTAAAGACAATACAAGCATATGCTACTTTTCGAGAATTAACTTCAAGAAATAAGTGATTCCTTTTAAACAACTTTGTGAAATCATATACTGATTCCCCACCTGCATTTGCTGCAAGAAAGTAATCATTTATATTGTGATTTTATCCAGAATTATAGCTGCTGGCTGTCCTCTCTTCGTATTTTATCTCCGTGTTTGTTCCCAGGAGATGGCTGGTTAGCCAGAGACGGGTAAGATTCCTCATGGGAGGAACAACCTAAGACAGGCACAGTCGCAAGGGACCTCAGGTGAGCAACGTGGGGGCCAACTGAGGTGAAGCATAGAACCTCACCCCTCCAGACGAGAGAGACATTGCCTGTGACAAGCTATGTCACAGGCCGAGCCCAGCTAATCATTATTCTTGTACCTTCCTCAAATATATGCATATGCATTTGCGTCAATTAAAACAAAAAAGGGGGAGATGTGGGATTCACTTATAATTTAAGTATAAAAATCATATAAATAATCATAGTTGACTTGATTGATTATAGTAACTGAGTTAGTTTCTCTGATATGACTGCCTTTGCATGGTTCACCTTGTGGGAGCTTGTTCACTGTATTGGAACTTGTTCGTTGCATGGTGAGCAATAATGTCTTGTGTATTGAAAAGTTAAGAGAAAAAACCTCAAAAGTTCACATCGCAAGAAAAAATAATTTGTAACTATGTATGTTGAAGGATGTTAACTGAACTTACTGTGATAATCATTTCACAATAAAAAAAAGATTTTAAAAAATTCATATGGAACCACTCCACCAAAAAACTGTCAGAATTAATAAATGAATTCAGTAAAGTTGCAGGATACAAAATCGACATGCAAAAATCAGTGGCATTTTTACACACTAACAATAATCAGAAGGAGAAATTAAGAAAGCAATTTCACTTATGATGGCATTAAAGACAATAAAATACTTAGGAGTAAATTTAACCAGGGAGGTTAAAGAACCTGGGGAGTGAAAACTGGAGAGTGCAAGACATGATGAAAGATATGATTTCACACTTCCAAAGCTATCTACAGATTCAACACTATCTTTATCAAAGTTGCAATGGCATTTTTTCACAGAAATAGAAAAAACAGTCCTAAAATAATGTATGGAACTGCAAAAGACCCCAAATAGTCAAAGCAATCTTAAGAAAGAACAAAACTGGAGGCAATATACTTCTTGATTTCAAACTATATTACAGAGTAATCAGAGTGGTATGGTATTGACATAAAAATAGACATATAGACCAATGGAACAAAATAGAGAGCCTAGACATAAACTCATGCATACACAGTCAACTAATCTTTGACCAGGTCACCAAGAGCACACAATGGGGAAAGAATAGTCTCTTCAATAAATGGTGGTAGGAAACTGAATATCCACATGTGAAAGAATGAAATTGGGCCCTTATTTTTTACTATACATAAAAATTAATTCAAACTGTACTAAAGACTTACATATAAGACCTGAAACTGTAAAACTTCTATAAGAAAATACAGAGGAAAAACTTCTTGACATTGGTCTGGGCAATGAATTCTTGGATAGGATACTGAAAACAGAGGGAATAAAAGCAAAAATAGGTTAAGTGGGACAACATCAAACTAAAAAGCTTCTGCATAGTAAAGGGAAGAACCAGCAAAATTAAATAGCAACCTACCTATGGAATGGGAAAATATATTTGTGAATCATATCTTATAAATGGTAATCTAATCATATCTAATAAATGGTAAATCATATTAATATCCTAAATATGTAATGAATTCCTACAACTAAATAGCAAAAAAACAACCCTACTTAAAAAATGTGCAAATAACCTGAATAGATATTTCCCCAAAAAACATACAAATCACCTACAGGTATATGAAAAGGTACTCAATATCACCAATCATCAAGGACATGTAAACCACAACTATAATGAGATAGCACCTCGCATATATTACAATGGCTATTATTTTTTTACAAACGATAGTGAGTGTTGGCAAGGATGTGGAGAAAAGAGAACTTGTGTGCTTTTGGTAGGAATGTAAATTGGTACAGGCATAATGGAAAACAGTGTGGAGTGTCCCCAAAATTTAAAAATAGAACTATCATATGATCTAGCAATCCCACTTCTGGGTATATTTCCAAAAGAATTGAAATCAGTTTCTTGTAGAAATATCTGCCCTTCAGTGTTGCCTTATTCACAATAGCCAAGATATACAAGCAGTCTAAATGTCCATCAGTTGATGATTGAATGAAGAAAATGTGGTGTATACATACAATAGAATATCATTCAGTCTTAAAAGAAGGAAATCCTGCCATTTGCAACAAGAATGGACCTAGAGGGCATTATGGTCAGTGAAACGTGCCAGACATAGAAGAAAAAAACTACTTGATACTACTTATGTGAGAATTCTAGAATAGTCAAACTCCTAGAGGCAGGAGTGGAATGGTGCTTGCCAGGGTCTGAGGCGAAGTGAAAATGAGGAGGTATTAGTCAAAGGACAGAGTTAGTTATGTAAAGAATGTATTCTTAGTTATGCAAAGAAGTTTCACTTATATAAGATGAAAACATCCTAGAGATCTACTGTACAGGCTTGGGGCCTACAGTTTACAGAAGCATCTCATATACTTCAAATTTGATAAAAGTATAGACAATTTTAAGTTTTTTTTTAACCACACATAATAAATAAAGTGGGTCTAGGAATCTTTTGAAGGTGATGGATGTTTATGGCATAGACTGATAGATTGTGGTGATGGTTTCATGGTTGTGTAACATCTCAAAATTCAAGTTGTATACATCAAATATACACAGCTTTGTATATGTTAATCATTTCTCAATAAAATGTTTTTGAAAGAAGAAAGCCAGAAAAGCATAAAAGAAAAAGCTTTTAATTTTATCATACATGAGCTTTCTTTTACTTTGAAATATAATTTTTTGAGGCACAGGGTTTTTTAATAAACATTGGAGGCTGGGCACTGTTACTCTTTTCCATTCTTATGGCCTCTAAAGTATTAATATGGCTCTGCTTTTCCCATTATCACAAATAATCTTAAGTACCTTGAGACTCAGAAAAACTTAGCAGAGTGAAATCATTAAGACCTATGTGGAAAATGTATGAGAACTATTTGCCTATTTTTTAAAAAAAAGTATTGTGAGATAGCTTCAGATTCTGAACCCTATTCCCATTCCTAGGTACAGACGTAGAGGGAGAGGCAAGAAGGGAAGAATGAAGGCAGAAATATGACTAAGGATGGGGCACTAGCCCCATTATCCCATTGCTTATGCACAGATGGCATTCACTAGCTGGTCCTAGCTTTGCAGCATCTAGGCCAACCCCATGTCAAGAGTAAGAAAATCTAATGGTTTGCCCACACCAGAGAATGGAGGTCCCACTGTTCCGACTCTTTATTACAGCTGGTCTAGCTTGCTCCCTAGGCCCATGGCCCAGAAGATTGAGGAGAATTAGGCCTTTCAGTTGCACAGCTTCTACCCATGGACCTTCCCATGCGAGCATAGCTCAGGAGCCACGTTGTACATTTTTAAGGTGAAGAAGAGCCATGTATTATGAGTGTTTATATTAATGGATTTGAGTTGTCTCTTTCTTTTGAAAAATCCAATTCTCAGTAACCCCCTATTTTAAGAAATCAAACATGAATGAAATAAGACCCAGTTTAAATGAAACATTCTCTTGCTCTCCCAGTCAGGATTCGTCATTCCCAGTCTGTGCTTCTTGATTATTCCAACGATAGCTACCCTTCCTCAGATATTAGACACAACAGCAGGCTAAGTGCTTTGCCCTTACTTAGTGCTCACAAAGCTCTAGGGAGTAAGAATCATTATTTCTCCATTTTTCAGATACCAAAACTCAGGCTAAAAGAGGTCAATCCTCATGACTAAGATTATCCAGCTAGTTAGTGACAGAACCAAAATATGAAGAGTATGTTTAACTCTGGAGTTTTAACCACTACAAAGACCTCCTCTATTAAGTACAACTTCTTTAAAATTATCCAGTTGGCTGCTATAAAAATCATAAGTGACTACTGTAGAAAATTTATATAAGTCAAGAAAACATTAAAATCACAGTGCTAGCTCTCCATATTTTTCATTTCCTCCCACATTAAACCTCCATAAATATTCTGGTGTCTTTTGTAGTATTATAAAAGTTTTTGTAAAAATTGTTTCACTTGATCATTATATCATTTGTGCTTTTCTCACATCACAGAATTCTTCATGAACACAATTTTAACTGGCTTAATAATAGTTGATCGTAATTTATAGAACATTCTCTTTCTACTGAACATCTTCTCTGCTATTATAAATGTTAGGATGAGCACCCTACACATAAATCTCTGTTTCCACTTCTGATTATTCCCTTAGGACACATATCAACTTTTCCATCCAACATCTCTTCTCTGGGAACCACCTGCCCACTCACAGGTGTCTGCCATATTTATATTTAAGCTATGGAATCCTGCCCTTCTGAACATAACTAATCGGTGCAATGTTGCATACCAGATCGAAATTAATCTAGTTGTTTCTGGAATTTGGAATTTTAACCTGAGAGACACAGAAACTGAGTGCCAAGTCACATGCTTGGCAGCATTCTAGAGGAAGGACTATCACCGGCTGCTGCTGAGATCCCCAGAGCTGCTCTGGTTCCTGTTCTTTCCAAGGCCTCGCTTTTCAACCATTCCTCATATCCCCAGATTCACCAGTATCCTTCCAATAATTACCCTTATTTTATACACTCTCCCTAGTTGGTTTCAGTAACTTTCAAATAAAAGAAACTTAATTAGTTTTAAAAACCCACAGTAATATTTCCTGAATAGGTATTCAAGTTAATTTAAGGCCATTCATACATATTGCCACATTGTCCCCAGAATATTCTAGACTTTTTATTCCATCAGTTAACACATGGGAGAAAACAATTTATTTAATATTTTTGCTAAATTTGAAGAAAGCAGATAATACCATCTCACTGTTGACATTTGGATGTCTTTAATCACCAATAATATTTAATATTTTTGTGTGTATTAACCAGACAAATTAGACATTTGTCAACATCTGTGCCTATTCTTTGTCTACTTATCTATTGTGGTCTGTTTATTATGGATTTACACAAGATCTTTTTATATTAAGAATGTTAATCCTGATTAGAACACTCCTCATATTTTGCTGTAATTATACAATCATTTGTCTGTCATTACTCTCCTACTACTGCTTTTCACATGTTCTAAGCTTCTGCCAATTGAACTTCACACCTTCCTTGTATTAGGATGGCTAGCTTATATTGTAACAAATATCCCAATATCTCAGTTGCTGAGCACACAAAACATTGAATATTTTGGTTCAGGTTTATCAAGGACGGGAGGACTCTGCTCATTTTAAACACTCATGACCCAGGTTGATGGAAGTTCCATCTTGACTCATGCATCCATGAGCACTGTGGCAGGTTGGGAAATTAGAGGATATGTGTGCTCTTTCTGCCCGGAAGTAATACACATCCCTTATGTTCATATTTCATTGACCAAAGCAAGGCAGGTGGCCATGGCCAGCTTCAAATGGGCGCTGATGTACAGTCTTACCATGTGCCTTGCAGGTGAGAACCAGAATATGTGTGAAGATCCCTAAATGGCTACAGATATTTACATTCTTGCCATTTCTCACTGTTTCACCTTCTGGAAACCTCCTTCTGCTTCTCCATATGTTCAAATTTCATCAGCCCTTCGAAGACCATTTCAAAGACCCACCCCTGAATTCTTCTCTAATCTTCTCCAGATGGAATTGATCTCACCTTTATCTGAGCCACTTTAAAATCTTAACTTAGAGGACTCATTTCTTTCTATTCTGAATTACCATTGTTTATGTACAATTTTCTTCCCTTTCACTGGATCATGAGCTTCTTAAAGGAAAGCTTTGTCATCTTATATGTGTTCATGTACTTCACTGGGCTTAGCCCCATGCCTGGTATATCAGGCTTACAAATAAATGTGGCGTAAGTGAAAAAAAAGGTATAGTTCATAGCTTCTGGACTTTCACTTTTGCATAACACTAAAACCTTCTTTATTTATAACTCATTAATTGTATTTAAAAGAATCACATTTTTAGACATGCTAAACTTAAAATTAGCATGTTCCTTAACTTTCCTGAGATCCCTCAATTCAGTGATTTACTGAGAAACTTGACAGCTGTGCAGTGCCTAACAAAACTACAGTTCTTCCTCTTCAGGTGCACAGGCAGGTGGTGGAACTAGTAGGATTTTCCAGAAAGGTCTCTTTCATCAGGAAATATATCACCAATATGGTTTTGAGTTTGCCCTCAAGTTGCTAGTCTTACTTTTAAGTACAAATCACTTGTAGTTTATCCTTATCTTTTCCTATTTATTTTGATATTTGTTTACTTAACCCTATCTAAGGTTTTAATAATTTTATTTAATCCTTTGGCACTTTTGAACACTAGTTTTACATTAGAACTTGTCAAATAATATATGTATAACATGTAATACATATGACATAGACATATATATGTAATACATATTACATAGATGTATATGTGTAATATATTTATACATGTATAAAATGTATATACATAATGTATATACAGTATAATATATATTTATATATGCATATATATTTATGTATACACAAACACCTACATACTATATGCACATACAAACACACATATATATGGGGTCTTTGCATTTAACATTCATCCAAATCTTCCTATTAACAGCAGATTTCATCATTTGTTCAAATGTCAGCTTCTCCATTTCTTTCTCTGACTACCCTAAAATAGCTTCTGAGTACTTGCTCCTCACCCCTTACCCTCCCACTTCATCCATTTTTCTTTTTTAGATCTTACTATTATCTGAAATTATCTTATTTATGTGCCTATTTTTTAAATTTTTGTTGTTATTCTTATCACATGATCAATTTCTTCTGATTAAAATGTACTGTTTTAAAGACAGGGATTTTGTTTTTTAGTGACAGCAAGTAAACATTGCCTGGTACAGAGCATGCAGTAAAATAAATATTTTTTTCAGATCAATGAGCAAATGAATAAAAGATTCTTTCTGGGATGACAGATGTATCACACTGTCATTCACTTGTAAAGAAAATGCAAAGGCAGAAGTAATTTCAGAAGGAATAGCGAGTTTATCTTTGAATGTGTTGAGTTTGAAGTTTCTGTG
Organism: Smutsia gigantea; assembly: GCA_032199065.1. Taxonomy (NCBI): domain Eukaryota; kingdom Metazoa; phylum Chordata; class Mammalia; order Pholidota; family Manidae; genus Smutsia; species Smutsia gigantea. Next base: position 8,938 of record JAVSCE010021210.1, on the reverse strand, counting down.
TGATCTTCAGACAAAGGTGTCAAAATGGAATTTGGTTACATAGGTATGAAATGCAGATTGGGGGCTATAATGTAGAGGTCATTCCCTTATAGGTGATAGTGGAAATCACGGGAATAGCTGAGAATCCTGGGCAGGTGTAGTACAATAAGAACAGAAAAGAACAGACTTTGATTCCTAGGTTTTCCTCTGTCTGATGTCTGTTCCTCCCAACAGCCTCAGTAGGCAGGAGTCCCAGAAACCTTCTACTCTTGACAGTGCCAGTAGCCTTGCCTCCAATTGCCTTGGTCTCCGTATCAACAAAGATAGCTAGGAAGAGCTGGCTCTGCACAGTCTGTTTATCCAGTCTGTTAGACTCATGTTCATCCCTGATGTTACAGATGTAGGAGAATCAATATATCCCATGGGGCCTTACAGAAGCAGACAGCAGACCCCACTTGCTTACCCAAACACTTGCTCCCAGCCCTTCTGGCAAAATTCCCAGGAAGAAAAGACAGGGATGTGTGAAGAGTGTTTTACCAGTGATGCATGGCAGCAGCCAGCTGTCTCTCTAATGATTATTTGTATTCATACAGAGATCTGTTCAACAAAGGAATTCACGCTCAGAAGGAACTCCTCCTTGGTAATACATGCCACAGTTCTATAAAGTGTTTTCTTAATTTACTACCTTTCTGCCCTGGGGCTGTCTGAGGCACAACATGCAATTCAAAGCTTCTAAGAATAAATAAACGTGGAATACTATTCTATAGTTAAGGACACTGAGTCATAGCAACCCGCCTGGTGACTTCTGAAGATCAGTTCTGGCACCAAAAATCACACTCCTGCCTCCTAATTTTCATTCCAAAATTCTCCCTATGTCCTAATAATAGTTTCCTAAAACACTTACTCTACCTCCTAAATGTTCTATCAGCCTCAACTCATGAACCAATATAACACCATTCAAGGATTATCCCATAAGCTGAAACCAGGTGAAGGCTGATTTTATCCAAAACTAGTCCCGGGCAGTACTGTCTATAGCTTCTTTACAATGCTTATACCCCACCCATTGGCCACTAAAGGCCCAGGTTAGTCAATACACATCATCTATCCATATGTTGCTTAAGTTCCCTTCTATAGTTTGTCCATGGAGTATTTACTCATTTCTGCTTGGATATTCCAGGGATGCAAAATTCACTATCTCTTGGGCTAGCATTTGACTTTTAGGTAATTATTAGGCAATTCCATATGCTTCCACACTACATTTTTTTCTTATTAGCTTTAGTCCTGCACTCTCAAGTCACGCAGAATAAATCTGAAGATGCTCTTCCACAGGGAAGTGCTGCAGATTTGATCAGAGAATTATCCACACCCGAATCTTCTCCTAATACAACACAAATCCCCTCCATTCCTTCAGCATGTCCACCTGTATTCCCAGTTTGCCAGCTTCTGCTATTCAGTCTGGGGCCCTAAACAGCATGCTCTTCCTCAGTGTGCTCTGCTGAGCAGAGAGTTGGGATTCTGATAGTGCCGTCCAGGACTTCATCAGCCTTTCTGGCAGGCATATCACACTATTGATTCAGACTGAGCTTACAGCCAACTGTAACAGGACGTAAAAGTGTTTAACATCCTGCTGTTAAATGATGCCTCCTTTATGCTATTCTTAGGCAGCTAATATCCTGATCCTCAGTGTAGGGCTTTGCATTTACCTCTGGTAAATTTCATCTCACTGAATTTGATCCATATTTTCAGTATGACATTCAGTGTTCTCACTCAAGTTCTTAATAAAAATTACAGACAGGACAGGGTCAAGAATAAATCCCTGTGGCAAGAGGACTAGATCAATAGATCAACACTGATGCATTAATTAATCCTTTTGGTCTCATTCAGCCAGGTCCTAAGTCACCCACCTATCCTCTCACACACCTGCAGCACCACATTTTGCCTCTCAGGCAAACGGAAGACCTTGTCTAACCCCTGGCTGAGACCCAGACCTGCTCCACCCACAGCCATCCTCAGTTGGGTAACTTACCAACTTAGTCTCTACTGAACAGCTGAAAACCTACATTAAATGCATCATTTTTAAACGCCCAAAAGATCCCCAGTAACTTGGCCTTTTGGATGAGATCAGGCAGCCTAGAATGTGCCCCCTGTTTGTGAACACACATCCGGGTGCCACCCCAGGATTCTAAGAACCCATTCTGCTCCATTCTGCTTCAGGATTTAGGCTCATTTCACCTTTAAGTCGGTGACTTAATCAGAAACCTGAGGGCTGCTAGACATTTCCTCAGTTTCCTTTGAAATATTATTTACTTAGTGGAAGAAAAAATAGCTTGGGGCTTTAACACTTTTCAAGGGGTAGGAAGACGAATGATCGAGTAGCGGCAGCGGCTGCTCTGAAAGCTATCTTGCTACTTCACATCACGGGAATTGCTTCCAACTGGCTTTCTCAGGTCCTCTGGAGCATTAGGAAAGAAACATATTCCATAGATCACCAGGAAAACCCCAGTTACTTCTGGTGTACATTGATAGCTTATAAATTCTTTAACTTCTTGGTGAGAGAAATCACCAAGCCTTTGCCTCCATAAAATGCCCAAGATGAGTCTAAAACTCTTTCCTCCAAACTGTCATCTTTAAACATGTGCTAAAATATCACACACATAATGGATCCCACAGGGAAGCCACTGTTGCAGATCTAATTAGGACCTTCCAGAGGCAATGGAAGTCACCACCAGTATCTACAAGAAAAGTAGAGTTATAATGGATCATGGAAATTCCCAGATTCTCCCCTTTTCATTTTACAGATGAAAAATTCCTGGAGATGTTAAAGTAAGCTGCCTCAGGTCCCAAATCTAGCTAAGCACAGAGCCTGAACAAGAATTCAGGTCTTTTGACTCAGAGTCCAGTGTCCTTCCTACTGTTACAAAGAGGAGAGGTGGGACAAGAGAAAAGAAGAGGCAACAATGTCCTCTATAACCACATAAGAAATTTTCAGAATCATTGTGGCTTGTACATCATTTCCATGCCTAAGAAATGAAGAACAAGCGGACATCTCTGAGGCAGACAGTCTGCTGGGTCAGAGATCAAATTCTTCCTGTCCTGGAACTGGGGGTAATGTCCACATACATCCCTGCTCCCCCTTTTCTAGCTTACTGGGGACTAAACATCAATATCCTGTCAACTCAGGGTGGGCCCTTGTGTAGCACCAGATGCAAAAGGAGCAGGTTTCTTGCAAACACAGCCATTTCCCTCTTTCTTGCCCAGAATGTGCCACTAGCAAAACTTCCCAGGTTTGTAGCTTGTTTCCAGCGTGTTAGTTGCTTACACTTCTTTACTTTGTACTCTCATGTAAAGAAAATCCCAAACTTTAAAAGTCTGTTTTATTTTTTTTAAACAGGCCAGCACCGCAAGGAGTCTTTTATTCTTGTTTAGGAAACTGGAAAGTTGCCTTTAATGATTTAGCTATCAGAGAACTCACAGGCTTAGGTAATAGAGAAGACAAGACTAGGAGCCATTCAGTAATTAAGCCATATAAAAGGAGAGCAAGAATCCTCCTGCCTGGCTCCAGAAAGAAACAGTAGGTACAAAGCCCTAAGCTCCCACAGCATGAGCATCCTCAAAGGCCATGTTATCATTAACCCAAAGGTACTAACTTAAAATTTGGACAGACAAGGGCAACCTGGTCTTCTTGCACAGTGACCCCAAACTAGAACAGTCACCAAGGTCATCCTGGGTGTTTTTTAATCAAGTTTCATCTCTTGAAGTAGATCCTAGCATGTGTATGTTATCAAAGTATGTACCTTGATTCTTATGTAGTCAGCTTGAAAGCATCTGGAAATGATGGGCTAAAATCTTACTGATTTTACTTTATTTAGAATCTTATGTCTCTTGCAATATAAGTATCTATAATAACAAGGAGATAATAATGACTTCTGAAAAACATACTGACATGGAGAAAATAGGGAGAGATTTGTATGTGTAGAGGATATTTTCTAGAAGGAACTTTAGGAAGAACTACTCTCAGAAAGTCACTTCCCCTCTAGAAAGCCAAACCAATCATACCTATTTCTGCAGAATAAGACCTGAGTAACTGTTGAATGCTGAAAATATGGCAGTATATCTTGCATTTGATGGACTTCCAATACTCAAGGATCTTACTCAGTTTAAAGTTTGGGGAAAAAAATAATCTGTTATCTCAAGAGCAATGACCTATGTCTGCTCTGTCCACTCCATCTCTTGTGTTCTCAGAGGCTACAGCTAAGGGCATCACTGTCTCTCAGGGAAGAGGCAGTGGAATGGAGACAGATTAGTTCCCCACTCAATTCATATCCACGTATCCCTGGCCACAAAGCCAGGCCACATTTCTACCTTGCCTTGCAATATAGGTATGGCCTTTGATAAGTTCTGGCCCATAGACTGTGAGTGATATGAGTCATTTCCAGGTAGTCTAAAACCTGATATAGAAAATCCAATAGTGGACTCAAGGCCTAGGGGATGTCAGAGCCACAAGAACGCATGTGTAGGCAGGAGTCCTGCCCCACCCAGTTCCCAATTTGACTTTACATAGGAAGAAATAAATATTTATGTGTTAGACACTGATGGTTTGGGGTTATTGGTTCTAGCAATTAGCCTTCCATGTCTAATAGGAAATCAGGACAGAAAGTGGGATGCTGACTTAGCAATAGCCTAAAATGTGTGGTATGGTTTTAGTGGTCAGGTAGCAGACAATGAAGAGATAAATACAGCAAGCTAGAGAGTTAGAGAGCCTCGATAGTCTCTGGCCAAACATTTCATGTAAATGTCATCTGCAATAAGTCAAGAGAAAGGTCACAAGCTTCTAAGCCCGAAGCTGTGAGGGAAGTGGTTGGAGAGAGGAGTGAAAAGCAGCTGAGGCAAGAAATGAGTGTTTTTCATGCAGAAATGGAAGGGAATGGAAAATGTCCAAAGATCAGGAGCCTTACAAATTTGGAAGAATCAATTATTGGTGACTCCCAAATAGTAAGACATAAGACTGGATAAGGTCACGAGCTACAAAGACCCACAAGACTTCTTGCTGACATTTGATGACTTTGTAGCAAAGAAAGGAATAAGGAGGACCTCTTAGCAACCAAGCCCACTGTTCCTGTGAGCCTCAAGTTAGCTGCCAGGAAGTTGAAGGAGGGATGCATGGAGATGAAAGAAAGAAATCAGGCATCAGAATTACGGCAGTAAGAACTTGAGCATGATTATGATTAGAAGCAAATAGGTCAGAAGCCTACTGAGCCACTGAGAAAATTATATTGCCAAATCAATCACAGGCTTGCTTTAACAAGGCTTCTGATTGTTTAAGGTTTTAAACAATTCTTGAGCCCCCGAACTTGCATGAACAGGAAGCAAGCTGTAAAATGCATAAAGCTCCCAGGGAGAACTTATCCCCGCCCACCCCATCCCCAACCATGCCCTCTTCAGGAAAACTGAGAAAGAAGAAATGCCAGTGGGTTGGTCAAGGGTCATGGAGAATGAGGGACAGAGCCCAGATTCGGGTTCTGAACAAGTCACTCCCTCTGAACCAGGGATGAACCCTTCAAAATGCCCGGCCACGAGGATTTCTGCAAAGATTGTAATCCAGTGACTATTTTGTATCTCTCATTCTACCCTTTTCTAAATAAATATTTCAAGTTGTATGTTGCTTGACTATTGTCTAGTGATGGGGAGTGTAGTAGTATGCAGGAATGGACAGTGGGAATTAATTTGTTTTTGTTTTTTTTTCTCACTTTCTGGCCACCAGGAGCTCTGCATCCAAGCCTATTAAGGATTTTTGTTTTCCAGAAATCCTGGACTTTGAGTTGGATGTGGGAACTGCTAGGCACTTAGAGTTGTCTGCCTGGGATAGGGTTCTATAGGTGGAAAGAAGAATGAAATCAATATTTAGTCACGAGAAGAGTAAAATGAGGATTAGACGAGTCACAGAATCCCGGGCACTCAACCTAACTACACTTCCAGCCTCTTTTGCATGTGGTCAAGGTCTGACAGTTAGGAATGTGGGCACAAGTGATGTGTCCATTTTCAGGCCTGGCCCAAATGTGCCAGACTCACCCTCTCTCTCATCCTTTGCTAGCTGCAGGCAGAGGATTCAACAGAGGAACTCCAGGACTGGCAAGAAGGAAGCAGCCGACATGCCCAAATGCAGAAGGTCCTCCCCCACCACATCCGTAAGAAATGGATCATTTCTTATGGAAGTAAGAATAAATAAGAAATAACCATAAGGTTATTGAGCTCTTACTATGTAGAGGGACTCTAAATGCTTTTATATCTGTATCTGGAACTACATAAAAAAGCAACACTGATTGCCCTTCATGTGAACACAGTAAAATTCTCTGTGTAGCCACCGACATCTGCACATTGTTTCTTCTAGCCACGAGCCTTCCTTTACCAATACAGGTGGGCGGGGAGCCAGCCACTCTTACTCCTTTAATTGAAGGGGAACTCTGACAGTTCTTTAGAACTCAGAAACATGGATTTCTGAAATTAACATTTATTCTACCTTTTCCTTCCATGAGCCAAACACTGAATCACAGGACTGGAAGTATCCTATTGTCAAATAAGGCCTGATTTTAAATCCAAGGTCTGTCATAGACTAACCATTTGTTCTTGAGTAAACCATTTAATCACTTCAAAACTGGTTATCTTATCAGTTGTTATGAGGAAGAAATGAGGAAATGTGAAAGTACTTAGCACAATTCCTGGAACATGGTAGGTGTTCAGTAAATGTGTTTCCTTTCTTCTTTCTACAATGGTAAGAACTGGTTATTGAGCTCTTACTATGTACAGGGACTCTAAGTGCTTTATATATCTCTATCTGGAACTACATAAAAAAGCAAGTGTGGCTGTTTGTCTGGCCTTGCCTGATGAGTACATTGAAGGGAAAGTTACACAGAAGTAGGTCACTGAGGTCTCTGTTTTCTCCTCTGTGATATTTGCTGAAGTGGCCTCCCCGTCCCTTTCAACAGACATCCTCAGGAGGGTCAGTAATGGTTTCCATGCCTCCTTTTGGATGCCCTGGGAACAGTGGTTCAGGCATCCAAGTGGAAACCATTTACTCAACAGAGCATTGAAACTAAAAGTTCTCATCACCCCTGTAGTAAGCTACAAAGCAGAGTGCACCCTCTGGAGTGTGGGGTGCCCCCAGAAGACAATCTGTCCATGAGCTGAAAGCTTGCGGTGAGCATTCAGGGACACAGCTTCAGGCTGGTTAACGACACCGGGCCTCCATGCCTAACTGACAGGTCTCCATATGTCAGCCTATTTAGGGGAAAGGCACTCTCCCCTCTCTTGCTGCTTCTGTTCCTCAGCAGCGGTAATCCTACTGTGGTACCACTGTCAACATGAAGTGAAGGCTTATTACATCTTGATCTTTTGGTATTTTATTTTCTATCTTGGTTTTCTTAACCTTTCCTAATCTAAAATCATCTGTCAGCTGAATGTTTTTAGTGTAAGTCATTTGCAGCAGAGGCTCAGCTTAGGTGAATGTAACAGATCCAATTAAATTAAATGCAACCTTCAGGATATGTTACGGAGCATTCCCTTCTCCACCCACACACAAACACCGACACACACACCTCATGTTTTATGTCTATCCTGTCCCTCAGAGTGATTTTCAATTTATAAGTGATCCAGTTCCAATTTTAAAATGATTTGAAGTGTTCCTCTTTAAGGTGCCTTAAGAAGGTTCTTATTTAAGTTTCTCAAAAGCAGTGTAACACACTGTGATTATTGGATTTGTTTGTGTGTTTCACAGATGATGCTTAATCTACGACATTCACCAGCACCTCCCAGAAGTGAATCTCACAGCAGTAGTTGCAAGTTATTCTTCTGGGGGAAATGTGTCTCATTCTGTAAAGGAAGGTGGAAGCAATACTTTAACTGGGCAGAGAGGAGAGGCCACCCTGTTTGTACTGGAATCAGTGTCAGTGATCCTCCGATATTGTTAACACAGGAAGGCTCTGTGAGAACTGCTGTGTGGCTTTTGGAAAAGTCACTCAAGACATACGTCATGGTTGATTTTTGCCCCTCCAGAGATGACAGTAAGATACTAGAGTGGTAACCAGTGGGACAACCTTTAAAAGGAAATACCTGGCCTAAGAGTTAGCAAAACAATATGCATTTGGAAGCCCACACTAAATAAGCAGAATTTAGCAGATAAAACTATAAAGCAACTCTTTATCTCCTTAAAACGTTTTCAGATGTAAGGTGGGAGGATGCTCCTTTCCATGCCCTTGGATAAAAACTCAAATAGTCCCATGATTTTTTCAGTCACACTTAGGTAATAATCCTATATTCACCCTAAATCCCCCAACCTAATCCCAATGCTATAGTAAGAACATCTAATCCCATGTGATAAAAATTCCACATGTGACTTAAAAGTAAATTGATTTTCCAGTTGCAAGCAGGATGCTGGAGAAAAGGGAGCATGGACCTTCTTTTCTCTTTTCCTGTTCTATGCTTTGATCCCTTTTCCTACTCTTACTAACTGGTTTCTGACTCCTCCAGGGTCAAATCTGATGGGAGGACACTAGGACATTCTATTTGGACTGGTACTGTCTTAAGGTTCCTCCATGTTTTTTGAGCCTGACCTATTCTCTAACAGGAATTTTCTTGGCTTCCCCGGGTATTACCCCATCACCAGTACTGGAGATTTCTGACCTGCAGCTCCCATAAAATAGATTCATTATCCCTGATCACACTACTTACTCCTCTTACCGTCCCTAGGAATCCAGGAATATGTTGAAGTTCTCTTATTTCTCCCTTCGGCTTTCTATTGAACATGGCCTCGTGGGAGCCCATGCTTGCTCTCTTATGAGCGTGGCCCCCTGTGGGCCACAGGAAATAATCATCCACTCTTTGTCCTCATAAGCTCTGGGAGTGTAGGCTGATCCTAAAGCAGCCACCTTCGCCTGAGCTCATCTGTCAGGGTCTAGACTGTCCA